>LAZJ01000350.1:738395-1267630 GCA_006503525.1 Cryphonectria nitschkei
AGGTACTTACGATACTCGACAGCCTCGAGCTTGTAGATGTTCTTTGTCCTGCGTGCGGATGGAGTTCGCATCACGGCAGGACTGAACGATGTGGTTTCCTCGTCCTCAGAATCCTCCTCCTCGACGTCGGACACATCCAATGGCGTGAAGGGAACTTTGTTCTCGTCATTGTCCTCGTGGAAGCTGCGTGTCAGGCGTCTGGTGCGCTTTGTGGGGAGGTCTGCCCCGCGAGTCCTCTTGCCCAGCACACTCGCCGCCATGTTGGAAAGGTGCTTTGGCTTCGGTCAATGACGTATCCAGAAGGAATTGGAAGGCGTAGTATATGGTGTCGTGGTAGAGGGGGCAAGAGAGAGTCGAGAAAGGTGAGGCTGCAGTAAATGTGAGGAAGAACTAACTGTGGAACCGGGGCTTTGGAGGGAAGTCGCGTTTCTTGGGATCTGTAAGTCGCGTCTTGTAGTAGCGCGACGCGTCTCAGTAAATTGAATTGGGTGGGGTCCTTACTGTAGTAGCACGCAAGTGTTAACCCTAACCCTAAGACCCCCCCCCCCCCGGGTTTCTTTTTTCCTGTTCTTTTTCTTTTTGGAGTTCAAAGGGGGGCGGCGCTTTTGGTCTGGAAGCGGATGTGGGGTTAGTGGCCCGAGGCTGTAGATAGCAGTGGCTTGGTCCAACTTTAGCACTTAGGTGTGCCTGTCTAGCCGTCGTTTGTCCGTCTAGACCCTCTAACGTGACTAGCATACAGGGGCCTCCCCCCAAGATAACAGCGCATCTTTTGACAACGCAGCACAGCAGCACATCAGGACAACGGGCGGTGGCGATCTCCGGAGGCTAAAGAACAAAGGCAGCGGTCATTCTGATTAGTACTATGGAGTGAAAAAAAGATGGGCATGACTACTTCGTAACTAACAGCCGTCTGCTTCCTTATCAGTGCTACTGCGTAAAGTCTTAACATGACGACGCTCCTCACGCTGACCAATGCCATTTCTTCCTGTTCTTGTACTACCTCGACATAATTATGAGAATGAGCCTGTCCTCATCGTTTGTCTCCATCATGGCTTAACCTCTACCTGATTGGTTCAATTCTTTACTTTTTCAACTTTCATTGCGGCCCTTCTTTGACAGTCAGCCGCCATTGCTTTGCAAGACTTCGTCGAGATTATCTCACGCCCAGAGGATAAGATATACTCCAGAAGCAGAACTCAAATGAAGGCGGTGTGAGCCCCCGTGTTCCATCGACAAATGCTGCTCTCCTTGGCCAAGCTACCAATCAACCGATTCCATCATTTCCGCTGTCAGAGAAAGAGGCACCATATCATACAAGAGAGTCACTTTGGTTGCTAGAGACATCGGCAGCCCCTCCCCCGTCCAGGCACCATCGATAAGTGCCCAGATGTCCACGGTGACAGAGGACGGCAGGGCAGTCTCTGGAGGGCAAGATGGGTCTGCCTCAGGGCTTGGAAGGTTATAATGCTAAAGTCGAGGGATTCCGGGACTCTGAGTATCCCATGCTCAAAGGTAAGCTGCTCAATCAAGTCGAGAGAAAGCTGTCTCTGTGGCGCTTTGGCTCACATCAACATTAGAATCCATCTATCTCGACCATGCGGGTACAAATTTATATCCTAAGTCCCTGATAGACCGTTTTGCCAGTGAGATGACGAGTAGCCTTCTTGGGAATCCGCACTCAGTTTCACCCTCTTCTCAGCTGTCTACTCGCCGCATCGAAGATACTCGACTTCGGGCCTTACAATTGTTTAACGCCAGTCCTGGAGCCTTCGACCTGGTCTTCGTCGCCAACGCAACCGCTGCGATCAAGCTGGTGGCTGAGGCCTTGAGGGCCACCCCAGGTGGTTTCGACTATGTCTATCACCAGGCATCTCACACCAGCCTCGTTGGTGTTCGGGAAGAGGCTCGGGACAGCTTCTGCTTCGACGATGCTCAGGTCGAGGACTGGCTCGATGGCGGCGGTCTTATTCTACCTGAGGGGAGAACCTCGTCCACGTTGCTCTTCGCCTATCCTGGACAGTCAAACATGGACGGTAGCAGATATCCACTGGAATGGTCAGATCGCGCGCGGAGCCTTAGGGAACGTCCTGGTAGCGGTGCGCTCTTTACCCTCCTAGACGCTGCGGCGCTGGCGGCGACATATCCATTGGATCTTGGCGACTCCCAGACAGCACCAGATTTCACAGTGGTCAGCTTCTCCAAGATCTTCGGCTTCCCAGACATGGGCGCCCTGATCGTGAGACGGCAGGCAGAGCCCGCCTTTGCGTTCAGGAAGTATTTTGGCGGAGGCACTGTGGAGACAGTCGTATGCAATAAGGAGCAGTGGCATGCGCCCAAGGAACATCGCCTTCACGAGCGTCTTGAGGATGGCACCCTGCCTGTTCACACCATCATTGCTCTCGATGTCGCAATGCGTACGCGCCAGGAGCTGTTCGGCTCCATGAGAGACGTGGCTTCGCACGTCTCATATCTGACAAAGCGTTTGTATGGCGGCCTCAAGGGTCTGCTTCATTACAATGGGACGCGAACCTGCATTATTTACTCAACAGAGGCTGCGGAGTTCCGATCATCCACAACAAACCCATCTCCCGGCCCCATTGTAGCGTTCAACATACGCAATCACGCCGGGGCATGGATCTCCCTCGCTGAATTTGAGAAGCTGGCAAGCCTGAAAAGCTTCCACATCCGAACAGGTGGGGTGTGCAATCCGGGAGGTATCGCCTCTGCCCTAAAGCTCCAGCCCTGGGAGATCAAGCGGAACTTCTCAGCCGGATTCCGCTGCGGATCTGAGGGTGATATCATTGCTGGGAAGCCCACTGGGGTGATAAGGGCGAGTCTGGGTGCAATGAGCACCATAGCAGACGTTGACAGATTTGTCGCATTTATTGACGAATTCTATCGCGAGAAATCTTTACCGCCCGAGATACCGCGTGAGGATCGTCTTATCACAACAAAAACAGTTCACGATATGTACGTTTCGGACATATCTGTTTACCCCATCAAAAGCTGCGGGGGATTTCTAGTCCCAAAGAATACCGACTGGGAAGTCCGACCTGAAGGTCTCGCCTGGGATCGGGAGTGGTGTCTACTGCACCAAGGTACAGGGCAAGCATTAAGCCAAAAGCGCTATACCAACATGGCTCTGATCCGACCTGTGCTGGACTTCAAGTCGGGACACTTGATAGTAACATATGCTGGACGAATGCCTGATCGAGCACAGCCCAAGGAGATCAGAGTACCGTTGTCATCGAACCCAGTGCTCTTTCGACCTGCACCCTCGTCATCCGCTCCTCATCAGTCTCTCTCGAGCCGTGTTTGCGGTGAAGAAATCCTAGCCCAAACATACGTCTCAGACGAGATCAACAGCTTCTTCTCAGCTGCGCTCGGGGTGCCATGCGTGCTTGCACGGTTCCCAGCGGGCGGCCAGGAGGGCGACAAGAGCGCAAGACATTCCAAGGCCCATCTACAGAAGCACCAAAAACATTACGCCTCGAGCAACGACCCAACGGGCTCCTCCTTCTCCTATCGACCCGTACGCCTCTCTGCTGACCCCCCTTCGCCACCGGACTCCGACGTCGAGGATAAGGGCCGGCAGAAGATCCTGCTCTCGAACGAGTCGCCCATCCTTGCCGTCAGTATGGTTAGCCTACGGGCCCTCAACAGGGAAATCGTCGGTCGTGGCGGCAGGGAGGTTTCTGCGGCAGTGTTTAGGGCTAACATTGTTCTCGATACCGCCGCCCTACCAGGCGATGGCACCGATACCCTCAAGGACGCCGAAATGGCCTACGCCGAGGATAACTGGTCTAGCATCCGCATCGGACAGCAGGCATTCAAGATGCTTGGGTCCTGTCGGCGCTGTCACATGGTCTGCGTCAACCAGGAGACGGGTGAGAAAGGCGAGGAGCCATTCGTGACGCTGTCTAAGACGAGGAGATTCGACGGCAAGGTCTTCTTCGGCACACATATGTGCCACGTACAGCAGCAGCAGCAGCAGCAGCAAGGAGATGGGACGACAACAGTTCCCACCACCAGAGAGGCACAGAATCCGACTGTCAGGGTTGGCGATCGAGTAAGAGTTGAGTGAAACGGACAAAAAATCTATTCAGAAGAATTTCAAAAATAATTTTCAAAGAAGAAAATCGGCTCCTGCCTAATTTCCAGGACGCCTTGCGGATGCAATGTCTAAGAAACATGAGCTCCTGCTGCCCATTTGCCTGACCGCTCTTCAACCATGTAGTATACAGATCATCGATATGTTATGATCGGTTGACCGATCCATCCCTTTCTCTTTCGGGATTCTCCGAGAGACGAGGGGTAGTGGCAGGTATGTAAATGCCTTGTAATCGTCGCCTAGCACGAAAGGCAACGTAAACAAGAGGATCAATGAGAAAGGGATGACAATAAAGAAGAAGAAAATGAAGAAGGGAAATGGGGGCCACGACGCAGGGCCTGGCTCCTATGCAACGGCCACAGTTTGCCTTGTAGCCCGGTCCGCCTCAGCCGCCGTCTCCTTTACGCGCTTCATGATGCGGACCTTTGGCGCCAGCCGGGGTCCCGCCCACCACCCGCCCGTCCACTGGCGGACCCGGTCTCGCAGCGCAGTGTACAAGGCGCCTCTACCAACACGTCGTACGCTCGCAGGTTCGCCGTGCTGGGGCTCTGTTCCAGGCCTCAGGACCTCAGTGCCGGCGAGGCCTTCAACCACCGCGATGGTGTCCCACTGGCCGGCCCTGACGCCCGACTCGTCCTCCACGAGCAGGTAGTCGAAGCGCAGCCAGAAGTTGGGGTCGCTCAGCACGGTCTCGTCTTCTGTCTTATCCAGCACCAGCCATGCCGCGGGCTTGTTGTCCTGGTCACCACCGCTCGTCTCGGCGACCACGACACCCGCCTCGTTGATAAAATTGTGCCTTGTCGGAACGTTGTCTCCACCAGCGACGCCGAAGAGCGTGACGCCTGTCATGCAGCTGAGCACGTCAGCATGCACCGTGACCAGGGCCGAGGGTATGGTGTTCTGATCACTGCGGATGATGGCATTCAAGGCAGTCAAGGCTTCGCCGCCAGGATAGTTCAGGCTGGAGGCGAGAAGCATGCCTATGCTGACGAGGCAAGTAGCGAGAATGGATAATAGGAGGGTAAACCTAGTAAAAGTCTCAAGAGTGGCATTGCCATCCTCCGTCTGCCATTTGTCTTTCTTTGGTGCTGAAGCCGTTGTGAGGCTGGTGGCACCGAGAGCAGCGGCCGCAGTAAGGGGTGGGACCACATAAAAGATGAAGCGGGCCTCTTTGTGCGGTTGTAGAGAGTAAACAGCCACGAAAAGGAGATTGGGAATGACCAGACGCTGTGCCATGCGGCTGTATGCTGGAAAGTGGAAGGCTGCCGCGATTAAGGGAATAGCCAACGGGTTGAGCAGCAACTTCGGCAAGCCTGATGTGAAATAGTAATACCACGGGGAGGTTCCCCAGTTTGATGAGGATCCCTGAACCACATTGTAGTAGAATCCCCATAGCTCTGGCCACAGCGGTTTCTGCCAATAGTAGGAATCCACAGGGATGGACACAGCCAGTGCCAGTATGAAAGAAACCGTGAAAGGTGGAATGATCTGGCTCAGTGAGGAAAGAGGGATGATGAGGAGCCATAATGCATTGAAGGCCAGCAGGAGAGCAATCTCTGAGCGGAACACCACAGCAGAAAACACAAACAGCATCAAAGACAACTTTGTCCTATTGTTGGTCCTGGCTGGGTTGTTGGAAGGCAGTAGGAGCCCAAAGGCAAATGTTGCTGTTGATCTTGTTAGCCTCCTGACAGAGGTGACTGGTTCATAGGATTCTTAGGGTAGATGCTGTATACCACTTACTCAGTCCAAATGCAAACATGTTTGGCAGTGTTCTGGAAGCATAGAACATTACGTGGAACTGGCTTGCCTGCAGAGCAGCATACCATCGTGAAGCTGTAGGGCCATGTGCCTTGTGAATTTGGTTCTTGAAGAAGACGAGAGCTGAGGCATTGAACAGGCCCAGCAGGCCCCTCACGATGAGTTGAGCATATTCAAACCCAAAGATGGGGATGATGTATCGACTGAACTCTGCCAGCATGAGTGGCCCAATGAAGCTTCTCGGCACAGCTCCAGGGAAGGTGACATGGTCAAAGCTAGAGAGCTTCTGTGTGAGAGCTTGGCGGACAGAACCCCAGGTGAAGAAGCCAGGTGCGCCATAGACCAAGACATCATGTGTGGCTTGTATATTGAATGATTCCTCGACCTTTGTGTATGGAGCTGCTATCAGGTGCAAAATTACTACTGCTGCAATGAGCAGGTTGAGAGCCACATCTATGAAGAACAAAATCGTCATCAGCACACGATGGTTTTGAGATAGGGGAGCTTGTGATGGTTTAGGACTCACCAAGTAGTTTCATCCTGAATCACAAGGAATGAATGGCATGTGAAAACAAACAAGCTTCTTCTGCAGAGGGGCGGCACAGGTCATCTGATCATCGGAATGCAGCAGAGACAATGTACCTTGAAGCAGAGAGGAGGACGTCGATGGGAGTTGATGCACACAGTTCGAGGGTGAGAATGGAAGATGTTGATTGCATGGTGATTGTTGTGGAATTATCGATCAATACAGCCCTATCCCTGCAGGCGTAGCTCGTCGGTTGCAGGCAAGGGCACGGGCTGTAGGGCGCCTTCAGGGGTCCACCCACTATGCTGGAACCAGAACGGATGACTTAAACCCTATCCATCCACTAAACCACCTGTGGACAGTAGCACGGCATCACGGATAGGGTGCTCCATCCACTGACACCCTCGCTTCTTGCCCCCTGTTCTTGTTAACTTGCATGTGTTACCCAGCCAAGGTATGAATTCCAATTGCTTCGGTCAATTTTAGTCCTCCAATGCTGACAAGCCCAGCCAAGTACACACATCGTGTCCTCCTACCCTGCTCTGAGGCCATTCTCAGCAGTAATACGAGTCTCACACAACAGCTGGCAACTCCAGTCTGTTGAACCCTCAAGTCTGTCGAGTCAGAGGCTCTCCCTGTGTCTGTTTGTGCCAGCAGCTCTGACAGTTGCTTTTGCCAGGTTTCCGGACTCTCGAATATCCCGCCCTCTGTCCCTCCATTTGCCCGCCCATCTCTCCCTCTCTTCGCTGTTCTGCCTCGAGCGCAACTTCACTGTTGATGGGTTGAGAACACGACACCGGCCAGTTGGCAGATTATAGCAGAGGTCAAACTCCACGCTCTTGCTCCTCTGTCTGCCGCTGCCATTCCAGCTTCTGGCCCACGAGACGAGGAGACAAAAGAGTTGAGAGCGAGGGCACACCTGATCCATCATGGCGCGTCCCATGGGTCCTGTTCGTCTCAAGAAGACGAACCCAGTGACTCTCGCCATTGGCGCGGTCCTGTGCATCTTCATCCTCTACTTTCTCATGACCCCCTCAGCTGCTACTGGCGGTAGCATCTCCTCCGCTCATGTCAAGAAGCCCACCGTCGCCTCTCATCCATTGTCTCCGCCTACGTCTCCCTTTCGAAAACCCAAAGCCAATAAGAATGGGAGAACCGCGCCGCCGCCCGTTACGCATTACAACCTCAACAATGTCACGATTTCTCCAAACCCGATCGAGAACAACGAGAACGTCCTGATCCTTACCCCGATGGCGAGATTCTACCAGGAGTACTGGGACAACCTGATGAGGCTTACCTATCCACACCAGCTCATCACGCTGGGCTTCATCCTGCCTAAAAATAAGGAAGGGAACGAAGCAACATCCCTCCTCCAGGCGCAAATATCCAAAACCCAGAAGTCGGCCGCCGAGAAGGACCGCTTTAAGAGCATCATCATCCTGCGGCAGGATTTTGACCCGCCATTGGCGTCGCAAGATGAAAGCGAGAGGCATAAGATGCAGAACCAGAAGCCACGGCGTGCAGCCATGTCCAAAGCCCGCAACTCCCTCTTATTCACCACGCTGGGCCCGTCGGTATCATGGGTCCTCTGGTTGGATGCCGACATCGTCGAGACGCCACCTAATATGATACAAGATCTCGCTATGCACGACAAGCCGATCGTGGTCCCGAACTGCTTCCAAAAGTTCTACGACGACGACAAGCACGCCATGGCCGAGAGGCCTTACGACTTCAATAACTGGGTAGACAGCCCCACCGCAGAAGAGCTTGCGTCCAAGATGAAGAAGGATGACATCCTGTTGGAGGGTTACGCGGACATGGCGACATTTCGGGCGCTCATGGCTTACATGTACGATGACCGCGCAGACAAGCACACCGAGGTCGAGCTGGACGGGATTGGTGGCACGGCAGTCCTGGTCAAGGCGGACGTGCATCGAGACGGGGCCATGTTCCCTCCCTTCGCTTTCTACCATCTAATCGAGACGGAAGGTTTTGCGAAGATGGCAAAACGGCTTGGCTGGGCCTCGACTGGCTTGCCGAATTATCTCGTGAGCAGCAACGTTTCTTTTGCAGTACTGACTATTGTGTAAATTTGTCGCTAATGAATTTCCTGCGCAGGTCTACCATTACAATGAGTGATACCTCCCAGTTGTCCTTCGAACTACGTCAACTTCAAGACTACCAATGGCCAGTAGAGGTATCCTCAGCCATTTGGAGTGAGTCTACCTCCAAGGGACATACGTGTCACTCTCGGGAAGGACTTCAGCGCCCCAGGAAAAACGAAAAGTTTAGGCGGAAGTCACATAGCGGTGGTGTGGTTTTGGCTGCACAACAGGTTTTTTCTCCTTTCAATTTCACTTATTTATATCTTTACCTTTTTCTCTCATGCCTTCTTAGGAGGGCGCAGACTCGGGCACGACAACGGACCAAGGAGGCGGTGGCGGTGGTAGGGGAGTTGGGAGCCGCAGGCAAAAGTAAAAAATGGGTACGCATAGATGAGACGTCGTTGATAAATGGGGAATATCGTCTGGTAACGGGACAAGGAGGGTCTGCTCCTTGGTATGTACAATATACGAGGTGTACAGCAGCTGCCGGAGGGGCGGGTGGCGTTGTGTTTGGCTTTGGGATACACCTCAGGACGGCGGGCGCAAACAGCATTAGAAAGCCTTTCTCGGTATCTTGATCATGACATCGTTACATTCCATTGGCTGTCTCGGTTCTTATCCTCTCTCCTAGAACGTGCCCATTTCTTACCCTTCTCCTCCAAGCTCCTCAGTGTCCATGATTTTGATATACCAATGCTATGCGCAAACAAAGAAAATCCCCTTTGCTGTGGGAGGGAAGGGAAAAAATAAGATAGAAACGATAAACCCCAGAAACCAGATACTCCCAAAAATTTCGCTATACTTCGACTGTCGTCATCCCAGGTTCCCAATCTCCCCCCCCCCCTTTCTCTTATAGCAGAACCACACATGCACACCCTATCTCATCTCTCACAGCCCCTCATACCTGCCTCCCTCGCTACACCAAAGCTCGACAAGCCTGCGCGCGCCGAGAACGTCACCGCCCCGCAGCAGCGCGGCGGCATCCACGTTGAGCGGCGAGTCGACCTCCGGGTGAGGGAGCAGCCCGCCCCGCACGGCGCGCACGGTCTCAAGCACGCTGTAGGCCGGGGTCCAGGCGTCGGCGAGGAGGTCGAGGCAGATCTCGCCTGTGTCGAGGTTGATGTTGGGGTGCACTATGGGGGTGATGAAGCGGATCTGGGGTGGGGCGAGGGGATAGTTGGGCGGGAGGATGATGGAGAGGAGCCAGCGACCCTCTGTTCGAGGACGAGTTAGCTATATATATATATATATATATATGGATATTTCTTTCAAGAGAGAAGAAGGGAGAGGGAGAGAGGGTGGAAAAGGGCGAGGAAAGAGAAGAGTGGGTTAGGTCGTACCATCATACCCTCCACCAATCCCCCGGCCGTTGATCACGGCCTCCCAGGTCAGCAGGTCGCCCTCGTCAATCGGACCCAGCCGCTCGATGCCCTTCTCGTCTGGTGCCTCAGACCTCCAGGTATCGAGCTCTTTCAGCAGCCTCTTGGCCGCGTTGCGCGACGAGGAGGAGCCGGACATTGCGTGTTCGAGCCTTCTCTTTGATAGGAAGAGTTGGTGGTGGTGGTGGTGGTAGTATTTCCTCGGCCCCGGCTGACTCGGCGGTGTGTCCACAATGTGTTGAAGATGATCAAGCACCCCTTCTCGCCTCTTGGCTATGGATCGTGGAAATCGAGTGGGAGGTGAGGTGTTGTGTCGAAGCCCGCCTGTTCGGCTCAGCGTCTGCTGGTGGCGTGTGTTGGTCCAGCACAGAGCTCCTCTCCTTCACATGGGAGCTGCTGGGCTGCGGTTCGCGGGCCGTAGTGCACACCGTGGCGTAGCAGGCGCGTATACGCTGAACAAACCATACCTCCCAACCACCACCACCCACCGCCTGCCACTTGCACTCAGCCGAATGCAGGCCGCGTGCCCAGAGCCGAGGCCCCACGCCTTCACTCAACCCAGCCGCTACGTACAACAGTTACGCGGTACATGTACAATTAGCCTTCTTCTCCCTAGCCACACACCACTGTATCTTGACTACTATTGTTCGCGCCCTACAGGGGGTCCCAGTAACCCCTCTGTGGAGCCCCCAGAACTCATCAATGAAAAATACACCGTAAAACCAGGGGCCCCATGGGCCGGCATCTATCACTCTTACCATAGTACAACTTTACAATACAGAAACTACCCCCCCCCCCCGAAAATTGCCTCGTCAAGAGAGAAAACACGGACCCAGAAGCGGTCCTTGCCTCCCCATATCAAATATCATGTCGTGTTGTTTGTACCATGTATACAAACACAGGCGCGGCAGAAAGACGCAGATCGCGTCCTATGTACGTACCTCAATTGTACCATTTTCTCACGCGAATGATTGTCTAACTTAGAAGCCCTTCCACCCCCCCCCCCCACCAACCCAAAATAATGCCGGATGTACATACCATAGGAGTTTTGAGAGGGGAACACACTCTCTCTAATCTATTCCCTTCTCTCTGTCGTATTGGTTATGAGATGAGCAAGGTGGCCGAGGTGAGGTGAGGGGCGCTCTGTTTATATCTGGAGCGAGATAGCCATCCCCTGTGCGTAGAGATACCTCTATTGTAAAAGACCCACTGTGGCGTTTGCATAAAGACACTGCGAGGTACAAAGATGAGATACAGAGCCGGTGAGCTCTTCATAATACAGAATATAATGGGTGGTTTGCTGTGCCGGGCAAGGTACGTACTTGAACAGTAAAGTGCCTCTCACCAACTTCACTCACGCACACAGGGTATAAAGCACAATCTCATGAGATTTACACATCAATCATTATTATGTCTCTACGTAATTTTGCGTGTCCGGGTGTTGGCCCGTGCAAATCGTGTCTGAAAAAGAAGCCACCGTACATGGGTACCGGGGGAGGAAGAGGAGGAGGATGATGATCTCCCTCCCCACCCATCGATCGACAAGCCCAAAGGCGAGATGAGAAGGGGGACGGGGCCGCTCCTCGGTACAAGCGTCCAATTGTCGTCTCGCCTGCCCCCTTCCTCGTCAGTTCTCCCCCTTCGCATCACACTGATGATATCATATGACCGCGGTGCTGCTCTGTCAATCCATCTTTGTCTCCCCACAGTAAACCTCCGCCCCTCCAAGCTTTTTGTAAACGTTGTAAAAGTCTGAACGTTAGAATCGAAGAAAATTCATTCGACCACATGCTGTCTTCGCCTCGAAATATATCTGTGACCAATAAACCGGGCCCAGATCATGAGTGAAACCTCCTTTGGTGATGATTGCGTGTGCCGAGGGCTTCAAATTGTGAAAAAGGACTTGCTAGAATACAATTCGTTCCTCTCCTTGTGCAGATACCGCATTCGCTGCTGTTAAAAAGAAGAAAGAAAAATACGCCGAGTTCATGAGTTGGTGAGAAAATGCTGCAGGTATGGGCTATCTCAAGCACCGGAAGGCTGACCAGTCATATTGGAAAATCTACGCCTGAGCGTCGCCCTCTTTGTTCTTCCAGAACCGCATCATACGGCTGAGTCGCCGTTTTGGCTTGTTCTCTCTGGACTTCTTCTCGGAATCGCCGTTGAGTGAAACCTCCAACGAAAGTTTGCTCCGTTCTCCATGAGAGCTGCTGATCAGTCGGCTGAGACTGGCTAGGCTGCCTCTTCGACTACCGAAGCCTATCATACTGAACGATGCCGGCCTTTCGCCGGGAGCCGGCGGGCGGCTCAGGTGTGCAGCCTGCTGAGCAAACAAATTCTCCCTGGGTTGCGTCGAGTGGCTGCTAGCAAGTGAAGGAACATCGAGAGATTTCCGCACTTCGGGGCCTGGCTCCCCCATCAGGAGCGAATGGAAACTGTCGTCGGTAATCGAGGATGGAGCTGTAGAAATAATGTTGCCATCGTAGAGGAGGGGCGATCGAGGGGATGGGAAGGACGAAGAGGCTGTGGTCGAGTATGGGCTGATTGGTGCCAGCGAGGACGACGTCGTGTGCTGCGACGAACTGCTCTCCAAGGGGCCTCTTGGGCTGACCGGTGATGACATGGGCGAGTCGGGAACGGTGATGAACCTCTGCTGCGGTGGTCCGCCGAATTCTACCGTTCTGAATGAAGGAGAAGGGAGTTCTTCCTCAATCACTTGCGCCTGAAGTGAGTTGGAGGAAGTCATTGACTTCATGCTGGCTGTCCGCTGCGGCTTGCTGTCCTCAGGTTCGCTTGCCCGCCGTTTCGCCACGGGGGTTGCATCATTGTCCGTCAATTTCTCAGCAGAGGCGCGCGCTGAGAAAGGGCCACACATGCTTGAGGCTTCGCTGTCCCTGATATCGGCCGACTCGGGCTGAGGAGTGGACGAACCACTGTCCTTGCCGTCATCCGAGTCACCCTCTTCATCCTCCTCGAAAACATCTGCCATCGTAGAGCTGCTTCCAAATCTGGTCATCCCACGGCGGAACTCAAATGGTGGCATCTCAGGTGAGCTTTGAGCTCGCTGGTGATGGCCGTAATGCATGCCTGGTCCAGCAAATCGACTCATTCCAGCGGCACTGTGCAATTGCCGCTTCATCAGACCACCGGCTTTCTGAGCAGCTTCCCACTCGGCGTTCCGGGGAAGAGGCGTGTTGAAAGGGCCCAAGGCAGCATCAAGATCAATCATAGGAAACGAGGTATCATCTTCCGTGAACGGTCTGGGCGGCTTCCACGCTTCTGGCCCCTCCTGGTCCCGATCGTCGAGTTCTGTGATCATCACAGTGGGCATGGAGGGCTCGCTCTTGGTGTCCACAGAGTCAGACACATTGTCCTCGTCGTCTTCGTCGCTATGCCGCGGGGGAGGCGGCGTGGGTCCACGGCGCATGACCTTTTTGCCTTTCCCTCTGCGTTCCTTGGGCCTGGTGAGGATGGAGCCAGCCCAATTCTTGACTCTTTTCTGCTTCTTCGAAGACTTCTTGGCTGCTTTCGACGCAGGAACTCGGGGTTCCTCGGTTGCTGCATCTGTTTGAGATTCGGGGAGCGGATAGTCCAAATCAGTATCCTTCGAAGCCTCACCGGAACTCAGACTGGAGGGACGAGATTTCGAAGGTGAACTCGAGGCGGACAAATGCTCCAAACCGAAGAACGACCACCTCTTGGAGGGTTTAGTCGGGCTAGGGTCTGCTGAAGAGGAGTTGTCTGGAGCTGATAATGAGAGGTCCATTAGCAAAGGCATGGAGCCTCGTCTCTTGGGGCTGGCATCTGCGTCTTGCTCGGCTTGGCTCTGGGTCCGATCGAGGACCGCACCAGCCGTGCTAGGTCTGGAGCAATCCGATCCAACCTGATACGTTGTCGTTTCCAAAGGAGAAGTGCACTCCTCGAAAATGACGGAATTGGAGATAGAGATGATCGACGAGATGCTGCCCGAGACGGAGTGGCCCGGTCGTACTGTCGCAGTACTAGAGGCATCGCTGGACACCAACGAGAGCGGCCTTGGGATGAACTCAAGAGTGTCGGAGAATCCGACTCTGGCTTTTCCAAACGATTTCCGCTCCGCCGAGGCGGGCTCGCTTGTGGCGATGGGTGATATCTCGACCTCATCCGGGGTTGGCTCAATGGACATCTGCTCGGTAGGGTTTTCTGCTTGCTGCTGCACGTCTGCAGGGCGCAATAACGGAAACGAAAAGTGCTTGTTGAGTTCTGGGCCGGATGGACTTGACGGCGCACTGCTCCCCCTCGAGGCCTCCGCCGGATTTTTCGGCAGGTTGAGGCCCAGCACGCTGTTGAGGTCGTGGCTGGACATGGCGGCAGAGCGCCGGTGCGCATGACGGTGGGCGGGGCCTCGCCGAGGGGGCTCAGATTGTGGCGATGTCAAGGCGCTGTCTGATCTCGTCGGGCTGATGTCGAGAACCTCAACCCTCGCGTTTCCAGAACGATATTCACCACCTACAAACTCACTACCCCCACGCTTGTGACCATGCCCTGCTCTCGCAGGAGACAGCCGTGGAGACTTGGGAGACCGAGGTGGACTAAGGTAGTCATCGTTCGCTGATGTGGATGGTTTTGGGGTGAGGTTTGCACCGGGATTAAAAGAGAAAGCTGGCAGGTCGGGCGAGCCGAGCGGTCTCGAGCTGCTCTTACTGCCAGCGCCCAGGGGCGGAGAAGGTAAGTCAACCACTGATCTCGGCCGTCGTCCGCTGGTCCGGGGCGTAGATGTAGACATTGGCTTTGATGGGAAGACAAAGGGCGGGTTCGGCGGCGGGCTGGTGGAAACCGTTGTCTGAAGGGCTTCTCCTAGATCTCTCATACCGCCGATAGGAAGCGAGAGGTGGCGTGGGTTGTGAACGCGGCCCTCGCGGGGCATGTCGGGCACAATGGTTGCTGCCATCATTCCAAAGGGCCGCGCTGCGGCCAGAGGGTGTCGATGACTAGCTCACCAGTGGTGACATGGAGTAACGAGTGTGTGTCTGCTTCGATTTCGAATGCGATTTTTCTTCTTCTCTTGTTTTGCCTCCTGCCTTGGCCACCTCCGCAGCAGGAATCTCCCGGGAGTGGGTTGATCTGAGGCGGGTCGGAGAAGACGAAGTACGGTTAGAGTTTCTAGAACTGCAAAGATTGGACGATTATGCTGCTCAGAGCCTTGTCTGTGGAGTGCGCGGAATCACTGTCAGCCCGGTCTCGTAACTTCGTCTGATACTCGTCGTAACGGCAAGCCCAAAGAGGGCAAACGTGAGAGAGAAAAAGAGAGAGACGTGGCAAACAAACTGATCGTCCAGCCCAGATAGGGCTGTCGATCGCGATTGGAGGGGGAGAGAAGGATGTGTTTTGTTGAGCTGTGCAATTCAGGTCGTACCTCGTCCGATCACAGTGATGTTGTCTTCAGCACTCTGGTGGGATGACGTCCAGGTGACAGATAGACAGACAACTGATGATTTTGACACTGAATCGTGCTCTCGTGGTCTGCGGTCTTCCCAGAGTTTCCGTTGGCGAGGCGAGGCGAGGCGATTGCGTATTGTACAAGGAGGGATTAAGGCAATGCTTTTGCTTCGTTGAGGTTTCGAAATAAAGGAAGAATGTAGAGAAAAAGTAAAATGGGGGGACGTAGTTCAAAGGAATGGACGGTCAAAACCAAGTAGGAAATCAATGTAAGATTTCTTACTGGAATTGGACCAGAGTAGTGCGGTGACGGTGTGGAGGGAGGACGGTGAAGACGGTGGTGGTTTAGTGGTGGTGGTGAGAAAAAGAGAGGCGGACGAGGAGGGAGAGAGTTGGGAAAGTGAGCACCGCTGGCCCGACTTTGCGGGTGTGTGGTTGGCAGCCCGCAGCAGCAGCAGGAGGGAATGGGGGGGGGGCCTTGGCAGAACCTGGGTGGGACTCTGGGCAAGAGTGGGTGGGTGGTGGGTGAATGAGCGTGGGCGGGTTGGGGTGTGAGGGAAAACACGCACGGGTCTCCCCCAGCAGCAGCAGGGCCTGGAAGGCATGGGTCTGCAGCGCAGGGGTGGGTCCTCGTTAAGGCGGTACCTCACCAGCTCACTTCCCGTGGTGACCACTACATAGTACCTATTGCACGCTATACCATGTAGAATGTACAGAGGAGGGTGTGGACGTTGAGCCTATGGCCTCCTCAACCTTGGCCAGATGGGGTTACAGTGTTGCCGGATCTTTTTCTGAATCTACGATATAGGAACCGGTGCTAGGAACTCATGAGCAATTATGATAGGGTTCTATAAGGCAAGCAGACCAAGCCACTGGAATTATGATGCTTATTATTGGCAAATGAGTGCAGGGTGAAGGGTACAATCGAAGCCGAGTAGAGCGTGCAGCACAGAAGAGTACCAGCTTGCCCAGTCAAACAGTAATCACTCATGGTGGATTAAGAAGAAGAAGAGAAGGCGCTTGCAGCAGCATGAACAAATACTCTATGGAATAAAATCCGTTTGCGAGCAACAATTTGAGCGAGTAATCCAATATCATGCTGAGTTCGTACATAGTAAGGTGGTAGTACGGACCTCCACAATTCTCGCCACCACCTTTCACAACGGGCCTGTAGAGGAACTAACTAAACCTATCCCCATCCCCAGCACTTCTCTTTCTCGCGCTCTCTCTCCCCTCCCCCCTTGTACTTGTAAATTGAGGCGTTGCCATATCAAGTAGCGAGGGCCTGCAGAATTGAGCATGCTGTCCTGCAGGTCCAACCCCACATGACAGTCTGAAAATGAGATGCCCCATAAGATCGTGGAGTAAGGTATGAAAACGAACCCCTGCCAAATTGAATGCCAGGCCCACGCCCCAGGCCTACGAGACAAGTGTTGGCCCTTGCCCTCCCAGCTTTCCGAGGTGCCAATTTGAGACCTTCGGGATCCATCCAGATACGGCCTTCGTGTTCACGATGGGCTTCAGCGAGATTGAGAATGTTCCTCAGTATTTCTCTCTCTCCCTTTTGATCTGGGTCTCTGTACATCAAAGCAACAAAACATAAAAGAATTTCTCTAGGAGCAATGAATGACTGTGGCTCTCATGTGGTTGCCCGGCCAAGGTGGCCACAATGGCGGTCTGCGACCTGCGGGCTCTGCATGCATACAGGTTAGTACACACACACAACGTACGAATCCGACAACACCTCTTGCATATGCTTGTACCGCTCTAACGTTCCCAGGCCCTGGATCCGTCCAGGAACAGCGCTCGTCTCATTCGCCTGTCCCAGATCCTAGATGCAAGGCACAGTGGATACCGTCGCATCCAGCGCTGTTATGGTACTATAGTACCCCGCTATTCGTGATCACGAATCCTACGGGCCACGACAGGGGGCGGCTTGACGATCGGAGGGAACAGGTGGTGGTGGTGGTGGTGACCTTGTCTCCCCCCCGAAATCTATTCAAGATAGGAATTGGCGGGGGTGTGTGGCCAGGTGATCTTTTCCTCGAGGGATTCATCATTTGCCAAAGCGAAACCTCGACCGTTTGTTTTGGCTCTTTGTCGGGAGCAGTCCTTCCAGTTCTTTGAAATTTGTACCTTAACTATCCTGCATCTAGTAGTAGTAAGAAGAGTACTTTGGTGCAATGGTACTTCTGAACCAAACCCCACGCCAAGCACCCCTTGACCTTGTCCGCTCACCCCCCCCCTCCTCCCATCCATAGCCGTCTCAGCCCGTTCAGGGCAGCGAAAGGTTTCGCTCCCCTACTTTTACTGTGGTATGTACCTGATCGCCGTCCACGGCGACTCTGGGGACAAATCGCATCCCAGGGAGAATGACCAGGGAACTGCTCCGCTCGCTTATTCTCAGGACTGAGGTAGATCAGCCCGATCGACGTCGTCCCTTGTTCTCCCTCGTCAACAAGACTGGCCATATCACCCATAATCATCAGATGAGGAATCCTCGTCGACTATGGACAGACAGAACAGAAACTTTAGGCAGTATTGGCGAACCGCATGAAACCGGCGCCCTTCTCCCTCTGCGTCAGCCAGCAGCGGGAGCGACTGTGTGCACCGCCGGACGCAGCGAGCGATTCGGGCGGCGGCGGCGTGGAGGCTAACCTCGTACCATTACCCAAGTAGGAGGAGTGCAGTACAAGTTGGTGGTTGGCAGCCCTGGCAGCGCAGGCTAGCAAACCTTCTGTGCAGCCAGCCCACCGAACGGATCAAACTCACTTTGTCCTGACGAGGGCTAGGTGTTTCGGTTCCCATACCGAGTCTCTTCTGTGTGCTTCAATCCCGTCCTTTGTTTATGCCGAAAGCACCGCTCCTCCCAACCGACGTCTGGGGTTGATCTCTCATCCGGTCAGTATTCAGCTGGCTTCTCTCGAATCATGTGGAGAAAGGCAAGGAATAAAAGAACAGGAAATAAAGAAGAGTCCATATTGAAGAAGACTCGGAACACCCTCTGCGTCCTCTTATCACACCCAGCTCCTCAGATTATTCGGGCCTACCGCAGAACGTTCGTTCATTGGTCATTACTGATGCACGCGATGATTATGCTCGAAGAATCGGTACCATCTCTAAGTTATCTCATGCAAGGGTTCTCAGCTCCCGATCGACATCGAGATAAAGGAAAGGCAGGAAAAAAGAAGGGAAAAAAGGTTGGCCTCTCAAGATTCACGGCCGCCTTCCTCCTCCCTTGAGCCTGCATTGGCACCAAGGATGGCTTGCAGATTAGGCCTGCGAGCTACAGCACTAGAACGGAGGCTGCTGGGGCCTGTTCTAACCAGTCACCTTGTGCGGAAGCCTTTTTGTCGCCTGAGCACTGACAGTGCCCGCATGGCACTACGACTCATCAGGGCACGCTTCGAGGTCGGCCGGCTTGTCTCGGGTACAACATCTGTTTGTCTACCGTGGGACATTGGGGAAAGGGGGGGTGAAAGAAGAAAGAGAAAACAAAGTTACGAGTCGGTTGCACACACCTCGAATCAAGGAGTCTCCTACCAGCGATCAAACCCGCCTGTCTATTTTGGTCCACAGCTTCGAAGCGTTCCCTTTCCAGAAGGTAGCGATCACTGCTGCAGCGGCCTGTCCTTCTAGAAGGTAGCTGTGTATGCTGACCAAAAGTAACGTCGCAAGCAGATTGCGCGTCCAATAGGTTCTACACACATCGTTCGTTCTATTCGTCCCGTCGTACTGGAGGATTGGACTGACTGCTGAGTCTACCATACTGTGAGTGTGTGCGTGTGTGTGCGCGCGCGCGCGCCTTGGTCATCATGACCAGAGAAGACCCTGAGGGCTCCCATCTGTTGTTGTTGGTAAGGGGTTCGTGTGTCAGACCGTCAGCCCTCTCTCCTCCTTCACACGCACACACACACACACACCATGATCCGTGGATCCGAGCATCCTGGGCAACTTGATTCGGCAGCGCCAAGATTTGCCTGGGAAAAAGAATCCGCCCCATGCGTATCCAGTGACCAGTTCCTGCATGCAAGGTGAATCCTATCTCTCTCACGCCACATTCAAGAGGAAGAAGGCAGCAAATCCCCGGGCGTTCCAGGCCCGCCGTGGTTGGGTACAATCGCCACTGCCATGCACTCTTCTTACTCACAATCTCTCGTATGTGTATGTATGCATGTAAACTCGTGAGCTCACCAGGGCGGGGGGAAATAAGAAGACCTTTGACCTCCAAGCGAACCGCTCTCGGGCTCTCGGGTGGGCGATGATATCCATCTCCGAACGAGCCGCCTGTGGAGAACCCAAGACACGCACGTCGCAGCGTCATTCCTTGCCCGCCCTCGGCCGAAATTCAGGGTCTTGTAATATGATTGAAGGAAGTAGTTGAAGAACACGCGCGAATTTGATTTAAACCAGAATATTGTCCTCATTGCACGGCATTTCCCCTGATCGCAGAGCTTACATTCGATGTAGTGCTTGTTGTCATCCCCGAGCCAGGTCGAAAACCATGCGGGCGCGAAATGACAGCAGTAGACAGGGCAGACAGGTACAAGTTCTTCGCGCGGCAAGGCTGAAATTTTGTCGAGACGTTTTCATTTCCGTCCAGGCCGTCAAACTAAGAAAATTTTAGATTTCCAACCCCTCCCCCCTCCGCCCAAGTTTTCCTTTCATATTTAAACTAAAGTAGTAGGAGGAAGGTTCGGGAAATATCACGCATACCCAGTCAGCCCTACAGAAGGACTGTGCAAGCGGCATAACATGTCAAAATTATGTTGTCACCTTGTGCGAGGGACCCCCTTGCTGGTGATCATATTTGCTGGTCGCATTGTCAAGGGATGGATACAGTAATGTAATCTCCAGGACGGCAAAAGGATTGCAGACAGTAGGAAGTAGCAGGGACCATATACCTGTGGTAGCTCCTGGTACATGTATCCCAAATATGCGAATGAATGGAACGTGTCTCAATTGCATTGCTTCTGCAAATTTGCAGCCAAGATTCGGATTCTTTACACATGCCAGAGTAATTGTCAAACGCGGGTCAGGCGTGGGGTAGTGTAGTAGACCTGGAAACCCTGACCGCCAAGCAAACTCCCCTAGCCCTTGCGCGGTCCTACCTTGTAGAACCTAGGCAGAAAAAAAAGAGCAAGGAAAAAAGGAAAGAGAAAAAGTCGGTGTCAAGGAAAAGGCTTCACGACCACTGCTTGCAACAAAGCTTCTAAACATCAATCATCCCTGCTACTACCAGCGCCCACCTCCTCCGCCCCGACGACTAAAACTGCATTTCGTATCTGCAGGAGCAACAAATGCAGTTTTTCCACACGAAGCCTCACAGATCTCGACACCGCTCATCTCTCTTCCCGCCTCGTGAAGATGTCTGCGACTGTCGGCGAGCCCGCCGCAAAACCTGCGGCCACAAGCCCCGCTGCTGCTGCTGCTGCTGCTGCTGCTGCTCCGGCGACGGCGCCTCAGTCGCTAGGCATGAGGAAGAATGGTACGCTCTTTCCCCGCGAGAAAAGCCATCAACAAACAGTCCAAGCCGCATGCAGCCCCGCCGAAGAAGTTGTGATCCCGCTCTAACTCTCTCATTGTTTCTATGGTACAAACACAGGCAAGCAATGGCACGCGCCCAAGAAAGCCTTCCGGCCCGCGTCGGGCCTTACCTCGTACGAGAAGCGCGCAAAAGAACGGGTCGCGCTGGCGGCGATGAAGGCCAAGGAGAAGGAGATGAAGGATGAGAAGGAGGCCGAGAGACAGGTGCGTCCGCTACGTGCGACATACAGACACTTTACACACACATGCATCAATGGACAACCTGAGCCTGCCGTTCTTGACTGACCCGTGTCCTATTTTGATATATGCAGAGGCGGATCACCCAGATCAAGGACAAGCGCGCGGCTAAGGAGGAGAGGGAGAGGTACGAGAAGCTGGCGGCCAAGATGCACAAGAAACGTGTCGAGAGGCTCAAGAGGAAGGAGAAGAGGAACAAGCTCCTCAACTCCTGAGCACGGCCTTGCGGCAGGATAGCGTTGTTGTTCAAGGATGCCTGCGTCGGGAAAATAAAGATCGCCACGAACGATGTCAAGGGAACAAGGCGGCCAGCCGCAGTGTACAATCTGGCTGGCTGGCTGGCTGGCTGGCTGGCCGCTGTATCATGCATCACTTAACGGCCCGGGGAGGGACCAATGTCCCATAAACATACCGGAGAGGCGCGCACGATGAGACATCTACACCGCTCCGACTTGGACCGAGATACTGCATTCAGCTCGGTCCAGCTGAGATATGGCACTGCGACGTAGCAGCGGTCGTCATGCAAATTTCGGCTCAAAAACCTACCTGAGCCTCTTCACGGGCCGAAGGGGCGATCGATCGCTCAATGTGAAACTGGCTGGAGAGACAGGCTGGAGGCTGTATGAGGCTACCCAAGTTTGCACCTGCGCAACCGTAGCACATAGAGCACAGAGTGCAATATAGCTACCTCCACTTTTGACAGATTATCTTTGACAAGCCAAAGATGTTGGCAGCTTCCCTCTCGCAAGAGACACATCCGCCGCCGTGAAGGCGCATGTTAGTACCCGCACATTGCCAGCCCCCCCTGATGAGATGAGCAAGGGCCCCTGCAGAAATAACCCAATCCCAAGCGGCGCCTTGACCGCAGCATGTGACGCTCTCCCTCCCTCTCTCTAACAACACAACACTGTAGTTCAGCCTTCCGGCTCGTCGTCGTTGACAAAGAAGAAAAAGATCCCCCTTAATCGTTTCGAGTACGACCCAACCTGGGACGCCACTAGCGGACCACGACGGCACAAAGCGCGGCTAGCCGATTCGCACAGATGTCCGGCGGCGCGGCTATCCCCTTACCAACGACGAGGGCTGGGCCGTCACCGAATAATCGTGCGCGCCACCACGTCTCCCGTTCCATCACCGAGCGACTGCCAGGAACGACATCCTCTTCTACTTCCAGGCACGGCCATACTACGCACTCGTCGCACCACCTTCACCAGCATCACCACAACATCACAGGGCACATCTCCTCGTCGCTCCACAGGAGGGACAGGAGCCGTGATGAGCGCCACGGAAACATGGCAGTACCGCAGTCGGCGGCGGCCCAGCTCCAAAACGTGGCCCCCAGGGGGTCGCTCGAGGTGCCACGGTCCGACGGCGTGACGTCGGGGTCGCCAAGCCCTGACCAGAGCCGGAGAGCGAGCACGCTGCTCTCCGGCGTGGTCGAGGCTGTCGGACCGGATGGGGTCCCCTTGAGCAAGGAGGAGCTGCTGCAGAGGGAACGAGTCAAGGCCGAGGCGAGGACGGTGTATGTTTAATCCCCAAACCCCCCTTCCACCTTCCTCGTCCTCGAAAACTTCCTTTCGCCCAGTCACGAGCTTCAACACACTCCCATCATTCTAACCAGGTATCCATCAAACAATGTCTAGTGGCCTCAAGAACTCCCTGGCCAACCTGACCACCTTTTCGACCACAACCACACACCGCCTCGACGAGGCCTACTACACCGTCCTCCAGAAACTCACGACCCTCCAGAACACGATCGTGGCCCTCAAGGATCTGGCCGAAGCGTCGAGCGCCACCAGCGCGGGCTTCATCGCCGAGTCGCACTCGGTGCTGGCCGAGGCGGAAACGCAGCTCGACGCATTTGGCGACTTTGGTGAGCAGCAGGAGCGGGTGCAGGCGCTACAGGACCGCCTTCACGGCGCGCGGGAGCGCATTGAGGCGTTGAGCGGGCGGGTGGACGTTGTGAAGCAGCGGGTCGAGCGGTGGGAACGTGCGTGGGCGCAGAGCTGGGAGAATGCGCGGCGCGGCATGCGCATCGTCTGGGGCGTCCTGCTGGCGCTCGGCTTGGTGATGCTGGTGCTGTACTGGGGTGCTAGAGCGTATGCGCCCGAGATCGGGGGGGCCTTGGAGGAGCTCAAAGGAGACGCCGTGGCTGGTAAGATGAAATTGGAGCACAACAGTCTCGGGGTGGGAGGCGACCTGGGTAGGGCCAAGGATGGACAGGGAGAGGGGGGAAATGGCAGCGTGCCTCTGTTGTCTTTTCGTCGGGATAGGGAGGTTACGTTGGCTGGAGACGAGGCTCTGCGGGCGCTGGATGAGCTGTGATCCTGTGTTGCACGTTGCTCGTTACTATTTTATTTTCTCGGCTTCCTCTACGATATCAATACTTGAGATGTCTTTTCCTGGGAAAGCCTCTTTCAAGGTTTTAACGCCATATCTACACAAATCGCCCATGAAAAAGGAGAAAAGGAAAAATAAGCAGCCCCTGTGTTGTTATCAAGGCGACCAATCTTATACCATCCTGCTTGAGCTGGTTTGTAGTGATTTTATTTTCATCACTATGGTGTTGTTGTTCTACAAAGCAGAAACCAGCTTCTTATGAGACAAGTTCAGCCTTGGCCAAAACTATTAACACTGTGGCTTGTGCTAGGGACACGCAAGACTCTAAATACCAAGCAATCTCTCGTGGTGCCTTGGCAAGAAATCCAAACAGCCCAGCCGTCTTATTAAGATGTGCGCACTGGACTCGATGGCAGCCTCAAAGTGCTTGGCAATCCAGGCGCCAAAAGCGCCTCAAGCCGCAGCGGATGAGGGGTGCCGAGGAAACCCACCCACCCTTTAGTAGGTTCCCACATGCTGCCCTGGGGACGACGTCATCGTTTATAGCGCCTCCCATGACCTGATAATATTTCTTGTCCTTCGCATTGACTTGTTTTTAGGCAATCTTTAGGAGAAAAAATCTGGCTCAAGTACACATGGCCACAAGGGACTCGACTTGACTTGGACTGAATATTCAGTGCAATTTCAAGACCCTGGATAGTCGAATCCATAGTTGATCCCAGGCGATCAGGATCTTTGTTGAGACTCACTATTTTGGTGGGGGATTCCTTTCAGCCTGCATTCATAGTGTAAGATTACTGTACTGCGGCACCTTCCCAGCACCCCCACTCAACTGCTTCCAGCCTTCCTTTGGGCGCGTGTTCTGTATGTAAGGCCTGCTGGGGTAGTCTGACCAACGCCATCATGGGTACGTACCAGTGCATCACATGGGGGAGAGTCACCAACTTGAACCAGCCAACCTCTTGTCACCCCAGCCCAAGCCGGCTGGCTGGGGGCTGTGCTCCCCAGGCTTTTGTGCTTTCTCCACTGGTCAGAAACTCACCCAGTCATGCTGACATTGATTGTTCCTTTACCTGCCACCCACCAGTAGCTTGGGGAGGGGCCCCTGCCAAGATCAGAGGTCCGCAGTACTGTAATTTGTCGTCATCTGCAACTGAACCTGAACTTGCAGAGTGCGACGCCTCAACACCACATTGATTAATCAGATCCATATACCTATACGAGCGTGTTTGTTTGTTTTCTCGCTCTCTCTCGCGCAGTTACGTGCACTCTTTCGCTGTCTCTCCTCACCTTTCTTTGCAATTTTTGTCCGTAATTACCAGCTGTTCTGGCCCTCGCATTTCAGAACTGCTACTCCATCCTATTTCATTCAATACGACAAGCAAAAGCGCGCCCGTTTTACCCCGCGAAATTGTTGAGTTGAGGTTGTACTGAGTTACCGCGCGCCACCAGCCTACGAATAGCAGAAATTTGCTGTGACGACTTGGAGAACCTACCTTTCAAGCGACAGTTGGGAGAGAGCTGAGAAAAGATTCGAGCCCCTCGGGAGCTGCACAAGTCTCAAGATGTCTTCCATAGATTCCAGCAGTGCCACCAACAGCCATGCTGCCGAGGCAGAGGCCTCAACGATCGATCTGCCTACGCGGACCAACAGCAGCAAATCGAGCCTGCCACCTCCTGGGCAGACCCTGACCGGCAAACAAGAGCATTGTGCGTTGTCCTAGGTGCCGTAGGATTCTGCTACATAATGTCTGGTGCTAATTCGCGTATCTTCACATACAGATCTGAAGAGAGAGCTCATCTCTGAGCAGGTTGGATGGGAGATTAACGAACTCAACTCGCCCACCGCCCTCCGTCGATTCGGCGCCCCCTTCAAGTCCGACCTGGGCGAGGTGACGCCCTACGATTCCGAGCTCCCGATCCTCCGCTACATCTTCGTCCACCATGTGCGCGAATTCCCCTTCCTCGACAAGGCCCGCGAGAAGGAGTTTTGGCAGGACAAGCTGCAGGCCTTCCTTGAGTCGTTCGCTAGCAAGAATATATCTTCCTCCGAGGACCGTCTTGAAGAGACTAAGCGTCGGAAGCTGGCCAGGAAGAGCCAGAAGCTCGTGGAGCTTATGATGGTCTCGGGCATCCCCACCTCCTCCGGTTTCGAGGAGAGAATCCGCTTCTCGGAGATGGAGGTTGTGGACAGGGACGCTATCGACACAGGCGTGCTGCACACCCAGCCAGAGGGTAACTACATCAACGGTTGGGATGTGAACATGGCCGGTGTGCGCGTCACAAAGGTGAAGGGCAGTATCAGATCGCATAAACATGCTGTGAGTTTTGCATGAGGCGGGCGGTACACCGAAGCAGGACGAGCGCTGATATGGTTACAGGAATTCTTGCTGCGCGTCAAGAGGAAGGGCGAGAATGAGTACTTCGTCGGACGCCGCTATGGTGATTTTAACAGACTTCACAAGCAGCTTCGTACCGAGCTACCCGGCAAGGTCCTCCCGCCTTTGCCAAAGAAGAACAAGACGTCGTCCGTGACTGGTGGCATCTTCAGCGGCGGCGAAGACTCAGATATTGACTCCGTCTCGTCTGCCTCGACCCAGCGAACAGGTGCTGTCAACAACGGCGAGGAGACAACAGCGACAAACAAAAGACTCTCAGTCCGTAGCGCTTTCAATCATAGGAGGAATGGATCTAGCACTTCGTCACTGAGAGGTTCGCCGAGGCCGTCAATGGAAGACGGGCCCTTGAGCCCTTTCAACCCACTCAGTCCTCAGAAGAACAAAAGTGGAGATGTGGTTCTCTTCCGAGAAGCCCAGCGGATTTCTTTGAGAGCTTTTCTTCGCTCTCTGTTGCAGAACCCGCAGATCGCTCAGAGCAAGGCGATGCAAGACTTCCTGACCCAGAACCCCGTAACACTGAAGGATGAAGACTACGGTGATATCATACAGCGCAAGTCTGTTGATGAGAGGCGTATGGAAGAGCAAAAGAAATTCTACGAGATCGCGAGACAGCGCGCGGCCGATCTTGATATATACATGGAGCAGTAGGTCCAGCCACAAACAGTGTGTCTCGCACTCACATCTCACGAAGCTAACAAAAAGCCTCCTAGGTTCCGCCAAGAGATCGTGGATGCCAACGGTCTCACAAAGCTGTTCCAGGAAATCAAGGAGAAGGAGACCATCCAAGACCTGTCGATCCAGTACCAAAAATTCGCCGAGTGGCTTCGGATAGAAGTCGCAGCCACGATCTACCACCTGTTCCTGGCTGAGGACAATTCTCCGGAGCTGTTCGCGCAGGCGAAGCGGATTCACTCCCTGATCCCCTACACGATCATCAAGAACATCATTCGGGTGGCCAATCCTGCGGCAGTCATGTCAAGCCTTCTTGATGTGTTCCTCGCGCAGCCGTTCGGCACGAAGTCGCTCATGCAGAGGATCTTCTCGCTGGCGCTCCACGACGGTATCAAGAGCTTCCAGAAGTCTATCGACGCGGTTGCCGCTAAAGTCGGCGACGAGGTCTTTGTCGCGAAGCTGCAAGCGTATTCTGACGCTGAGGAGCATGTCAAGATTGGCATTCGCGAGGAGGCCGCTAGCGAGGACGTCGACCTGATTGTGGCGATCTTGAGATCGGACCTGCTCGAACCCAACTTGACCGGAGAGCAGATCCAGAGACTCTACAACGCCTACGTCGCATTCAACAGCGCGGTCGAGAACGTGGACGAGGAGCTGAAGCAGGGCGCGCAGCTGTTCTCGAACCTGAAGACGCTCGTCAAGCTCCAAACGAGGCAGCGTGATAAGCAGATGATGCTGTCTCTTGTTGAGGAGCCCGTGACGCTGCAGCTGTTCCGAGATCTGTTCACGATCTTTTACGAGCCGCTGGTCCGGGTGTACAAGTCAGCCAATGTCTATGGTAGTGTCACAGATTTCGCGGTGTTCATGGACGACATGATACAGGTCGTCGAGAAGTGCCGGGAACAGGACGCCTCGGCGGATCCGAACCAGACCGTCCAGGCGTTTATCGACCTGTGCCAGAGGCACGAGCACAACTTCTACAAGTTTGTTCACGAGGTGCACGTCCATGATAACGGCCTATTCACGCAGCTGATGGAGTGGATCGAGGACATCCTCGAGTTCCTCCGCAAGGGCCCCAAGAACGGCGCGCTGGATATCAACGCGCTGTTCGAGGGTGCGACTACAACCACGGTGATCGACAAGGACCTGGCCACCAAGGAGATCAATGACCTGATCGCGTGGCAGGAGGCCCGGAAGAAGTGGCATCACGACAAGACGCGGCAGAAGATGGCGGCCGACGGGCAGATGGGCGATACCCTGGTGCCTGGAGCCATGAACTTCACTAGTGCTGATTTCGGGCTCGACCAGATGGACCTGGAGGACATGGCATACGAGAGTGAGTCGGACTCGGAGGATGAGGCGGAAGAGGACGACGACCTAGACCCGATCGAGGCGGAGCGCCGACGACGAGCAAAGAGGCAGGATCGACTTCGACGTACTGCGGGCGAGCCGATCAAGCCGCACGTTGAAGAGGTGCACAAGCTGAAAGAGAACTTCCTGATCATGCTCAGGCAGGTTCTGGCAGAGTAGATATCTTCTCCTCCTCCTCCAAGGAGAGCCCCGGGGGAGGGGGCGCATTTCTCTGTCTGGTTGGTTGTTTTGCGTGGGATAGATTTCGAGTGCGAAGCTGGCGTTTCAGGTATCAAGAGTAGGGGGGAGCACACAAGACAGTTCAAGTAAGTGCTTTCACGGGTACGGGTTTGGATCGGGCTATTCAGCTTGGAATACATGCTCTTGCATGCATTATGGGAAGAGGCTTTGTCTGCACCTAAAGGTTCATACTCCAGTTTGGCTGGTTGATTGTATTGATGTGCGATAGTGTTTGGGAACACAAACCCTTAATACCTCTTAGTTATTCTTCTTCGAGCATGAAGATAGAATGGATGGAATAGTGAATACATGACCTCCCACCTATTTATTTGTCTCTCAATTCCATGTGCATTCTCGCTATAATTATGTTCAGTGGTGGTATACGCTGTATTCCAGTTGTCAGAATGGTGTACCATGTAGGGCCACGTGCTAAGCTGGCATCAGCGGGTTGCCGTCACACTGTCTACAGCACTAGGATGGGGGTGTGGGCAGTTGGTGGGGACAATTGACCTTGAGCCCCACACAGGGCACTGCTTGCGGGCGGTTTCCGTTACCAAACCCAAACTTACCCCCTGGAAACAGTAACATGTACTAACTGCCATAGTACTACGATGCTAAGATCCTAACTAAAACTTTGGCTCGATTTTGGGTGCATGCCGCTCCGACCCTCTGCCCCCCTCGCCCGTCCCGGAACCATGCCTCACCGCGCGAGGGTCCTGTCACAGCAGTCATCCTCACCTCATCCATCGTGAGTTTGAGCCCAAAAATAAAAAGAGAAAAAGAAGGGGAAAAAACACCCTTGGTCCCATCTTTTCTCCTCCTGACTGACTTTCTGGCCTTCCTTCCCTTTCCTTTTACTCTTTCCCCTGCATCTCAAGGAAACAACTTAAAGTCTAATTTAATACATACTTCACTTCGTTACTATTCCTCGCATTTTGTCTCTTCTGCCTGTCGGTCTATGTCGAGAAAGTCAACACTGACGCCAGTTCTGCCCTCTGCAAAGTGCTAGCTAGCTCCTCTGGGGCCCGGCCCGCTTTGTGTGTGTGTGTCTCTTTCGTCTCGACGTCGCTAATTCCTCCCCACCCCCTTCGTCTTTTGTTGGCTTCCTGCCAGACAAATCAAACAGCCAAAACTCCCAACCAATAAACGAGTCGCCCCCAGTACTATACCTTCGCGGCGCGATACGTCGTCCCAGAAGCCCACATGGTTCGCGTGCCCGGCAGAATATAACACGAAACTGAGCACCGGCTTCCGCCATGGCAGGCAGCGAGGAAGAGGAGGTACAGCAGCAGGAGCAGCAGCAGTCGCCGCCGCAGACAGCCTCGACGACCACGACTACGACGACCACGACGGCTCCCGGTACGAACAAAGACCCGGAACCGACGGCCTCGTCCGAGTCTGGCGGAATTTCTGCAGGAGCCCCTGTTCCTGCTGCTTCTGCTGCTGCAGCTGCAGCTGCCGCAGCAGAGACAGCGTCTGTTGAGTACGACGATTTTGGGCTTCCTATACGTCGATCGGCCCAGATACAATACTCGGAAGAGAGGGCTGCGAAGGCTCAGGAGGAGGAGGAAGGCCAGAAGATACCGAGTGAAACGCCGGACAGCGAGTCGAGCTCGGTTCAGACACGTGGCGGCGTGGAAGGGGGGAACGAAATAGAAGAGGATGCAAGCGGGAGTGGGAGTGAGGAGGACGATTTCAAAGATGCGGTGGCTGCGCCGTCCCCAACAAAAACAGAATCATCAAAAGATGGAGAGCCCGTCGCGGAAGAAGCTAATACTGAGAAGGAGCAAGATGACAAATCTGCACAGGTAGAAGAGGAGGGCAAGGCACCGCCGAAGGCGGATGGCATTGAGAAGCAGCAGAAGAGTGCCGCGAAAGACGAAGAAACGGAGCCGGCACTAAACACCTCCAATGCAGAGAAGGAGGGTGCTGCGAAGGACGAAAGGCCGCAGCTGGAAGACAAAGCGGACGTTGTTGTCGACAAGACGGACACAGCAGCAGCAGAGCACAAGGGCCAATTGAGCCGTGCCTCTGCCCCGGAGAGAAACAGTGTCTCCGAGTTTTCCCATCAGCAGGTGACCCTGCACGCCGACGACGAGAACGACCAGGACGACGACGAAGGCTGGCAGACAATGCCTGCCTTTGCACCCTATGACTTGTACGATGACGACAACAGGTTGATTGCAAAGGAGTATAATGAGGCGGAGGCGGACGACGAGACGTACAACTACGGAGGCATAGGAGGCGCAGGCAAGGGCTATACGAGGGTCTTTGTGGACGACGACGCGGAGTCCGTGACGAGCATGGACGACAACACGCAGTACCTCTTCAAGAACGCCGGCGGCACCAGCATGATGGACGACGAAGATACGCGAGACGCCGTGTCCCAGATGCAGGCCACCAAGGACCTGCTGACCGAGGGACAGAAGATCGCATATGTGGGCCTGGTGAGGATAGAGCTGTCGCAGATCGTCAAGGACATGGAGGGCATACCGCACACCAGGTCAGCCAAGAAGGCGATCCAGCTCGCGGTCGAGGCGGCCAAGATGTGGTCCCAGAAGATCATGATCCGGCTGTACACGCACATGGACATCAGCTCCGCCGAGCAGATCATGATCGAGCAGCTGAGCGAGCACGGTGTCATCTCGAGCGACCTGACTCCGCAGCTCATGGCCAACGCGAGGGTGAAGAATCCCATGGCCGATCGGAAGAGCTCCGTGTCCAGCTCCCGACCGTCATCCGCCGCCTCGCCCCGGCCGCCCCAGTCTGGCTTCTCCTCGCCCGGCAGGGTCAGCGACGAGACAGCCGCAGAACCCCCTCCGGCGTACGACAAGCACGAGGGTGAGGAGCTGCCTGCCGTGCGGACGCCATCGCAGCTGCCTGCCAGCGACAATCTGGACATTGACATCCGGTGGACCATCCTGTGCGACCTGTTCCTAGTGCTCATCGCGGACTCCATATACGACGCACGGTCGCGGTACCTGCTGGAGAGGGTGGGCAAGGCCCTCGAGATAGACTGGATCGACATCTGCCGGTTCGAGAAGAGAGTCACCGAGGCTCTCGAGATGCAGCAGCAGGCGGAGCGGGAAAATTGGAACGAGGATGAGCACAAGGAGAGCCGCCGGAAGCTGGCGCTCAAGAAGCGCTACATCGTCATGGGCCTGGCGACCGTCGGTGGTGGTCTGGTCATCGGCCTGTCGGCTGGTCTCCTGGCGCCCGTCATCGGCGCGGGTCTGGCGGCCGGGTTCACCACCATCGGTGTCACAGGCACCAGCACTTTCTTAGGTGGCGCCGCCGCGTCTGCCATCATCACGTCGGGCGCTGCGGCATCGGGCGGCGTCATCGGCGCCAGGGCTGCCAACAGGAGGACAGGTGCCGTTAAAACATTTGAATACCGACCTCTGCACAACAACAAGCGCGTGAACCTAGTTGTCACTGTGGCTGGATGGATGACAGGCAAGGTGGACGATGTCCGGCTGCCGTTCAGCACTATAGACCCAGTCATGGGTGATATTTACTCTGTCCTGTGGGAGCCGGAGATGTTGACCAGTATGGGAGACACCATCAACATCCTGGCAACAGAGGTGAGTCTCTCGTGAGGAAGAAAGGAGAAGCAGGGGGGGAAGAGGAGGGAAACAATAGACTTATCCAGAAGAATGAGACAGAAATGGGTGGCTGACAGCGCTCATAGGCTCTTACACAAGGTCTTCAACAAGTCCTGGGAAGCACCATTCTGGTCAGTCTGATGGCGGCGCTACAGCTTCCCGTCGTCCTGACCAAGCTCTCCTACCTGATCGACAACCCCTGGTCCGTGTCGCTCGACAGGGCGTGGGCCGCAGGTCTGATCCTGGCGGACTCCCTGGTCGAGCGGAATCTGGGCACGCGGCCCATCACGCTCGTGGGCTACTCCCTGGGCTCGAGAGTCATCTTCTCGTGTCTCCTCGAGCTGGCCCGCAAGGGCGCTGTGGGACTGGTCCAGAATGTCTACATGTTCGGCTCGCCTATCGTGGTCAAGACAGACGAGTATCTCAAAGTACGGACTGTGGTCTCGGGCCGCTTCATCAACGGGTACCACCGCAATGACTGGATCCTGGGATACCTCTTCCGCCTGACGAACGGCGGCATCCGGCGGGTGGCTGGTCTGGCTCCTGTCGAAGGCATCCCCGGGCTGGAGAATATGGATACCTCGGAGTTTGTAGCGGGACATATGGACTATCGAAGGGCGATGCCACGTCTGATGCGCGAGAGCGGCTGGCTGGTGGAGAGCGACGAGTTCGCCGAGATTGAGAACCCTGACCCCGAAAACCACACGGACAGGCAGCGCGAGCTGATCAACGAGATCGAGGAGGCGCGAAAGCAGCTGGAGAAGGAGGGCAGCAGCAGCAGCGGCCGTAAGACCGGCGCGTTTGGCGGCTTCTTCAGCCGCAGGAAGAAGGCGCAGAAGGCCGAGTGGGAGGTGTACGAAGACTCCAAGGGCGCGGGAGCCAGCGGGGCAGGGGCAGCAGCAGCACCGTCGGGCAGGACGGAGGACAAGGACGGCAACAACCACGGCGTGCTCTTTGATGTGGACGCGATGCGTGCCGAGCTGGCCAGGAACCAGACGGACGAGACACTACAGGTGCGCGAGCTGCAGTCCACACTGCCGCCGATGAGGATCCCCAGCCCGAGGGGGTCACTGAGCCAGACACAGAGTGACTACGCGGGCTATCACTCGAACCACACATCATTAGACTACGGCCGCTCTGGTGCACACCACCCACACCAGCACCAACCAAACCACGACGATGGGATCCAGATGACCTTTGATACGGGCTTTGACGAGCCGCCTCGGTCTCAGAGAAGTCAGACAATCCCAGTCGCAGACCATTCCTCCTACACAACAGCAAGACCAGAGATCAAGACGTCGCACACGGTTCCCAACATAGGCACAGCGGCCTCAAATCCCTGGGCCGACCCGGACGATGACGACTTTGGCAAGGAGGAAGAGATCTCAATGACTTTTGCTTGAAGCGAGAATGTGATTTGTAATTTTATTTTATTTTATTCTTGGTACCATCTTGGGAGGGGCGTAAAAGGTGTACTCTGGCGCATCACGAATACTACTGCTGCCACAGCTGCCGTGGCTCATCCCCACAGGCTGACTTCTTTCTTTTTCTGGAGGGGGGCTTGGAACTGCTCAAGAGACCAATATCGCCAACAGCCATCATGGCTCACAAAGCCACACAATACGAACCAAGTTCATCATTTCATTAGCGATCAACCAGCCCATGACTGAACCAAAACTGAGAAGAGGCGGCTACAAGGAGGGTTGGGGCCTATCGATATGGTCATCATGACACACACACACACACACACACACACACACACACACACACACACATACAGACACATACATCATAAATTATACAGTACTATGTACATATCAGACCCGTCAGGAACTAATGAATGCAGAGGTCGAGTTGGTGCGACGTCCATCTGGTCCAGGCTAGTAATTGGATTGCATTGCATTGCGCAGTACAACCCCAGGAAGAGGCGTCCGCCTCCAGCTGTCACAAAAGCGCCAGATGGGCCAAGGTGGAAACATTCTGGAAGTAAGAAAAGGAAGAGGGCGCGAGGTGTCGACGGGAACAGACACCTGGCACATCAAACAAGAGAGTTTCTTTTCGCGGCCGCGCTTTTGAGGTGGCGTGTCCGTTCTCTCATCTACGCTGTTGCGGGCCCGTTACAACCTTACACCATCCTGAGCTTATCTGCCTGCTCCATAGGAGGGAATTTCTTCGGCACAGATTATGCATATAGCCCAAGGAGACAAAAATAAGAGTTCGAAGTTCACTGTGGCGCCCACATGACAGGAGTTCCACACCCACCCACCTTGTTCACGGTGTGGACGGCAGACACAGCAGAGAGGCTAATGCAAGTAGGCGTCAGCCGCAAGCAAGGCTGCTACTACACGCCAGAAATAGATGGTAATAATGCGGATTAAGGCTTCTAAGTACTAAACCACTAAACTGATTGGAGCAAGAGCGAACACAACGTCTTTGTTCTCTTCTTCTTCTTGTCTCTTCTTTCTTTCTATCGACTAGGGAATATCATCTGGCCCCCCACCAACCCACCCCCAACGTAAATAGTCCGAACGGTAAGAAAGGCCACTCTCTTTCTCAATGCGCGGCCGTATCGATAGCGAGGTTTCCACACCTGCTGACTGCGTCATAGCACGCTGGTACATCGCGAGAGGGAAGGAGGGATGGAAATAAATACGCGCCATGACCCCGGAAGAGGAAGGGGGGAAGGTGAGACGCGATTGTGTCGAGTTGAGTGCGGTGTCGCAGCAACAGCAATGGTGGTGGTGGTAGTACCTTCCTCCTCGCCCCGGGGGAAGGAGGAGCCTGGAAAGGGAAGTGGGTCATCCTTCAGGATTTTGGTGGGCTGCGGCTGACATGGAGACAGCTTGCCAATCGATATGCAGCAGCGGTGAATTTCTGTTCAAGGTTTCCGTCCTGTTTCATTTCCAACACTTACACAGAGAGGAGAGAGAGGTGTAATTCGTGTAAATGTGTGAGCAACCCAAGAGATGGCAAATGACTGGTCTTGAAGGAGAAGATTCATTCAGCCTGTGTGGACAAAGGTCTTCTTCTCTCTTGCTGGTTGAGACATACTTTGCACCACAAACAGTGTCTGACACATCTTCTTCTTCATCAAGACCCTTACTGCTTGTGGCTCTTTCAATGAAAAGAAAGACCGAGAGGCGCGCGCATCTTGTAACCCACACACCCTTCCCACCCTTGTATTTAATCGACAATGCTCCAGATCCTTTGATCCTTGGGGGCTGCTGCCTTACTTTTCTTCTCTTTTTTCTCTCTCCATCTGTCTAACTGTACCTTACCTTGACCCTAGTGATTGATTCCGCCGACGTGCAGCAGCAGGAAGAGAGAGGCTCGAGCCCATTTTCTGACACGTCATGTCAGCTTCTAGGTCTCTAGGCTGAGGAAGAGGGCTGGGGGGGGGGGGTCAGTGTCTCTCTCACTTGGGGAAGGAGGAAAGGAGAGAGAGAGAGAGAGAGAGGGTAAGGAAATGGACGTCTGAAGACGACACAGCCTCGTGTGCTATCTGCGATGATACACAACACTCGCACACGACCACACGGCCCCGTTGCCGTTCTGCACAATTGAATTTAGCGTACGGCGCATGCAAACTGAAGTATGGGAAAAGAATCCACACTTGTCTGCGAGTAGGGTGGGACAGAGACACAAAAGTCTCTTTTGTCCTTTGGAAGCTGAATGGCAGACAAGCAGGCAAACGGCGGGGCTGAACAGAGCCCAGCTGGGTATTGGATCCTCCTACAGGTACATACTACATTACTTCTTTCTCAGTCAGTCAGTCAGTCAATCATACCCAGCGTCTGCTGTGGCCTTCATCGCCCTCCTCATCCTCCTCCCCTCCCCTACGCCTCTGATCCGACACCCCCCCCCCTTCCCCGGCTCTTCTCTTCTCAGTCCCCTTCTCAATCCACAATCATTCCTCACCTCCTCCAGGTCTTTGCTCGAAGAGTGTTTCGCCTACTGCAGAGGCTCACAGCCTGATCTTTTCTTTTTTCACTCTCTGTTTCCAAGCGTACTATCTACTTACTCACTACTCTCTAGTTTTGTTGTCCAAGAGTATTTTCTCGTTCTACCTAACTATCACAAATCATTCTCTGTACTTTTTCCTCATACCCTCCACCCTTATATTTTCATCCTTTGAGATATTCTTTCTATTTTAATCTTTTTTGACAAAAAGAAAGAGTGACAAGATAGCAGGCACCTCTTTTCTTTTCGACCTGTTGGACAGCACCACGAAATACCCTCGAGGCCGGGGAAGAAAGGAGAGGCCGTGATGTTATGCGGTGCAACCTAATCGGTGTTTCCTCCTCCTCTTCCTCCAGCCCCGTTGCACAACCCCCAACAACATCATGCGAATAGCCTCGCAGGTAGCATGGGCTCTGCTCCCCGTCCTCCTAGCCTCAGCAGACAACGACGATGGCAACGACGCAGGCCTCGAATTCGACTGGACCGTCTTCACAGCATGGGCCTTCGAGGTCCGCAGTGACAGCGGCGTGTCGGTTGCTAGCTCGATCGTGAACTTCAGCAAGGTAGCCGGCCCCGAGACGTCCATGATTTTCAAGTGGACGGTGAGCGACGGGAACGAGTTCACCTTTGCGAATGCCATACTCGCTGCTGGGGACAAGATGGTGGCGGAGGGCTATCAGGCGGATAGTAATGGACAGCCGCCTGCGGATGCTACGGTGCCAACGTTTCCTGGTCAGTTTGATCTTGGTTGCTCCTTTTTCCCGTGATGGTTGTGCAGCAGCTGCTGCTGCACCACATGCAGCTGGGCAACTTACTTGCCTCGTCCTGGCTGTGTTGTGTTGCCCTAATGTCTCACCTTTCCAAGTCATATGCCATCTCTCCCCCCCTCCTTGTTTTTACTATGTATACAAATGAATCATTTCTTGCTGACATCCCAATCCCTTTCTCTTCTTCCTCCACAAAAAGTCTACACAGACGCCTCCGTCCTAAGTCTAGACGCCACTCTCATCCAACAACTGAATTCAGACAACGACGAGGCTCTCTTCTTCCAGGTAGGTTGGAAGGACTCCAGCGGCGCAGACGAGTACGGATCCAGCCCGTACTGGGCTATAGCAGAGAACCAGGACGAGGCCGATAGCCTGTACGAGAACCTGATTGCCACGGGCACCACCCTCATAATAACGAGCGCCACCGCCGTCTTCCCTCAGCAGACCACGGCCTCCATCCCCGTGAGCACGTCCGGCGTCCCGATGCCGACAGTATCTGGGGAGGGCACGTCGTCACCCTCGGCTACCGCCGGCACCGCCGTCATGTCCTCCTCGCCTACCTCGACATTACCACCCAACATCAGCAATGACTCCTCCGGCAACAGCAGCGGCGGTGGTCACCACTACGGGTCCCTCTCGATAGGCGCCATCGTCGGCATCGCCATCGGCGGCGCAGTCTTCTTGATCCTCATCTTCGCGGTCGCAGCCTGGCTCTGCCTCCGCGCACGGCGGCGGCAACGAGACGGGGCCATGGCGGTGCGCCGAGGTGAGGTCCAGGACATGCTGGCCGAGAAGGACACCCACAGCACGACCATGATGATGGAGCCCGACACTCCTTACTCGGAAGATGCGCGCAGCCACCGACTCCTAAACCGAAGCGGCGCCGGCATGTCGGGCCTCAACGGCAGCAGTGCGAGCATGTCCATCGCTGGTGAGGCTGCTGGGGTCCGCGCAGCCGGTCGAGGCCGCAGCATGAGCTCGACACGGCGCGGGTCAGCGGCCTACTCGTCACTCAGAGGCCCTATCCCGCCCATTGGCACCGCTGTGTCTATGGGGGGTAGTGCTGCCGGTGGAGACTCGCCCACGCACACACACCCAGGGTCGTCGTCGTCTCCTGTGGGCTCGCCAATCGGGCGCTCGTCGACGCAACAGGAGAGGGTGGCAGCGTCCTTCGGCAGGACCATATCTCACAAGAACAGTGCGTCCAACCTCTCAAATGTGATCAACGCCGAACACAACGACCGCGACCTCGAGCCGCCCTCTGCCATCTCAGCCGACAGCGCTCACGAGAATTTCGTCGGCAGCGGCGGCAGCGCCCCAGGAAGCAGGACAGGTACGCCACAGCTTGGCCCGACAAGGCTTGGAGGCAGATCGGCCACGCCCGGCGGAGTCTCCATCTCGGACCAGTATGCACACCTGGTGGAGGACGGCATGACGGAAGACGAGATCAGGAGGTTGGAGGAGGAGGAAAGGGTGTTGGACGAGGCTATCGAGCAGCATCGGACCGAGAGTCGTACTGCAGGTTGACTGGGTGGTTAGTTGGTTGGGTGAGGTGCTCGGACTGGAGTTTTCTGCTTTTCATATATCCTGAATATACCAGATGGGATGGGGGGATTGTGACAGAGAGAAAGACGGAAAATGGCAAAGGTTTCCTTCTTCTCACCACCATTTCTCCTGCTCATAGAAAAATACACATTGTAGTCCTCCTCAGTGTCTCAACAGACAGCAAGATGTGTAGAGGGCACCATGAAATGAATGCTTCAACCAGGATCCAATTCCACCTAACCTCTCGTCATCTCTCATTGGTCCTTCGTGTCGCTGTGTGCTGAAGTGGCGCGTCAACAGCCGATGGGCGAGGCTTGCATGCACTGCATGTGCTAAGCCAATTTGGCAGATGTTGCAGTACAGCCTAACTTCGAAAGCACTGCCATCGCACTGCCCATCTCTGGTGTGGTGGGAAATGATTGCTCGACAAGGCTCTTGCCTTTCTTTTTTCTTTTTTTAATCTCCTTACTCCTCTCTCGACTTTTCGTCAACCCGAATCTCCTTCTAGATGAGAAGCCTTCGGGGCTCATCCACCAGAGATTTCGAAAGTCGTTCCCCTGCGTCATCATGATGGATCCAGTGACCGCTGTAGGCGTGGCCGCCGCCGTGGTCCAGTTTGTAGACTACGGCAAACGCCTGCTGTCTCGAGCCCACGAGATCTACAAATCCCCCGATGGCTGCACTAAGAAGGAGTCCAAGCTACTAAATGATCTAGAGAGCCTTCGCACACTGGCCGCCGGGGCGCACGAGACGCTGGGCAGGTACCCAGAGGCAAAGAGCGACAAAGGCATCGCCAAGGTCTTCAGGGATGTCGAGAAGAGTTCCCGGGAGTTTGACGACCTGCTGGAGTCGATCCAGCAAAGGCAATCGCCTCAGAAGCACGGCCGGAAGGGAAAGAAGGTGCTCAAATCGGCTCAGCTGGCGGTGCACAGCATACAGGACGAGTCAAAGGTGAAGGCGTTGTTAAAGCGGCTTGACGGTATTCGAGACCGTGGGGTTAGTTTCACGTTGCTATCTTTGTGGTAAGTGTTTCTGAACTTGATACTTTATAACATTGATGAATCACAGAAAGATGCTGATAATCTGTATCAGGCAGGCGTCGAAAGAGAGCGGTGAGAGAGAGGTCCAGTTCAGTAAGATGCTGAATGAAGTCGTCGAAACACTGCGACGACTCGATGAAACGAAAGGTTCATCAGATACCAGTGCAAAGAATCTGGGCGGTCCCGCTGAAAGGAGGGATACATATCAGGACCAAATTATTACGGTGCTCAGCGACGGTAATATTCCCGCGACTGATTACATCTACCAAGACCTGATGGAGGCGTTCTGGAACCCAAGGAGGAAGCCTGTGGTACAACAACGGGATGTGATGGACACGGATACCGCAACTGCTGATGCTTCCAATTTCCGGACTGGGGTCATAGACGGGCTCGTTTCTGATGCCTTTGACAACATTGACGCCCGAGAAGAGGCCATTGCTGAGTCGTACGAGGGCACATTCTCCTGGATCTTCCAAAGGGATCCGGTGAAATGGTCGAGTTTTCCCGAGTGGCTCGAAAGCGAGACAGACACACCGTACTGGGTCACGGGCAAGCCTGGGTCCGGAAAGTCGACGCTGATGAAGTACATCCTTCATAGCCCTGAGCTGACCAAGGGCCTCGAGAGATGGGCACGGGGCTCGCGGCTGTGCATAACCAGCTTTTATGCCTGGCTCGCAGGGTCCGACCTGCAAAAGACCCTCGTCGGGCTCAAAAGAACCATACTATTCCAGGCCCTGCGAGAAGACACTGAGCTCGTGCGGGTTGTCGCGCCGAGGAGATGGGCCCTCTGCAGCACGCTTCGGAGTTGTAAGAGGCAGCCGTCGTGGTCGGACTGGGAGATAGAGGAGTCATTCGACGTGCTGCTCACCGAGTTCAGCAGCGCGAGACAGAAGCGATTGACCATCTTCATCGACGGGCTCGACGAGCTCAAAGTGCCGCCTGAGAGGACCCTGGCCCTAATCTCGGATGTCTGCCGGCGCGGAGACATCAAGATCTGCGTGGCCAGCCGGCAGTGGACAGAGTTCAACGACACCCTAGACAGGCACCCGATGTTACGGATGCAGGACATCACGGAGAAGGACATGCTTCTCTTCGTGCGGGGTAAGTTGGAGGCCAACAGGGAGTTTTGCGACTTGAGCAAGATATTTCCCGCCGACGCTGAGACGCTGATCCGGGAGGTGGTCGAGAAGGCTGACGGCGTCTTCCTCTGGTCGAATATGGTTCTCCGCAATCTGTCGGAGGCGCTCTCTGAGGGTGATGGGCTGCCGCAGCTGAGAGCGACTCTCTGGAGCCTGCCGGAAGATATCAAAAGTCTGTACACGGCAATCTGGAAGAGCATCAAGGGATCCAAGGCGGACTCGGCAAAGCTGATCTCGCTCAGGCTGGCAACCTTGAGTGGTGTCAACTACATTGTGCTGTGGCTGGCACAAGAAGCCTTCACATCGACACAAGCGCTGAAAGTCGGAGATCTGTCTGATGATGCCAAGGCTGGTCTTCGCAGTATCATCGTCCGCCGCTTGGACAGCAAGACCCGGGGGCTTCTCGAAGTAACGCCAACGGGGGACGTCGAGTTCATGCACCGCACTGCCCTGGACTGGGTACAAAGGCCCGAGATCTGTGACGATATCAACTCTTATCTGCCAGAAGACTTCAACCCGAGCCTGAATTTGATGTATGCTAAAGCGCTCGCCGTTGCTAATCGCTTAATCTCTTTTGAAAGACTAGATCCAGATCCAGATAAGTTAGACTTGATGTCTATGATCAACGTCCTCGTATATTCGCCAAAGGTGACCAACTTGTCCACACCCGAGTCTCGAGCTGGACTCGTGCAGGCTTTTGATGCTCTGGAACAGAAGGCGAGGGCATCGAATGGACCCAAATGGGCATATCTGGAGGCCATGGGCTCCAAGTTGTTCTTCGAACTCGTCTGTGGCTGGTGCTTCCTGACTTACATCGAGGCGAAGCTGTCCTCCGATCCATCCTTGGTGGAGCTGAAGCCAGAGACCATGCTGGCTCCGCTAGATTATGCCATCTGGGGGCACCTCGTAGTACCAATGGCTGTGGCAGTGCCATTTGAACTCAGAAAGAAGACAGTGTTATTTCTCTTGGACAGAGGAGCTTCGCCTCGGCTTCAGCCTACCGAATATGATAAGATACAAATATCACTACGCGGTGAAAGAGAATCCAAGTCTGAGGAGGAGCGAGCGTACTGGGAATGGGTTAGCAAAGTGCTGAAGAGGAAGGGAAGAGCCGAGTCCTTCTTCAGGTGGTTGCCACGAAGGTCCGGCTCCTGATTAGTTATACAAGAATCTCAATACTTTTTTGAAATTATTTATAGCGCAAGTAATATCATTTACAAAAAAGACAGCAGAAAACCGTGCCCGGAAGCCCGGAAATCGCTAGATGAGGATTCTGCGACTATCATCCATCTGGTGCCAGCTGTATCTGCGAGGATACTCGAATAATCAGGAAAACTTCCGACCGCACATGAGCGTACCATTCCTGATACTCAACTATCTCCTTTCCATAGACACATTTCTCAGGCAATCTTAACTGTTTTTGTGATATCTTTTCAGCCTGTTCAAACAAACGAGCGAGCCTCTGGTTTCGACCAGCATCGTGTATATATTTGTGGTACGCGTTCTACCTGAGGCAACGCGGACTAAGCCTGGCAATGTTGGGATTGCTAAGCATTCTGCCTATGGCCTTCACGTGCAGAGTATTCATGCGACTTCATAGCAAAGTAAACAGACCAATAACATCTATAGATCGTACATGGAGTTCCCCCGGCCAAGGAAAGGGAATGGTGGCTCTACCCTGTGCCCTTGCTTGTTCCTGCAAAAGTGCCCGCTTTGAGATGAACCACCCGTAGAGAAAGGTGAAGTCCCACCTACCCTTTTCTTTTGTTTCGCCTAGCATCCACGCAACGCCAAGAAGAAGCCAAAGATCCCATTTGCCCTTGAGGAAATGATCGAACCCAATAAAAACCCACGTTCACGCCGCCGGAGTGCCACTGTATCCTCTAGCTCCGCGTGAAGAGCCTGCCCACCATGCCACTGGCAAGATTGCCCGCCAGCCCTGTTGCAGAGAAGGCACCCCCTGCGATGTTGGAAGCCTGGCTGAACCTGTCACACCGCGAGAAGGCCAGCGAGTTGGTGATTGTCAAGGCCATCGCAATTGCTGTAAAGTTTCGTTCATCAGTATTAGTCAGCCCTCACAGCTTCCACCTTGCAATTTCCCATCCCTGGAAAAGGAACAAGACTCACCCACGAGCGGCAGCCAGATGAACATGAACCGCACGAGGGCCAGCACGGCCAGCGCAACCCAGAATAGGGGCTGGACGTAGTTGGCCAGCCAGAAGAAGCGGCTGTCGGTTGGGTTGATGGTCTTGGTGCCGGGCTCGCTGCTCTCGAACACCCACTTGGAGTCGCCCGAGGACGGGTCCACCTCGTTCCACCAGCGCAGGCCCACGAGACGGCGCCCGGCAATGTTCTTCATGTAGTAGAAATCGGCAGCGAGGAGGAGGATTGTGATGATGAAGATCAAGACGCTGTCAGAGAGGAGAGGAAGAAAGGGTTAGCCGGGTCGGGCGAAGGGAGAGTGCAGCACGAGAGGAGGGCGGAGAAGACGAACAGGTTCTGGGTAAAGAGGAGGCCGAACAGATAGACGAGAAGGCTCGCTGCAAGGAACATCGTCAGAGCTGATATTCTATCCTGTCCAAACTCCAAGATGCTCCGCGGTCGACTCGACTTACCCACTCGGAACGACAGGAAAGTCAGGAGTGTGATGGGATGCGAACTCAGCCGCCAGCTCAGCGAGCCCGGTGCAGCCTGCGAGTCCATTATTGTATCTCTCTCTCTCTCTCTCTTTGGGGTATATCTTGGATCAGCGAATATTCCGTCGTCGTGGTTTGGCTGTCAAACGCGCAGGGTGGCGTTGGTGCTTGGTGCTGGAAGTAGTGAGTGATGTTCGCTGTCAGAAATGGGAAACAGAAGTCAGATCCCTGGGCCAATTCGAGCTGATGTGGCAGGAACTGGCCCTGCTAAAGCCACCCGCGCTGTCTCGCTATTGATAACACTGTGGGTTACGCCTCTCCAGGGGTAAGCTTTATCGCCAATCCGTAAAAGCTGGGGTAAGAACAGGGGTAGGTCCTCTTTTACTGACCTCATTCACCCACTAACGGTACTGAGAACTACTCTAAGTAGCCGGGGAGAGGAGGGGTTTCAGTGGGTTGTACTGTAGATAGCCTACTTTCATCCAACCTACTACTATTTTATACATGCTCAAGTATTGTCATATCCGCTGCATCTCCTCACGATGAGAGTCAATGGACAAAGTGAATAGACCCAGGTGTACTATAAGTCTCCTATGACATTTTGTCTAAATCACAGTATTTGAGCTGAGAAGATAATCTGCTCTTCTCACTTAATACTTATTCACCATGGCCACGCCAGCATCCGCCTCCGTCCTGAGAAGGGCTCTTCTCTATGGCAAGTCAAACTCACTCCCTTTTCCTCCCTCTCTCTCTCTCTCTCAAAAAAGCAAGAGATACAAAAGACCCCTTCGTTCCATGTCCCTCACTAACACACACTTACAGTCCCCGCCTCCTCCCAAAAGATGCTCACAAAGTCCCTCTCCCTCACCTCGGACAACGTGACCTACGACCTCGAAGACTCAGTCACCCCCCACGAGAAACCCAGCGCCCGCCTCGCCCTCGCCCAACACCTCCAGTCCCTATCGCCCTCAGCGGCCTCGGCCTCCTCCTCCTCCCAGCGACCCAAAGGAATAGGTGAGCTCGCCGTCCGCATCAACGCCGTCGACACCCCCTACGCCCTCGAAGACCTCCAAGTCCTAGGCCGCGAGCCCTCCGTCGACGCCATCGTCATCCCCAAGGTCAACACAGCCAGCGACCTAACCTTTGTCTCCGACGTTCTCCGCTACGTCGCCCCGGCCCGCCAGCAGAACCACGAGCGCAGCAGCAGCAGCAGCAGCAGCTCAAAAGGACCCCAGCCCATCCAGCTCCTAGCCCTCGTTGAGTCCGCCGCCTCCATCCTCAACCTCGCCGAGATCTGCAGAGCCGGCACGAGGCCCGGCGTAGGCCTGTCCGGCCTCATCTTCGCCGCCGAGGACTTCAGCCTCGACCTAAGCCTCACCCGCACCCCGTCCCTCCGTGAGTTCCTCTACGCCCGCTCCGCCGTCGCCACCCACGCCCGCGCCTACGACCTGCCCTCGACCATCGACCTGGTCTGCACCACCTTCCGCGGCCCAGAGGGCGAGCAGCGCCTGCGCGACGAGTGCGCCGACGGGAAGGGCATGGGGTTCAATGGCAAGCAGTGCATCCACCCGTCGCAGGTCGAGCCAGTCCAACGGGCCTTCGCGCCGGGTGAGGACGAGGTCGAGTGGAGCGTGCGCGTGGTCATTGCCGACGAGAAGGCAAGTAGGGGGGGTAGGGCAGGCGAGGCCGGTAGGGGCGCGTGGACGCTGGATGGGAAGATGATTGATGTGCCTGTCGCGAGGAAGGCGAGAGCCACTGTGGCGAGGGCGGAGCGGTGTGGCTCTGATGTCGAGGCAATACGAGAAAGGTGGAAGGGCCAAGAGCCCGAGTGAGCAGAGAAATATAGTGGAGAAGAGGAGGGAAAGGAAGAAGGGGGGGGGGGGTAAAGATGAATATGTCGATGATGTTTATGTTGTCACGCCAAAGATGGGAACATAGTTGAGATTCATTCAACTCAAAAGAACCTTATAGATTTGTTGGACATCTTATCAGAGTATTTCAGTCTACTACTCAACCTCTCGCTCAAGTCAATATGGTTGATTAGCAAGTTGTGTACGTTATTCTACCGACTCGACAGCGATACGGTCAACCCTTCCACCAGTCTCAGTAGTCCAGGGACATTCGTTAACAGTCCCCCTTTAAAGCAAGTCATGACGAACGAGGATCCTTCCCAAATCTATAGATCAAAGCGTGCCGAGCAGTCTGTCTCGAAAACCCGTGATAATGCCAAAAGAAACCAAGGAAAAGTCATGCCTTGTCTGAGGCGTGAAGAATGACGGTAAGGAAGGCTGAATAAGGAAGGAAAAAAAATCTTGGTCTGTCGCCTCTAAGGACCGCAGAGGCGTTGAGCACCTCAGTGAAACCAAGCATCCCAGACACCAAACAACGGTAGGTTGAAATCAGCAAATACTGTCAAAGGATCAATCAGCAAGACACTCCCAAGCATATCCAAACTCCGCCGGATGTGTTAAAAGATACAACGCAATTCCTTGAAGCCCAGGTCACGTGGAAAGGAAAAATACAATGATATCCAGGGATAGATCCAGGATCCAGAAAAAAAATGGCGACATGATCAGGAGGGAAGAGGGGCCGACAGATAGGCTCCGCCGTCACCGTCGATGTCGTTCCTAGCGGATGTCGAGTTGGAAAGGCTTAAATCGGCCGCCAATAGTAGCACAGCGCGGGCACTTCCTCTTCGCGCCTTGCTCAGCCATGAGGATCTCAACGCATGCCGAACAAAGGCCACAGATGCATTCCGTGCAAGCGTACGAGTCTCTGAGCAGCGACACGTTCTGGCAGGCCGCGCAGTAGATCTGGGTGTTTTGCGACGAAAAGCTGGGTGAGGAATCTGTAAGACCGTGAGCACCCATGTGGTAGTTCTCTGCACTCTCGCCGCTCTCCACGGATGGGAAGGGCTCAGGAGCCTCTTGCGCATAGGTTGGCGGTGTCAGGGCCTGCTGCAAGGGCGAAGCCTGGTAGGTTGAGTGGCCAAATTGCTGATGGGAAAATGGAGGTAACGAGGCGCGCTGTATGGACACAGGCGATTGGGGCATCTGGACCTGTCTGGTCAGCATCACGGCTCGGCATGGAGTTGAGGCAGGGGTGTGTTGGCCTTGCTTCGAACTTACAGGAGTCCGGTCCTCACCCATATCCTCCTCCGCAACAGATGTTGCCGCATCCAAAAGGTCGTCCCACGGCGACCGCGATGATGGCTCGGCCGAGTATGGTCTCGGACGGTCCTGACCAATCATCGGCCGCAAAAGGTCCCCAGCAATATCAATCTTACCTCGCTTCACCCATTCTTTTGCGTCTTTGGACCGTTGCTTGCGATGCTGCGCTTCCTTTCCCCTCTTGGAAATCGACTGTTTTCTGGATCGATGAGGCCCGAGAGGTCTTTGTAGGGGCGGTAGTGTAGACGATCTGCCGGGAGGCGAGGTTCCGATGATGGAAGGGAGGAGATCTCTGGCCCTGCCATACGGCTCGCTAGTTATGTCGGAATGGTTGATGTGTATTGGGGGAAGCTCGACAGAAGATCGCGGTATCCTATCCCGCTCAGAATCCGAGATCGACTCCTACAGGATGCCTGTCAGTACGAGACTGTGCCTGAGTGCAGCTATGCCGACGAGGCTGTTCAATCAATCAATCATGAAGGACTCACGGCTTCAGCTTCCCAATCAGAATGATTGGACTTGTAATTATGGAGAGATGCTAGCGCAGCAGCGGCATTTGTCGCGGCTGGAAGCATCGCTCCTTGGGGATATTCTTCGTACATGCGTGGTGTCCCAGGATTGCTATAGTCATCACGGAAATATGCAATGCGATCAGGCGCATAAGGCTTTGTGTGGTGGTTTGAGCTATTGTTTGCCGATGCAGGCTGTTGCGGCTGTGGCCTCTCGCTCGGGGGGGTGTTGATCATGAGAAGAAAGCTCTCCTCTGTAGCGGGCAGCTTTGCTATGTAGTGCTCGGGATGTGCTCGTCTAATATGCTCCTGCATGGAGCGATACCTCTTCTCCTATCACGAGAAATAACTTGTCAGCGAATTTCACACGGTAGTGCGCAACAATGGCCATTTCCGTAACTCGAGACTTCGACACTGGGGCCTGAGCCGCCTCTGGATTGTACCGGAGCGAGGAGTCGGTTTCGAGCCGAAAAGGGCAGGGAAAACGAGAGAGGGAAAGGGGAGAGGGGTGTTGAGAGGAAATGGTGATGGTGAACTGTGTGTGAAAGAAGACGATATTAGACGTACACCGAGACATCGTTTCCGGCAGCTGGATCCATCCTGGTTATGGAGGGGACAGACAACTTCGTTGTTGGCGTCGGTGATGGAGAATGACGAGGTCAAAGAAGATCTTGGAGGCATCTTGATACCGGCCCTGACCCCACCATGCGAGGTCGAGGTCGATTTCGATTTCGAAATGATATTGATCGAGGTCCGAGGCCCCTGAAATGGAGGCCGAGGAGGGCTCTTGGGGCGGGCGGGGATGGTGCAGTACAAGACGTAGTGGGCTGCAGCTCTTGTCGATAAGGATTGCGATCCGAGTCCGACTGGGAGTCGACGGCAGATTGGCGAGGAATGCTGCGATAGTGATGACGGTGAATGTTTGGACCGCGACAATGAAGCCGTCGCATCAGCCTCTGGGCATCTTCTTTCCCGATAGCAGTTTTGGAAGTCTGGCGAGGCGATGGCGATGGCTCGGATATCAATAATTGGTGGTAAGGCTGGAGGCCTGTATTCTTTTGAGGTGTCGGGATGCGACAGGAGATGTTTCGAGGAACGATGGCGGGCGGCGGTGGGATGGGAGCTGGTAAAGAGGTCGACCATTCAGGCGGGGGAGAACCAAGCAACTGAGGAGCTGCCGCTAGTGGAAGACGGTACCTACCCAGCTACGGTAGCAGGTTGGGACGCTTGGGACGGTAGCAGGTACCAGGTAGTAGCAGGTAGCAGATAGTAGCAGGAGGCTAGCTTGAAATGATATACAGTTCCGGTTACTGATCTGAGGGCAGGAGGGGGGGTTGAAGAGAGGGGCGAGGTACAGAAGTACATGGTAGCGTAGCTGCTATGGTTTTGCTATTCCTCAGCTCCCAGGACTCGGCGCTAAATAAGGCGCCTGCGTAATGTCATGTTCGAAACGGAAAGAAAAGGATGATAGGGAGGAGCAAGCATACTGATACATGGTAGGTGCCCAGTGGAGGTCATGTGGACCAGATGCATGAGAGGCGTACCTTGTGAGAGAGAGAGAGAGAGGGAAAATAAGAGGTGCCGCACTGGGTCTGTGGGAGAGGGTGGTCCGCATGGCTTAGCGCAAGGGGAGGAGGAGGGGAGGGGAGCGGCGGGGAGCAGAGGAGAGCGGAGGAGGAGGATCGAGAGAGTACCTGGGGCAGGACCAATGTTGAAAGGGGGTTTGGTCCGTTCATTCTATTCTGCGTAACAGGGCCCGTCAGGTACTTTCAGGGCGCAGCCTTTTTTGCAATTGCATAAAGACATCATACAAGTACCGTACATATAGTACAGACATAGTACTCTTGGTAGCGTCTTGTTTCTCTCTCTCACCCTCTCACTCTCTCGGCGTTCCATCCGCTTACAATCTTCCAACCGAGGTGCTATCACACGTTGATGGGGATTCGACAACCCTCTTGAACACCGGGATCAGATCCACCTGCATATCTAAGCCCGGATCCCGCTGCCAACTCCAGATTCTGGGGCCTGGCTGAACCATACCGTGGTAGTGACATGACCGTCCCAGGCACTGCTGCTCAGGTACTAACAGGGCCCCCAGCAGGAGAGAGACAGGCGCGCAGGGAGGCTCCTTGAAACCCCACCTGAATCTTGCCTCTAGTGGGGCTTGCCTGCAAGATGCCGTATGCACTCACTTTATCATATGCGCACTCGTGATATGGGAGGATAAGAGGGGGGTAAACTAGCACAGGATAAGAGCTTGCTCTCTTTCTGTCTGTTTACTAATCTGGCAGGTGGCCAGAGCAGGTCCTGAGGTACAGAATACTATGCAGTACAGAATATGTCGTTATGATCCTGTCAATGGGGTAAGTCTGTCTTGACAAGCTGCATGTCTCGTCCCTAAGGCTGCAGCATTGCTCGCCTTTGCTTCTTAAACCGTCTTGGGGGACGTAGGGAGATCTTTCTCCCCCTGCAATAGCTATTGCTATGTACTACATACAGTACGTACTGTACTGAGGCAGTACGCGGTACGTTTCTATATATGTACTGTGTACTGCAAGAATATGGGCTGTGCAGTATATCACTTAAGTACTGAGTACATCTCCACTATACCTGCCGTAACAGCTACTACCGTTCAGCCGAACCCAGCAACCCAGACTCAGGGACAATGACGCACCGCCCAGGTACTACCGGTAACAAGGTAACTGCGATTGGGGCTGACCTGCCAGGCCTGCCTGCCATGCCTCCCGTCTCTTGCATGAAGTAATAATGATTCAGTCAGCTGCCAATGGTCCAACTCACCCTACTTCCGGAAATTGACTCTCCTCTTCAATGCCCACCAACCCAGCACTGCCAGCTTGCCAGCACTAAAGAGGAGCCCCCCCCCTCGCCCCCCACACCTACCTACCTCAGCTCCTGACTTTTGATGCAACAGAAGGGGCAGCGAGAGAGTAGGAAGAAGCTCGTGCCTCGAAGCAGGAGGCGGTGACATGGGCACAATCACCCAAGCTTCCATTCCTCTCAGACGCGACCGTCTGAAGTTGACCGGGCAGGGCACACCTGATGAGGTTGTCCCATCTCCATGCTGCTGGGGCCTACTGACTGACTACTGACTCGAACACAGCGCGCGAGAAGCGTGTGTTCAAGTTGCAGCAACCGCCAGCGTACGCCGGCTGCTCTCTGTCAGGATGGATGAGTGGGTGGGTGTGAGCAGCGAGAGGGAGAGGAGGGCTCTGGCCTCGGGTCCTAGCCTGCGTATGGTGATTGGGCAGCAGCGCTCCTCCAATTGACAGCTGATAGCTTGGAGCATAGCTAGCTATCCTGGTCACGTCACAGCAGGACCTCGTAATGCTGCTGCCAGCGAAGCAGGCACACGCCAGCTCTGGCCGCGCCGCGAGCTCCATGGATGCTGCACACGGCGAGCCCGACTGTCCAAGCTACCCCTGAAGCAGGTCCTTGCTATGCTGAGCTCCAGCCGACCTCGCCGCTCCGTCCCGACACCGTTGACGGTACAGAATCCTCGGTTTATTCTTCATTCTTTCCAGGTGGACGTGGGTTATTGAGTCTGCTCAGCTAGGGTAGGCTATGTGGCCATCAATAGAAGGAACATGAAGACTATTATGCTGCTACTTTGGCCCCGCTGCCATAGGCGACATCTTCCTTCATCCTTCCAGCCGTCTCTCCCTCCACATGTCACATGGCTACTGCTAGCATTCTCGCCTGCTGATGCTGCCGCCTGATACTGACCGCCGATCCGAGTCTGACAGCTGTGCCCATGGGCACTGCACACACACACGCGCGCGCGCGAGGTTCTCATCGGCTACAGCCTTCACGTTCAATTGCTGTACGCATCCGCATCCGCTGTCGACTCGACATGAACGACGATTCAGTATAGTACTACTACATATGGTATCGCTAGGGTGTAACTCCGATGAACGGCATCGGCTCTTGGATACTCGACCAACCGACTTACTCGCCATGTCTAGCCCCAAGACCACACGACTCACAGCTTTCCTTTCCGGGGCCTCAAGCAGCGGTGAATGCAGTACGATTTAGCACTATAAGACGTCTAGGAAGTTCCTTGAGCAATGCGGTGGCAAGTACTGTTTCCGGACACGGTCCTCGGCTGGTGTCTCGTCAGCACTCTCCACACCGTCATTCCAACTGTCCATGTCAATTGCATTGACAATAAACAGACACGTATTGTTCCACAGCAGGAATCCCTGCAATGGTTGTTAGCTGTATGCTGATTTGTGTTGAGGTATTGTCTTCTATCAGGGCGAGGAGTATGTCACGTCTCACAGAGCATTAACACACGCCACGCCTCAATATTCTGTATGCGCAGGGCGCGCTCGTCTTGATTAACACGGGTCAAATCACATGTGTGGCGACAGGAGCATATCCTCCTCAGAACACGTGCTCTACAGTCAGCCCCAGGCTTTGAGGCGTCGTTCTTGTCGAGGACTTGAAAATGATGGCTTTGATGTCAGGCTCCCCTACACCCTTAGGGGTCTGCCTCGAACCCAGCTCGGTCGTGCCCAGGAAACCTCAATCATATTCTCCCTACAGCAACACGACAACACTTTTCAGCCTTGCCGTACGGTCAAAGACTGACAATCAATCATGTTTCCGAGTGTTAAGAAATAACTGGAGGTGCTCGACTGCAAATGCCTGCGCACTGCAGTCTCCACTGTTCGCTCGGTGCAATGGACAATCAGTGCTGGCTTCAAAACAGCATCCGCCATACTATATAGTGGCACAATTTTGGACTTCGGACCGGACTCATTGCGGTGCTACATAGCCCTCAAATGTCCAGGTCCTACTCTGTGCCTCCGCTAGGACTTGTTCCAATTGTGGGCATGTCTTTGTGTCCACCAATCCAGATTATGCTTTGTTAGAGAAGTCCGGACTACTTTCGTCTTCGTTCGTGAGTGACTTGTTCTTCAGGGTCTCCAAGAGACTGAAGATGCTAAAAAGATATCCGAGGCCATAGAGACCGCGACTTTGTGCCGCCCGCGGCTTGTATTTCTCGTTCTCAGCTGATCCCTCAAAGATAGGAATCACTCTCACTCACACAAGAGCTAACACGACTCTTTCTGATCTGCCACCGACGGTTTTGTATGGCGTCTCAACTCTACGGTCTCCTGATCGTGGCCAATGAAAGGATCAGACAAGATTATCAAGTGGCACCTGGAGAGGCTGGTGGTGGTGATTTGATAGTGTACTCGGCTGTCGTGTGTCTCGGTGGTTGGCGGGCTCATCTTCCTCAATAAGTGACTGTCGTTCGAGATTACCTTTTCGAAATCAGCCGTTGCGAAGTCAAGTATCACAGCCACTGACGTGATTCGGAGCTTGCGGCCAGTACCTCCACGGCTCTACAGGAGTTTTGATTCGACAGGTTGTGTTTCGGAGTAAGTCATGTCCTGCAGATGTTCAAGACATTCACAGGTACTCGGTCGGCGAACATATGGACACACATGATGGCTCTTCACAGCCATTGTATAAAGTGTCGTGGGGCCACTCACTCGCACACGGGTGCCACAGCCATTCTCTCAGAGAAGGGATGCCCGCTGTGGGTGTTACGACCTCGTCACGCGCCATGGCCCTTTCGCTCAGGCGCCTCGATAGGGACACGTTCTTTCTCCTGACCTTTTCACCTATCGCGGCACCTACTACTCCCTCTGTCGACCCGAGATCCTACCACATCCTCCTCGACCCCTGGATAGCCGGTCCCTCCAGGTCCAGCCACTTCAAGATCTCCCTCACACACCAGCCAGCCCAGGATTACACATCATCACTCGCTCAGCTCCCCGTGCCGGACCTCATCATCTTCTCCCAGGCCAAACTCGACGCCTACAACGAGGCTGCAGTATGCCAGATCCCGGCCGATACGAAGACGCTCATACTCGCTGAGCCCTCAGCCGCGAAGGTGATTCGGAGCTGGAAGCACTTCGACCGGCGCAACGTACAGGCGCTGAAGAGATGGGGTGACCGGCACGATTGGCGGGAGGCGGTGACGAGAATTCCACTGCCGCCGATGGTCTCAGGAGGTCGGCCGGGCGAGGTGACGGTTGCATACATCCCACAGGCACGAGACCTGACGGGCTCGCATGCCACGGTGGGCATCACGTTTCGGCCGCCACCCATGTTTTCTAGTGGTCGAATGCCAGGCGCCCTGAAGGCATCGTATGTGAGTGCCGCAGCACCACCACCGCCGCCGGTAATGCCGAAGAGTCACAGGTCGTACTCGACACTGCCGAGAGTACGCGTGGACCCTGCCAGCGCATACCTACCCCAGGGCTTTACTACTACAGACGCGAAACAAGAACAGCTTGGCGAGCAGCTGCCACCCTGGCCGACGCTGCGCCCCGCCCGGTCGACTTCTGCGCTCACCACAGCGCTCGCCAAACCAGCCTTCTCCTCCATCCCCAGCTGCAGCCTCCCATCCTCGTCCCAGCGGACCCTCTCACTCCTCTTCTCGCCGCGCGGCATCCCCTTTGCCGGCCATCTCAGCTCGTACGCGACGACCCATCTCGTGAGCGAGGCCGCCCTGCCTCTGACCGTGCTCCTACAGCGACACGACCACGTCGCGAATTCGTGGTGGCTGGGCAGGAAGGCGCTGGCAGGCATGGCGTCTGGCGAGGAGATCTCGATGCGGCTGGGTGCGAGGTGCAGGATAAGCTGCCACGACGAGATGGTGGAGGAGGATGAAGAAATAAGGGGGAAGGGGCTCTCGAAAGGGTGGCTGAGGGTCAGGCAGTGGCGAAGGGCAAGTTCTACTAGGGGATTCTCAAAGCATTCCTTGCCGAGGACCGTGCAGAGCGTGACCTTGAGCGCTGCAAGGGGGCTGAGCGTGCAGCACCAGGTGGTACATCTTGCCAGCGGCGAGGAGGTCGTCGTTACGTCTGAAGGAGTGTGGGACATGGATGGGGAGCGGCTCGCCTACGCCCACGAGGAATGTCCTGGAAACGATATGCAGCCTGGCAAGGAGACGCAGGCTGGAGAAAAAGACACGGGACCATACCCTCTTGCGCTGGACGAATTTCTGACCAGTCCGCTGGAGGACCGTGAAATGAGGATGCTTCTGGCAGGTGGGTCAATCAAGAATGCGAACTGAGCACCCCCAGTAAGTCTATCTCAATTTTTTGTTTTCGAGCTTGAGAAAACGGTGGCTTTGGCTGGAGGGGAGACTGGTCGCTGGCCACTGTCGGAGATACGTAAAGAAGAAGAGAAAGAGACAAGGAGTTCTTGAAATTGGTACCAGTCTGTCGATTCCTCACCTCGCAGGGTTCAAAATTGGCAGAAGCGAAGATGAGCTTTAGCAGATATTTCACAACCCAGCTTGATTGAAAAGGTTGACCTCGACCTTGAACGAGAATGGCTGCTTTACTGTGACATTAGATGTCAGTTTCACAGTCAACCGTCAGGGTCCTTTTTCGGTGGTAGTAAGTACATAGTTCTCAAATCACCTTAGTGAATTTGCAAGAAGGAAACTTATGGGTGAAAGGGTATCATCTTGGGTTTAATTCCACCAAAGTAGTTTCAGGGATTTCAGAATGCTGGATACCCTTATCTCTATGTGCCTTGCAGTATGCCCAGTAGCTTATAAGTGCAAGGAATTGACGCCTCGAAATACCACAAAAATACGGAGAGGCATTGGGGGTATCGCCACTTTGTCCACCAAGACCAACCCTCAGCGTTCCTATAATAGACAAGCCCAGTGGTCTCATCATCATGACCCAACGCCCTAGTTTCCCCACACAAACAAGCTCCTTCACAAGCCCTCGCGCGGCCTACTTGAGCTGCTTGAGGATCTCGGTCAAGAAATCCTCAAAGCTAAGCGTAATGTACCCATCGCGGTCATCATCATACTTCTTAAAGACGTCGGTCATCCTCTTGAGGCTGATGCAGGCCTGGACGAACAGGTCGAAGCTCAGCTGGCCCTCGTTCCGCTTGTCGTAGGTCTGGAACAGCAGCTCGACGAAGCGCTCGGAGAGGCGGTAGCGGAAGGCGATGAGCGCATCGCGGAACTCGTCGAGCTGGATGTTGCCAGAGTGGTCGACGTCAAAGCGGTCAAACAGGGTGCGCCACGATGCCAGGAAGGACCAGAGCCCACAGAACTCCTCGAAGCCGATGGTGCCCGACCGGTCGCTGTCAAACATGCGGATCATCATGCGCACCGTGTGCGGGTCGAAGGCCGTCCAGTCGCCGTTGACGAGCGCCGCTGACAGTTCCTTTTCCGAAAGCTGGCCGGTTCCTGGATTGATCCCACCCAAGTCAGTCTAGATAAAAACACATGGTTTGTCCCGAGCTCTTTTTCATGGACACAACATGTATGAAGGGAAGCGTACCGTTCTTATCGACAGCCCTGAAGAGCGGTAGCAGTGTCGGGTCTCTATCGTCGCCGGGAGGGGCTGGGCTTGGCGGGGGCCTCGAGACCGGGGAGGGTCGGTTCTGGACAGGCGGAGGTCGCTGACCGCCGACGGGAGGAGGAGACATGGTGTGAGCATACTGCGAGTTCTGCTGCTGCCTGTAGTGGTTGTTACTTCCGTGTCCCGAGGGTGGTGGGTGGGGAGAGAGTCGGCCGTAGGTCTGGTTCTGCAGTGGTTGTGGTTGTGATTGTGGTTGCGGTGTTGGTCTAGGAGAGAGAGGCTTGACAGCTGCGTACTGTGATGGGGCAGGTGTGTTCTTCTGCTCCGGCTCTGCGAACCTGGTTTGGTTGATTGGGATCGAGTCAGCTTGGGTTTGGTACAGGCTGCTACTGCTCCTGCTCCTGGGATCCAACGTACCTGGGGAGCGCATCTGGGTTGTAGGGCTGGTTGTATGCCATGGTGGCTGAATTAGCAGGATGGGAGTCGCGGTCTCGACAATCAATGGCTTTCTCCTTCAGACGAAGAGAAGCAGTGGATTTGCGAAGAAACAGCTTCTTAACAAGAACGGCAGAAAGGTTCGACAAGTGAGGTGGTGTGGATGTATGAGCAACAAGGGTGTGTGTGAACCAACAACCACGATCCGTCCGTCGATGCGTGTCTGTCTGTCGTTGGGCAGGTGTGCGCACGCAGATCAATAAATAGAATAGAATGGAGGGGGTGGTCGAGGTCGGGTCGCAAGTGGGGCACCTCCTCAATCCTGGCGCCGTAGTCAAACCGTAATCTGCAATTCCTATTGCTGATACAGGTTCAAGTACGTACACTGCTGAGTGGACGGTGTAGATCAGGGACTGTGCGCCCGCCGCTCAGCCGCAGTAGTAGTTGTCTGTAGCAGCCAAAAGCCGTTGTGGGAGTGGGTTGTGCCGTTTGCCGGTTTCGAGGTGCCGGTGTATTCCCCAAATTGCGCGCCCCCTTTTAGGTGTATGATGGCCTTTCGCAGGTTGTGTACACGCCTGCGTATTCTTCTCCAGCGTCAGGTACTAGGTAGGCAGTGTATGACCCGAGATTTTGTTTGTATGATACAAGGAGTCTGTAAGATGTTGTAACAACGCTGTATGTGTGGGCGGCTAGCGGAAGCCGACTGTGCAATCTTTCACTTCATCTGAGAACGAAAAAGGAGAATGTCGAGAGTAATGAGAACGAGAGCGAGCTAGACACAAGGGACATAAAGTACTCGAGCTGGACGAGGCTGTGTAAGGCTGATCGAAGCCTGATTCATCAGTGGACGTGGCTCATCGGGCCTGATCCACAGCAGTGGGCATCGCGGGTTCTTGTACGTGGCTGATCCGACAATCCGAACTGCAAAGCGACGTTCCCATCAGGACTTTCAATCGCGTCGATGCCTACATTGACATGCCTTGGAGGAGTAAGACGAGGCGGCGGCGGCGGCGAGAACAAGGCCAGGGCCCCTTCCTCTCCTCCTTTTCACTGCCCCAACGCTGCGAGAACAAAACGCCGTTTCGCTATTTGGCGCGTGCACTGTCGGGGTCCCATCATCACCAAGAGGCCAAGAAATCATATCTGCCACTTGCTCAGCGGACCAGCTTTGTCTCTTAGCGCACAACAATCCAACGCAAATTATCTCCTTCGTTCGTGGCTGGTGATCTGGCCTCGTGTCTCATGTGCCTATTTCGAAAAGGCCCTCCAACCCAGCGTCTCTCTGAGACTTTTCTTCTCGTGGCTGACTGGAAAATGGGCCCTTGCATGATGGTGCCGATGATGCTTACCTGTGGCACGAGCTGCTGCTCGCAGGATCACATCTTGTTTCGAGCCGCAGCGCCTTCTTTCCTGTATAGTGGGGGCGTGGGCGTCGTGCTTGGGCTGGCGAAGAGCAAGCTGACAATCCTGCCAGCCAGCATTTGCGTGTGCGGTGGTAGTGTCTGTGTGCAGACAACTGGCAGGCGAGGGTTTTGGTTCACCGACTTGCAAAAGTAACGCGAAATGATGCGCCCTGGTGATCATTCATGTCTTGTCTGCAGCGTCAAATCACTTTTTGAGGCATGCGGTGTTACCCTCTGGAATCATGCGACCTGCGCTCGTCCGTCGTAATGAATCAGGAAGGCGTTGCAGCACGCCATTTCTCCAGTTGTGTACCACGGCAAGTACTATGCTGGTGTACAACTCATGGTGATTATGTAATTCACCTAAACGTCCCTGGGTTATTTCCAAGCCACCGTTGATCGGACACTGAACAAACTGTCTCTGCCAACAACACAACATACCAAAAGAGGCAAAGACAAAAACATCTTCACTTCATGTTAATACTAACCGTTACTTTCTATCTTGCACAAGTCACGGCAAAAGCCCTCCCTACGCAAATATATATCGACCATGACAATCGAAGATCCTGGTGCCCCGCCTCCCGCCAATGACTCCGAGTTCTGGCTGTTTGGCTATGGGTAATGCAGTCCCCCCTCCCCTGGAGGGATGTTCTGTACCCCAAGTCACACCCACACATGATAAACAAAGCATGCATGATATCGTCACGAGGCAATATTTATTACTCTATGATTCAGCCACAGCTAACAAGGTCATTTGTTCTGCAGAAGCCTGATCTGGAAACCCCCACCTCACTACGGTATGTGAAGCGGGTCCGCGAACCGCCATCATGAAGTGGGAAATACGTGCTGGGCAGATGTGAGAGAGGCCAGGCTGCTGACATGTCTTGCTGCAAAGACCAGAGAATACCTGGCTGGGTCAATGGCTATGTTCGAAGATTTTGGCAGGTGAGTGGATATTTTGACAACGGTTTTTTTTTCTTTTTTTTTTTGTGTGTATTGGTGTTGCAAAATCAGCAAACAGGAAAGAAGTCCAGCTTGGTGTGCCTCAAGTGTGTGTGAGGAAGAGAGAGAGCGAGAGAGAGAGATCAACACTTGGGGACGGCATGTCTGGAATGTCGTTGAGATATACGGCAGAAGAAATGAGTGTATATACACCAGATCTGAAAATAATTGATCTCCTTTTCATCTTCGAACCCTCTCTCCTACGCCTCTGTCTATTCTCAACAACGACAGCTTCCCACAGCTACACCCTCACCAGATCGCTGACATGAATGAAATATAGGCAAGGTACTATTCCTCGGCCATCTACTTTACTCTCCCTCTCCCTCTCTATCTCTATCTTAGGGACACATACTTCCTTAAGGTACACCCAACACAGCCACCACCAACTGACACCTCAACAGCCAAGACCACCGCGGTACCCCTGAAAAACCAGGCCGCGTAGTTACCCTGATCGAGCAATCCTTCTGGTCCACCTTGAAAGACCCGCACCCAGCCCCCGACGACGGCAAGGTCTGGGGCGTCGCCTACCGCATCATCCCGGAGAAAGTCGCCGAGGTCAAGGCCAACCTGGACATCCGCGAGATCAACGGCTACAGCATCCACTACACGGCCTTCCATCCTGCTTCGGGAGAGACGCCGGCCCCCATCCGCACCCTAGTCTACATCGGCACTCCCGACAATGATCAGTTCACCGGGCCCCAGGACGTCCAGGCCCTCGCCGAGCACATCTACCGCTCCGAGGGCCCCAGCGGGCTCAACCGGGAGTACCTCCTGCACCTGGACACGGCATTGCAGGACCTGAGCCCCGACAGCGGCGATGAGCACGTTACGGACCTGTCAGCGCGCGTGCGGGCGATAATAGCCCGTGAGGGCGGCGGGCACGATGCGCCCCCTCCGCTGCAGGGCGGTGCATCCGCAAATGGAAAGCCTGTCGCGCCGGATGGTCAAGCCGGATTTGCCAATGAGGACGAGCAGGAAGAGACAGAGAAGCCTTCTGGACTTTTCAGCGGTCACAAGTGACATGTGGCAACCAAAGGGAGGCCATAGCTCTCAAAATAGTCAACTCAGATTTGGCTTTTTTTTTTTTTTGGTTCCCTCCAACGCCATGTGTTCTTTGAATAACCTTTGCTCCCAACCCCCTTCCCCCTCCTTTCTCTTTCTGTTGGTACTATCTCTCCCTAGCTAGGCGTCCAAGTGATCAGTCTCAGTGTCCACGCTTCCCAAGTCATCGTCCTCTCGCGCCCGTCCGCTTGAGCGCAGTCGCAAGTTGTCTGTGTCTGGAAGCTGAAGGACACGGTCGGGTGGAGAACTGCGGTGCGTACTTCGCATATAGGAAATTTGGGATCCGAATGCCGAAATACAGCGCGATAGAGAACAGAAAAAGAACCTGAGACCGACAGCGAAGAAAGGAATCAGTAGGCAATTGCCAACCAAGTAGAAAGAAGGGAAGCCTAGTCGTGAATCGAAGAGTGAAGATTGGTAAACGAATGTTTCGCGCCTTTGAAGGCGTCCAAGAGCCCCGATGAACGCGGACAGGTATGAATTGTGGCTTGGCCAGAAACAAGATCATGATCGCATGCCGATCTGCCATGCCACCAGTAGCCTTCAATCCTCAGTCATCTCCCATGTGCGCGCGCACACACACGCATGCACAGTTTTTAGCCAGCTCGTGATTTTTCTTTTTGTTCTCCCCCACCCTCCTTATTCCCGTTTAACGATGGCGTTGCCGTCGTTTCCCCTTGCTATGGCTCACAGCGCACGTCCGTTCTCGATATCCTTTGCAGCGAAGCATAATCTTCCCTCGTTTGGTCTCGCAAATTTCTCGATCTGGGGGTATCATGTTAAGCGGTCGTCGGTCAGAGATACATCGGTCCGGTCGTGTACAATCGCGGGCAGTCAAGGGTTGAAAAGAAAAATAGACGAAGAGAAGAAGAAGAAGACAAGAAGGAGATAAAACAATGGAAGAGAAGAAAGGAATTCCAAGAATGAAGAAGTAAAGAGATTGCCGTCCAAGTCCTTGTTTCCCACCAAACGATTAGAAACTAGATGTTGCTAGTAAGATGCTACTAGTCCATCCTAGTAGCTGGCAGGTGGTCCGGAAGGCGGGCCTTGTTGCTGGGGAGGCTGCTGCTGCTGCTGCTGCTGGGGCTGGACCTGTTGCTGGTCACTCCCATACATGTATTCGCCAGTCTGAGGCCAACCTGCACCATAGACACCTGCGTGTTAGTCACGCCAGGAGGTCAATCACCAATCTCAAAGACACAGTGGCGATGGCATAGGGTCTCACCTTGCTGAGGCATGGCATTGTAGTTCATCGCAGCAGGCTGGGGAGGGTACCCACCACGGCCGTACTGTTGCTGCGCAGCGTACATCTGGGGGTGTGCAGCCATAGGATGGCCCTGCTGAGGGTATCCATAGGCCATCTGCGGCATCGCAGAGCCTCCCATGCCAGAGAAGCCGCCGCGCATGCCGTAGCCGCCGCCCATCATGCCACCGCCGCGTGGCGGGTAGCCTCCACGTGGACCACTGTCGGAGGCCCTGTCGACACGAATTGTTCGACCATCAAATCTGTTATTGGCGGGCCAAGCGTGAGTATTCGGTCCACAAGCTTGGTAACTGGGAAGGATGGAAGGGATCTTACTCGATATTGTTCATGGCAGCGATGGCGCGTTGCGCGTCGTCCTCGTTGGTATAGCGGACGAAGCCAAATCCACGGCTGCGGCCCGTGTCACGGTCCTTAACAACGACCTAGGAACCGCCGCATTTAGTAAATCAAAGAATGGCGCAGAAGACGTCATACGGGGAGCCCGTTGGCCCGTTGGGGCAGGAATGCAGCTGTGGTCGCGCACGTACAGCTTCATCAACAGCGCCAAACTCCTCAAACTTCTGTCGAAGCGTCGCCTCCTCAGTATGCCAGGCGAGGCCGCTTCATAGTCTGTCAGATGGGGGACACGATTCCATTGCATTGAGATGCCTCGATGACGTACCCGATGAACAGTTTTGTGGTGGAACTCATCTTCGATGGCAGCGATACTGAACAAAACCCCCCTTCTCGAGTCAGCCAGACGACGCGCTTCTCAAGGTAATAAGGGATGATCTTACAGTACCGTACTGGTGAGAGCGAGAAAGGTAATTTTTGGTGTATTGGGCGATCAAGGCTGCGAAGGGGCCAGAAACGCTCCTTCCTAGTCGCAAAGCTCGCGAAAGGCTGATGGGGTAATCCAAGGCAATACCGAGGGTACACTTGGGCTATCCGACAAAACAAGAAGCTGTAGGAGTGTGTCTTTTGTCAAAGTTAACTTGAAAGGCTATTGGCTTTTTTTCCCTCTTCTTTCTCGCTCCTCTTCAGCCTGGGGCTAGTGCTGGTTGAGATAGGAGGAAATTCGTGTCAGGGAAATGATGTGTCGGCACAAGTGCCGAGGAGCAGGTGATGGTGCCTGAGATTGCGAGTAGCTTCGCTATGACGGACAAAGACTCGAAAGTACAGTGTCTAGTCTGACCAGAGGTTGGCCGGGGGGGCAAATTGACAAGAATCTGGGAAGGGACTGGCGGGGCAGTATCGCGATGCTCATGAAGTAAGGATCAGGGGTCTTGAGGATGGTTCCCTCCAACCTTAAGTAGCGTTGGATAAAGTAAGACGAGAGAAAAGAAAAAGAAAAAAATAGAGAGGAAAAAAATAAGAAGAGCAGATGCGGGACGAATAGTAGTGGACGTTGGTAATAATGGTAGCCTTTTGAGTCAAATGCCGCAATTATGCAGAACCATATCAAAGTACTTATACCACAGTACATGGCAGGCCATTCAGAGCAACACACTTACTGCCCGCAACCCCCCTCCCCTCCCGGTTGTCATCCCATCTGTGAATGTGAATGCGACTACTGTATCTGCTGCCCACTCGCGGGGTAGTTGATACTTCTGCGGCCGTTTCGAAGAGGCATAAATTCCTCAGCAAGGATTACCTGTCCAGACAAGCATCAAACATAGCAATGAAAGAGTGCTTTACAGCGTCAGCCAAGGGGACTGTGGGCTTCCACTGCGCTTTAAGTTAGACCTGTCGAGCGGTTCGATGGTAAACGTCACCGTCACCATCAGTACAGAGAATCCACCTCAGTCCGCATTCTGCCTGGCTTCAACTTTCGGCAGCAGGACTAGTGCGCTGTCGGATATCGATGCATCAAGAGGATACATGCAATGATTTGGAGATATTTTCCTGACTGCTGGCTGGCTGGCTGGCTGTCTGGCTGGCTGATCGAACGGGCTCCTCTGCTCGATATTGAACGTTAGCAGTGCCCCCCGGAACCCACCCGTTTTGACACATCTCCATTTCCATGCTGACCAATGTGTTTTGCAAAACGCCATTGAGTAGTTTCGATGGCCAAGATGGCTTGGTCTGTCGCTATCCCCTCTGCCCCTGTCTTGCGTGTGGACGTGTTGCTGTCTCATTTTCAACCGAAGACCAACATGCCAACAACGCAGTATCGCCAGAGAAGTTGAGCCAGATCGCGACCAGGACTGAACCCCTGTACGTTCCAAGCAGTGGAGCGCGCAACCCCCCCCCCCTGGTCAAATCTGCAGTGGACAAGAGAGCTATCCACTTCTGCCACTGGACAGAGTCAAATTGAACGTCATCTCATCGAACAGGGGTTAGAAGTTGTGCGCACGTTCGCACTTGTTGACAATTTCCTCAAGTGCCGTTGTCCGTGTCGCGATTGGCAAATGAGTTGCTGCCCAACAACAACACAGGAGTCGCCCTCCTGAAAGATACTCGCAAACCTCTCCATTACCTTTCCTCCCCCCTCTCCGTCCACAAGAAATGCCACTAAAGGCGCGATTTGTGCAACAGTCAAACGTCGTGGGGGAGCATCCCTGGCTGAAACTGGTAGGGCCGTGACGTCCACAGCGATAAAAATGGCCGGAACACAATGTGAAACTGCTGCCCATACTGCGATACCTGCTAGGCTGCGAGGTTGTACCTCGACAGCAGCCAAGCTGTTTCGTTTGGAGGACATGCCAAAAAAAAATCTGACAGGTATGTCATATCCACAAGAGCCATCCGCCGTCAAAGGTCGCTTCGACCTGCGCGTCTCGGTATCTCATCCGCAGGCGAGCTTCTCCACAGGCGCGCCAAGCATGTGAGATATTCCATGATCGAGGAGGTGAACTTTGCAACTGGTCTCGGTGCTGACAGCTCGAAATAGACCCCATGCGAGCCGCGACGGCGACAAGATGGGATGAGACGCTGTCGCCGTGTTCAAGGGGGAGAGTTGGGCAAGGTTTTTGGCTCACATAACCCACAACGCTCCTTTTGTGTGCCCAGACTCTCTCTCAGCCTGCCTTGTCTGTTAAGTACGGCCTAGCAATCGAGCCCGAATACCAATTGAGAGTCGCATGAATTGTGGGGTCCGGTACAGCGCCGTATATATCTAGCGGGGTGTTAGCCTGATAACCTGGCTGTAGATCGTGGCGTTTGAGCCGCGAGCTTGCATGTCCAGGGTCTATTCTTTGTGCAACGCGCAGGAGCTGAGGTCACATCAGCACGTGAGACTATGCTCTGTGTCACCGCACAACCACTATGCGATAACGGCGAACTCTGCGGACCAGATAATCTCCACACGAGCGCATTTCCGGTGCGTCTATTGAAACGAAGATCTCAACAGGTGCTTGGCCCCTGAGCACCACTGATGTTTGGCAGGCGGTCTCGATCCAAAGCTTGGCACTGTTTTCTGGCTTTTGAAACCAGTACCTTTTTCCAGGTCGAGGATTTCACCATTGGGTTATGATGGCGAAGAAGGGGTCAAACACTGATCCACTGCGCAGGTATGGCACAGGGAAAAACGGTGCGCCTGATGTTTTGAGCTACTTTTGGGACCTGGGAAACGAACAAGATGAACCCAATCAGATCAACGTCTTGGAATGAGCCCGTGGAGAACCACGTTGGTCCATACTCTGTATGTCCCAGAGATGGGTATCCAGGGGTAGGACTGTCTTGGGCCCCCTCCTATCTAGGCCCGCCAGAGTCATGTTGTTAAACGCTCAACGCATACCTGAGGACTCGCTTAGCCAAGGAGTGATGCGAGGCCAGGGAGCATCGCTATTGGCGCTTGGAAGATGAAGTTTTCGTCGCAAGTCAGCATGGCAGGATAGCCTGGCTATGACACAAAGAGACAAGACTGGGCTTTTGCTACCATGGATTAACACGGTGGGTCACATACGGAGGACCTCACAGTCTGGTCGCTGTGGTGCTCCCAGGGTTGAGCGCATTGAATGGTGGCAACTGTATTGAGAGCTGCCAAAACGTCTCAGCAGTTCTAGTCGGGTTCCAGGTATCTATCAACAGGACTGAAAAGGAGTGTCGGGGCTACTGTTGTTAACGATGATGGCGATGACTGCTCTGGCAAGGAAGAATGGGGCGGGCGTTTCTAGTAAGTGGACTCAAGGTGAGATCCTGAAGCCTCACAAGTTAGAAACTCTGACAGCTCTTGAAGCCAAGAGTTAAGTACAATGCCGCACGACGACGAGCTTTGAGAGATCTGTGGCAGGACCCGTGCACGTACAGCTCTGTCGGGTCTGCCTTCCCTCTCCGTTAGGGAGAAGAAGGCTCTGCCCTTTTTGGGACAACTCCAACCTAACCTGTTCCTTCCCGCGATGTACGCAATATTCTATACCACAGTATTGAGCTGGGGCCTGTTATTTCGCACGAGTCGTCGCCTCCCTCTCCTTCACCTCTTCGTTCTCTCTGTTTTGCTGCCTAGGCTCACCTCTGACCCATCTTCTGACTTTCTCCAGCGGTCCGTCCTTTTCGGATGTCGCTAAATACCTCATTTTTGCACATGAATGTTCTTTGGAAACTGTCTTGAACCCGATGAACCTGCTCCAGTAATAGTACCAAGCTTGATACACCCGCTGCCTTCTAGCTGGATGGCTTTGTGCTGACAAGGAAGATCAACACCCGATCCAAGTGGCGACATCGGACTTCTTGTCTTCAGCAGAGACGAACTCTTCACAGCACTAGACGCGTTTGTTGAATCCATCAGGATTAATCATGGTCTCCTCAGAAGTCCATGCTCATCATCGACACCACCGTCGCCGCCGCAGAGGACTTGGACATGATCACGTGGGCCGAACATCACAGGCAGGCAACCCAGATTGGGAGAGAACCGCTAAGTCATGGCCGGCCCTCCTCGCGACGCTTGGCGGCAACAACAAAAAAGGTTTGATTGAGGGGTGGCTGGGAGAAGTACATGCGCAGACACAAGAAGGTCGACACTCAAGAGATAGCGACCTCGTACCCAATCCTCACAGTCAGCGCTCTGCCGAGACCCGGACAATGCAAGAGCTACCATCTGCGGCCAACATTGAAAATACAAATCCTTTTCGTCAACGACAGAAAGACCAGAACCGCAAGCGCAAACATGCTCTCGCTGCAGAAGCCAGCCCTATCATTGCCTTCCAGGAGGATTTTGGGCAGACAGCGCGTTGCGCATCTCGGCCACCTCGATCAGACTCTCTTATAGAGGAACGCTTTTACGAAAGGGACAAGGGACATCAATGCGAATCGGATAGTAGCATGAGACCTCCTACTGGCTCTCCTGTAGACCAACAGTTCGAGAAACGACCTCGATACAAGACGAGAAGTGATCGCTACGACATCGTCAAGAACGACCAGTCAGGCAGGGAGAAGTCAAGGGAGGGAAAGAGCAGGAAAATAAGCGGAGACACCAAGAAAGACAGGAAGAGAAGGAATCAAATGACTACCGCGAAGGAGGCCATGGACAGCTTCAATTCCCAGTCCATTCTCAGTAATAGAGTCACTGTAAGTGTCCTCCCTGGCTCCACCGCGCTCATATACTGAAATAATGCAAAAGGTACGACCATCTTTTAGTCCTGGGTTGTTTGGCAACGGTCGAAGATCTGGACGGCAGGGTAGGTCATCATGATCATGACCTGGTTCCCCGCTAATATGTTTGACAGTGACCGATCTCGCCTTTCATGAGATGTCCTTCTTGAAACAGCCTCGTCAAGAAGCCCAAAAATCACTTTCACGCAATCGCGAGTCTCAAAGAAAGAGGGACAACCGCCAATTTGAGGAGATCTCCGCCTTCTTCGCTCCAAAGGGCCTTCCAGAATGGCACGATGCGCTAGATAGGAGGCAATCAGTTGCCAGCGCCTTGTCGAGCTATGATGGGCGGACAGGCGGCAACTCAACCCACACTTCAGAGCACCAAATCCTCCAAGTCCGCCCAAGCCTTGTTCCGACGAGGGATCAGCATGGTCCGAAGGCCCGTGAACAAGCGTTGCGAAGGGAACAGGAGGCAAGGAGGCAAGATGAACATTCCAGTAGGTCGGGCAGCCGCCAACCTCTTAGGCCTTCAACCACCAGGCCCATCGATGGTGACACTTCTTGTCATCTCGCGCAGAAGCGCGGATTAATGGCAGTGGATTCCAAAGATGCACTGGCCCGGTCCGGGATTTTCAACAACACAGGCATATCCTTCAGTTCGGAGCCGAAGTGCAGGATACAAGGTGATAGAACCGGCTCCGGAGGTCATCTAGCCCAGGAGGACCTGGTGGAGCAGGCTTGCGAGATAGCTCAGAAGGATCAAACGGTGCAGAGTCATCCTGTTCGAATCATTCGCTACCAAGACCGTGGCACTATGGCCAGCGGGTGGGCCTCTTGTCCAGACACACCAGTACTGCATACCGAACACCTTTCGGAACGAGATAGCTCTGCTGGCGCTCAACACGTGGAAGTGGCTGCCTCCAATCACAGGGCCTCAGACGGGGTGGCAAGGCACAATAGCGCTCTGCCTTTGGCGCCAGCTCAACAACTTGCACATAGCGACTCGGCAAGAGGCGGAGTTTTGGCCATGGTCGTTTCTGAGGAAGGCACCACAAACCTCGGTCAGCGGACAGGGCCAGAGCGGCCCAAATCACCCAAGTGGACAATGATTGAGCGACTGGAAGCTGCTGCATATGACCTGGAGCCGATCTGCCCTTCACACGCGATGCAATCAACGTCCTGGTCCATCCACGACGTCCATTCGGTCCCGGCTGGCTACCGAGCTTACCCATATTCAACGCATATGGATACCCAAACATCACCGTCTCGTATCACCTTCACACAAAAGGACGACGAAACGATGAACCATGGGTTTGATTTTGCATATTCCATGTCGCAACGGAACATGAGAGATTACATAGTGCAGTTGGAGCGGCAAGTATTAGGAAATAGTTCAGGAGACATTGGAGAGCTGTATGATGCGATGGACAATCACTTTGTCGAAGAAACACAAGGTGGATTTACGTACGAGGCGGCGGATGTTGATCTGGAGCAGGGGGCAGAGCAAAAATTCACGTCATCTTTCCGGCAGCCGCGCCGATACCCCATTTAATTTGACAAGTCGCTTAATACAAAGTAAAAATCAAATGGCGTTGCTACCAAATGCGGCGCAAGACCTTCTGTGTTCTTCCTTGTTCTTGGTCGACTAAGGGTAAACGCTGGCCGTACGGTGCGTGGGGTGAGCCAATTCCAGCACGACACGCAGGGTCCACCTCGCATTGCCAGCTCGGACACTAAGCCATATGTTTGGGGCGTCGTTAGCCTACAGAAGGTCATACGAGAACCATCACGGCGCATATTATCACAGTACCAGAGCGACTTCCAAGGTTTGCTGAAGAGGAGGCGGAAAGGGAGGGGGGGGGGCGGCATTGCATGCTGTCAGCAGCCAAACTGGCTATATGACCGTGCAGCCACCTGCACAACACGCCCACCTGCAGGCCATGCTTGGATCCTAGGCCGTGTGTGTGTCGCCCAACACCTGCAGTGATAGGCATGCATGTAGGTACATCAATCAAGCGCAAAGGTACCACCGAGACGGGGAGGAGGGAGGGGGGTCCCGCGTGACCTGACCTGCAGGTGCTCATCACGACAGCGCGTACTACTATATGTACATGCACCCACCCACACATCAGTGTAGGACCCCAACTCTGCTGAGGGGCCGGACAGGGTGGGATTCTGAATACGATGACTGCGAATAGTGTGAATTTTCAGGTCGACTTTTGTGTGGGAGGACATCGCGAAGAGACTGCATAACCGGAAACCCGAGAGGTGGTGAGTTGCGAGAGAATAAGCGAGCTTCTGCTTAGGCATCCAAAAGGACCTGCAGGGCAAGAGCCTGGAGGGGGTTCCGCCTGTGCCGCAGATGTGGACCTGCAATAATTCGACTCCCTGGACATTTAGTTGCAAACGATAGCGAGGCTGCGAGAGCCGCTGGAATGTCATGCTGTGGGCTATTTTACCTGCATACACATGTGAATTGACTCAGGCGGTGGTTCGGCCGTTAGTCTCAAATAAGCTCTCGAACCCTCTCGTGCCTCTCTTGTGCCTGACTAGGCGTGCTAGGGTATAGATGCGCCAAGGGAGGGGGAGAAGTTCCTCGTCTCAGATCCCTGCACCTCTTTAAGATGTCATTCTACGTCGAGACACAAGGTTCTTTGTAAAGGGCGCATGGGGGCGGAGGGTAGGATAGAAGGAATGGGCATGAAGTGGCTTGCAGCAACGAAACCCCTCGGCGGATATTATGGTTCCTCTGTTGTTGCCGCGCCTTCCTCTCTTAAGATGCTCCACAGAGCGAGGGCCGGACCACTTAGTACACCCTGAAGACTCTTGGGACGAACCGCTAAAGAGAGGTTGGACAGGGGGCTCGAGGGAGCCCACTTCCTGCCCTTCTTCAAGCATTCCGCCGGATCGCCAACCTAGTCCAAGAGCCTCAGCCCAGCGGCCCTAGGCCTGAAATGACGATAACCTCATAGACTATGCACGCTCGGATGTTAGCCCCCCTGGTGCGTGGAACCAATGATGGCCAGGCCTAGAATTGGCTCGACCTGACTCCATTTTTTTTCTTCCTTCATCCGGCGGACGGTTTGTGCTGGTCGGCCATCGTCGTTGGCAAAAAAGAGACGGGGCCAAGCTTAGGAATGTTGCCTTGCTTGGAGTCTTGGCGGCGACTATGCAAATCACCCAACTTGGAAGAAAGGGGGGGCGCAGCAATGATGGTGAGAAGTCGGCAGCACAACGTTGCACACTAGTTTACTGTACGTATGAGGCACGACATACTTTACTACACCATGGACCCAACCAGACTTCTTCTTCCTCCTCCTCTTCCTTCCTCCCTCCCCACCCTTCGCTCCCTCTCTTTCTTCTCTTCCACCTTCAACTTGTGACTTGTCACCATTCTTACCCACAGTTCACCGCTCTAGGTCTTGCCGTATTTCGTTGAGTTCCCTGCTACTTCACTGTTGCAGCCTCACCGGCCCAGTCACTCGCTCACACCACACTCATTCACTCACTCACTCGACCACCAAGGTCTTAAAAACCGTCACTCTTTTCTCCCATCACCAACCTCTCCCTGACCTGCGTCATCCTTTTTGCAAGGAACGCAACGCTCTCCACAGCAAATCTTCTTTCATCCCTTTGGAAGTCCCTTAAACAGAGTGTAGTCCTTCGTTCAAACAACCTCTCACATCACACACACGTCTCTTCCAGCTCTCTCACACTCTTTTTGACTCGTCTGTCTGTCTGTACACCATCAACTTGCCCTACCTAATCCATAATACCAAATCACACACCACCCAACCAAACAAGATGAAGTTCACCATCTCGGCTGCCGCCCTCCTGGCCTTCGTCAGCTCGGCCTTCGCACAGGCGACGGAGGGCTTCGATGCCATCACCTCCCCGACCGACAACGAGGTTCTCACCGCGGGCACGACCTTCACCGTCACCTGGGACCCTACTGCTGAGTATGATGACGAGACCGTGAGCATCGTCCTCCTGCAGGGTGCGACACAGGGCACTCTTGAGCTCGGCCCCACCGTTGCCTGTACGTTTTGTCTCCTCCTTTCCACTCCCTCGTCAGAGAAAGAGAGAGAGAGAGATTCCCCTCTGTGAATGATACACCCGGCTAACAGAGAGAAACAGCAAGCGTCGACAGCTCCCTTGGCACATACTCGTGGACCGTAGACAGCTCCAACGTCGGCTATGCGCTGTACGGCCTCAAGCTCCAGCTCGACTCGGACCCTTCCATATTCCAGTACTCTTTCCCCTTCCAGATCGAAGGCACCACCAGCTCCTCCAGCTCCAGCATCCCCGCGACCACCAGCGCGCCAGCCTCCTCCACCTCCGTCTCCATTCCCGTCTCCTCCTCCTCCGTGACCAGCCTGACTCTGACCTCGACCACCACCGCCGTCACCACCATCGTCTCGCCCAGCGTCACATCTGCCGTCACGAGTTTCGCCAACTCCACCAGCAGCGCGTCGGCCAGCGGCACCGCCACGGGCAAGGCGACCACCCTGACCACTGTCAGCAAGGCCTCGACGACGGGGGCCCCTGCGCCGTCGAGCACTTTCGCGACGGCTGGGGCGGGCAGGGTCGCTGCTGCAGGAAGCTTTGCTGCCATCGGCGGCATGGTTGCTGCTGTGCTTGCCCTGTAGAAGATGGGAGGCTGCTTCCTTTGTCAAAGCCCTTGCAGGCAACAAAACATATTGAACTTCGTTCTGCCCTGTTCCCCAATCGCGGTGGCCGGGCAGCCCTCTTTTTGTCTTTTGCCTTTGGGATCGATATGGTTCATGTAATGGTTATGATGATCACTGGAATATTCAACATTGTCCTCATTCAGCGGTTAATGAAGCTCGGCATGGTGGATTTCATCGTGGGTGTTGGGAACGGACTGGCATGGCTAGGATGAGATGAGAATGTTGGTAGTAGTGATCGCAAACTAGAAGAGGAATAAAAGCAATCAAGAGAGCATGCAATGGAAAAAGTACCAATGTCAGAATATGTGTCTTGAACGTTGGTGAGCAACGATGAGATATATGATAGCACGTTAACACTGATTAATAATGTTCCACTCTTCCATGTTTTTAAGATTTATGAGCACAGCTCATCAGTCAGCAGGAAAGCGACGCTTTCCAGCTCACAGGACTAATGGATCATGTCCCTTCAAGAACCGTCATCGCTTTACAAAAGCAACACCTACTTACCGTAGAGCGGTCCAGCTCAAATTGACCTTTCAGAACATCAAAAATTCCATGTCCTTTGGTGGCCCACGTAAATTACTATAAAGCTTAAAATTCAACACTGCATGAAGAAGAAAAAAATGAAGATAAGATGAGACAAAACCTCGAGTAGGTGAAGGGAGGGAGGGGGAGCGACAAAGTCAGCAGAAAATTCCTACGAGACACGAGGGAAGGGGGGGAGGGAACCGGTGGTACAGGTGGGTTAGTTGTGACTGAACTATAGAACCTCTTTTAACCTTGAAAATAAACTTCTGGCCTGTGCAGGGCGGCCTTGCTGATGGGTTGCAACGCTGTGTGGCTCGGTTCTTTCGGAGTGGGTGTGGGGGGGTCCGCCGGTCCCAGGGTTTTGGTTGCGAGGAAAGGATCGGCGGTTTGGTTTGGACTTTTGGTTGCTGATGTTTGGGGAAGACGATGCGCGAGATGTTGATTGTATCGTAAATTCGGAGGCGGAGGGGGAGAGTGTGGATGATGCAAGAGACTTGCAATCAATTTGAACGCAAGGGAACTTATTCGGCGTGTCACAATCTTTTTGGCTGCGGTCCCTGGAAATCAAACAGTATACTCAGAGCGATTCAATTAGATGTATACTGTATTCGCAAGCCCCCTCGTGATATCAGCGAAATAAACAAAATAGGCTGGAAAAATCAGGCAAGACAGGGAGTATCATCATGACTAAACAAAAGAAAGGGAAACTGATCTCCAAGATCCAACACTGCTGCTGCTGCCGCTGCTGCTCAATGCCCTCCCACTTGGCCCCTCGGAATCGGCGGAATCCACGCCACCAGCAAATTCACCCCCACATGAATACACCCAATAACCCAAAAGGCCTGCGCATACCCCGTCCCTTCATCCATGAACCGAAAAATAATTCCAAATACTACCCCGCCCAGATTCCCAAACCCACCGGTCAAGCCCGAGACCACCCCGTTCGCATACGGGTGCACATGCGGCACAAGCGCATAGTTGGCCCCGTTCCCAGCCTCCAGAAACACCGCTGCGAGCGCAACCAAGCCGTTGAACGTGGGCAAGTTCCTCACGTCGACTGTGCCGGTGATGATCAGCAGCACGCCCGCCAGAACGCCGCAGAGGTGCAGCCAGGCCTTCTTAAGCCAGAGGGCGCGCGTGGATGAGCCTGAGGGGGTGGAGTGGTTGAACAGGGCGTCGGCGATGATGCCGCCCAGGGGCCGCGCGGCGAGGTTGAGAAACCCAAACATGGCTGCCCAGAGGGCCGCACGCGTCTGGCCTAGCTCGGGGAAGCTGGCAAGGTAGTAGGCGGCCAGGACGGCGTTGATGGACAGCTCGGCGCCGAAGGAGCAGGCGTAGCAGAGCATGAGCGTCCAGGTCTGGGGGCAGAGGGTGACTTGCAGGATTTCTGCTACTGAGGGATTGATGATGATCTCGTCCTGGTGGGCTGCGAGGTCCGTCCCGTCTCCTCCTCCTCCTGAGTAGGATGGAGTCCTTGTGGGCCTCGTAGATTGGTCGAGCCTGTCGAGCGTTGCTATGGCTTCTTCTTCGTCTTCTCCGTTCTCTCTCTTGCGGCAGCTGGGCCCCTCGAGAGGTGGGAGACAGCATGAGGATGGCTTATCAGCGATGGAACCCGGCAAGGCGACGATCAGGTCCCTTGCAACGGCAACATCGTCCGAGCCTCCCATATTCTCCTCCTGCACGTGCAGCTCTCGCCGGCTCCATCTACCCAGAGGGGTATCAGGACAGAAGAAGAGAAGGCCGAGGCCCGTGGCGATGAGCATCATCAGGGGCAGGATGAACGTAAGCCGCCAGGCCTGGTCGACCGGATACCCATAGCCCACAAACGAGTCGTACACGGCCGGCATGATAAAGTAAGTAAGGCCGCCCCCTGCATTTCCCCAGCCGCCCGCGACTGCATTGGCCCTGCCCACGATGTTCTTGTCGAAGAACCCCGTGGTCCATACCTGGCAGGGCACAAAAGACCCTCCCAGGATGCCGATGAAGAGGCGGCTTGCGTATAGCCCGCTGGCATTTTGCACCAGGGGGGCGAGGCCGATGGGTATGGAGCCCAGAAGGAGGCAGCCAGCGAAGACCTTACGAGGGCCGAACTGATCACATAGAGGGCCGGCGATGAACCGGACGAGCATCCTGTGGTTGAAAATTTTATTTTAGCTGTTGTCCTATTGAGCCCGGTCCTGAGACGTGATGAGGAGCTCTCCTTACGTTGCACATATGGATATGATGTTCGAATTGGCTACTTGGGCCGCTGTCAGGTCAAGGTCTTTTACGATCGTAATAGTCAACTAATATGCGCAATGTTATTTTTTCCCCTCCCGGTTAACGGACCACGAGGCTGTGCGTCAGTGTTGAGCTCTCTTACCAGCGGTGGAAAGGCAAACCACGCCCAAAATGCCATCATGAAGCCGAACCACGAAAAGAAGAAGACACGGCCATAGACATTGAAAGGATTCAGGATCGGCAGGGTACGCGCTTTCAGGTTGATCGGGTTAACTCCAGGCGGCCTCGCGAGGTCTACCAGGACTGATCCGAGGCCCATCTTGGTGGCATGAACGAGGCTGCTTGTTCTGCCTCAGCGCAGGGGCTCAAAACCCCGCCCTTCTACTCAAGACGAGGACCTCGTCAGAATATTCAACTGGCCCGTCAGGGAGTGTTATGATCGCCCTTGCTGCCCATAAGAGCCTTTCTGACAGTACATCTGGGTCATCATGTCAGCGGCTGGCGTTCTCCAACGCCGACGATATCAGCCAACCACGCCATCGAATTTGTTGCTCGACAGTGTGCAAACTGGCGTATCCTGAAGCCACACATACCAGAACACTGAAAGGAGGGGGGCCGCTCTGCAAGGAAGAACTTCTTCTTTTGTCGGATCAGATACGAACATCTATGAGCCGGCTCCGTTCCGGGAGAAGTATTCCTCTTGAAGCCCGAGGCCAGAGAAGCAGCTGAAGTCTGCAATGCACTGTTCAGACGAGGTTCCACTGTCAACCTCAGCAAGAGACACAGCGTTGAAGCAACCCCAAGTCTAGCAGCAAGCTGTGGCTACTATGGATAGCTGAGTGACCGAAGCCTAGACTCGATGGAAAAGGAAGGGGGGGGGGGTGATGGGTGGACGACAAGGCGGCCAATAACAGCTCAACGAGAAAGATGCACTCGCGCACACTCAACAGCAGAACTCCTCACCTGCGGGACAAGTGGTAGGAGCAGCGCAGCGCATGACTCGACGATGCTTACCAGTGATGCCGCACTAAGCCAAAGGCAAGGCAACGTCGTAAGTAGGGCCCTTTTTTCACGATGCTGACCTAAGCTCCAACCAAATTGCGACCATCAGCCTGCAGCAGCTAAGTATGTCGTCGCGATCAGTGGTTGAAGGGTTCAGCCTAGAAAGGATGTAAGACACGAATAATATTGAGTAGACGCGGGGTTGACTTGATCCCTCTTATCTGTAACTATCTCTCTCTCTCTCTCTCTTTTCTTGATTCCCCCAAAGAGCTGTCTGTCTGAGTCGCTCCATCTGAACGTAGTGGATGATAAGAACGCTGTGACGAGAAGGTCGCCAGATCCTCTCTCTGCTGCAATTTCAATTGGCAAATATGTCAGCCAAGATATACTCGCTGGGAATTCCTTTCTGATCGCTGGCTCAATCTTGGAGACAATAATCTCTGTTGGCCTACAATGCAGGCTCAGCACCATTTGTTCACTTTGTTTAGATATGAAGACGTGGAGGCATCATTGCTTCGCCCCAAACTGCGTGAGATGCATCGTTGCTGAGCTGAACGCGGAGGGAGGTACAACTGTCAACTGAACATTCTAGCTGGTTGATGTTGCATTATAAGGGAAGAAATTCTGCTAAGGTCCGGGCAGGTTCTGGTTAACATATATGCAGGAAGGTTGTGGGAGATAGTGTTAGTACGCTGTACCCGGCCAATGAGGTGGGTTCCACGCAAGCCGGCCGAAGCACGGATGACGATCACCTCGTCCTCCTCACTCCACTTGGAGATTTCATCTGCAAAGACAAGAGCCCATCAGAGACCTTTTCTACACCGCTCAAGAGGACTGACTAGTCCCTGTCGGCCTCATTACGAATCCTGAGAAGCCTTGGGTCACATACGGAGACGTGGCGTCCACCAAGGGTCATTAAGTCCCGGCTTGGTCCAAGTCTTGGCCGTTAGTCGAGCCAGTCTGAGGTTGGGCAGCTACTCAAGATCATCGTGTACGGATCTCATTAGCATACCCGACACCTCTGACACACCTGGCGACTCAGGTCTGAGGATGTATCGCAAGATGTACTCGTTGAAAAAAACAAGATTACCTCGGTCAACCTCAGGTATTCCTCTGAAGACCCCCCGCCCCTCCTCCTCCGCCTCCCTCTTTGGCGAGTACTGAAGGCGGCTTCTTGTGTACATCATGATGACGGTGGAGTCTTCTGCAGGTGATCTTTCCCGCCACCCAGCGGCATTCATCAAACGAGTGTCCCGGCCGACATCCTGAGCCTCTCTTTTGGCGGCTGGGCCGGTTGAAGACGACGGCGTTGCAAGCCGTCTGACTACGTGCCACCTGGCTGGCTGGGGACAGGTTCGGACTGGCTCGGTTGGGTCGTGGGCTATGCGATGGCCACACGAGATGCTAGATCCATCTAGTGCACCCTTGGAGACTGACGGACGCGGTCACCATGAGTACCCCATACCTGCTGCCTACTACAATCTTGGGGGGACACCATCTCCCGAGATTGTGAGAAGTCATATGTCCAGCCTGGATCGCCACTGCACGAGTCGTTCGGCTTGCTCGAGAATAGCAAAGACCTCATGAAGAATCAGAAGGGAATAGAGAGGCTCACTTAGTCCGCAATGGTAAGGTCGGCCTGCTGGTGATCCGGGGTGACAGACATTCATGAGCCCAAGGAGGCCACCTTTGCTTTCGCACAAACCAACTTGGTTTATGAAGGCATTGCTCCCAACACGAACCACAGAAAGAAGGAAGCAACACGGGTACGAGAGGAGGCATCTTCAGACGAGAAAACCCCATAAAACATGTCGGCGGTCCCGGCTGCAAAGTCCACTGTCACCCTCACGACTGGTGCACAGACCAACGCCACGAGGGAGGTTGGGAGGGGAAAGACTACATGAGACATGGAAGGATCCTGACGGTTCGTCATCACGATGTCAGAGGCTTTTCGTCCTCTGACAACGGCACTCGGCGGCGCTTCACTAGTACGACGGCTATGTTTTTCCGCAGGCACGATATGGGAAGTTCGATCGTGGACGCCAAAGCAAGGACGAGGTGGGGATCGGGTTGACGCGCAAAATCCCAAGCAAGCAGAGCGAGAGAGCGAGAGAGAGAGAGAGAGAGAGAGAGAGAGAGAGAGAGAGAGAGAGATAGAGAGCGTGGCATGTGTGCCCGTGACTCGTTCTGTCTTGGGCCAACGATTGCAGCGTTTGTCGATACATCAATTCCTGGTTCCAAGCTGTCTCTCCTCGGGTAGTCATGCCTCTCCTGGGCAAAAGATGAGGATAAGCGGCACCGAGAGAGTTCTCTCCCGACCGCCAGCAAAGGTTCGAGAGCTCTGGTCGAGAAGTGGCCTGGCCCACCTAAAATTCGAGAGCAAGGTCAAGGCACCCTGCAATCGCCGACCTGCAGGCACCCCGACCCAGTCTGCATCAAGTACCAGGCGGCTCTGACTTCACAACTCGATCGTCTTGCTGGCTGTCAGATTGCAGTTGCCTTCACCTCTGATCTCATAGCTGGATGGCAAACAAGAACAAGATTTTCTTGTGGATGATGATGAGTGTCGTCGGATGTCGGTGACATTGCTGTCGTCGGTTATCGGTTGCCTGGCCAAAAACGGCATGCCGCCGGTAGCCGTCTCCACTGTTGCCGTGCCGCTCCGGCGGCCTTCTGTGCGGCATCTTCAAGCCGTCAGCGGTTTTTCTCCATTGTTACGCACAGCTGAAACGGGGCAGTGTTGGGCTTTACGTTGGGAGGGCTGTGAGGTGGCACGAAAACTCGCCTTTTTGCAGGTTATAGCAGTGTCTAACGTGCTGTTGCTTGTACTCCTTCCCTCGAATTCTTTCTCAAAGGGCTTATTCAGGCCCTTCAGACGGGGCCAAGATGGTCGACGACTTACAAGCCGGCCGTTTCTTGATGGCCATCCCGACCCCGAGCCGGAGATGTGGGCCATGGGAAGAAGAAAAATTCAATTGCAGCCGCGATGACTCTTGACACAACTCAAATTGATGGGGCCTTTTCTGCAGCCCACTCGCGGGAACGTGCATGGTTCTCCTCTATGTGGGCCTCCTTTATGTGGACAGCACCACTCAGAGCCCCAAAGTCCTGGGCTAGCCAGTCATGTGGCCAGAATTTGGACGCCATCGTCAATTCTAGGCGACGGCATGGCGGCGGCATGGCCTCCCGGGAGTCGGTCATGGTTCCTGTTCGGACCCATGTGTCAGGAAAATGTCGTGTTCAGGTTTTGGTTGAGCCCACGGACTCACCAACATATAAGGAACGACATGGGCGGCCAAGAGTGTCCGTGTCTCGCACTGAACTCTACTCTACACCGCATCAAACAGTACACTGAACAGCATCTCTCCGCAAGGCTCTCCAACCCTGCCCCTTCACATTCCAGCCCTGCATTTTGCATTCCATCAAAGCCAGCTCCGACCTATCGTCAGTCGTATATATACTCTGCTGCCAAAGCACGACTATAATTTTCATCATGGCGCCATCGACCACCACCACCATGCCCGCACAAGAGGCCTACTCTCTTGACTACTACTCCCTCAACACTGTCTTCTACGGCTCCGTCAACACCCACCAGTCCATGTCATGGAAGTCTCAGCAGCCGAAGCAGAAGAAGGGTCAAGATCAGGCGGCGGTCGAGAAGAGCAGCAAGAAACAGACCGGTCGTCACCATCTGCCCTTTCTCGGACAACGCCACCGCGACACTCCCTCCTTTGGCGAGGCAAAGACCACCTCCTGCAGCACGTCAGACCATCTACCCTCGCCGAGGTCGAGCTTCTCCTCTTAACCTTTTGTACGGGACTTCAAGGTACGCAGATAGATACCCATCCAACTTTCCCAAACACCACCCAGTAAGCCACACACTAACACGCTCAATCTTTTTAAGACGCAATCTCGTTCCCAGACTACCATTGCTTCGCCTCGAACCAAACCGGCAACACAATATTCCTCGCTGTAGCCCTCGTCGTCCCCAAGCTTAACGGCGACGCCTTCTTCACGGCAAACATCGCCGTCGCCCTCGGCCTCTTCCTGGCAGGCGGCTACCTCACCGGCCAGCTCTCCCACATCGTCGGCCCCCGCCTGCGCATCTGGCTCATCCTCTGCAACTTCGTCCAGACCCTCCTCGTCTTTGCAGCGGCAGCCATCAAGCACCACACAGGCATCCAGGCCACCGGGCCCCTCAGCCTGCTCGTCATCTCCCTCCTCGCCTTTGCAAGCGGCAGCCAGGTGGTGCAGAGCAGAAGCCTGCGCATGACCGAGATCTCGACGGCCATGGCCACCGCGGCGTGGGTGGACCTGGTCATCGACCCGCACCTGATGGCCGTGCGCCAGAAGAACCGGCCCAGGAACCGAAGGCTCGCGTTCATGGCGTCCTTATTTGCAGGGACCCTGCTGGGCGCGGGAATCTACAGGATGGTTGGGTCCGATGTCGCTATCTTTGTGAGCGGCGGCGGCAAGGCCGTCGTGACGGGAATGTACTTTCTGAATGGGGCCGAGGAGAGGAGCAACAAGGACGAGGACGACAAGGTGGCGGTCTGAAACGGCACGACGACACATGTGTTGTCATGCGTCTTTTCTCTCTTAATTGTGTGTGTGGATGTGTGTCGGGCATTGGGGAGTTTCTGGATGGAATTTTGGCACCTTTTTTTCTTTTCTTTTACGATGATACCTCGGTCTGCGTTTAGCAAAGGGCGTTTGAAAAGCAGCAAGCATTTCGTAGATCTTATTTCTAGTAGCATTAGAACAGAAAAAAAACACACAAAAAAAAAAAGCAATGACGATTGTTTACTCATACCATAACACGTTGATTACCTTACCCTGCATGCCGATGTTTTTTATAATGCTGGAGGTGTTTGGTACGTACACTGCTGGTGGTGCTGTACGTTGTACGATACAAGTGGTATGAGGTCACTGGTCTGATGAACCCTGTCCCACTAAGTGTAATCCCCCCCAGTTGCAGAGACGTGGCACTCAACTGAAGAACGTTGAACAATATATTTGTATCGTTCAAGGTATACCACCAAAATCTAAGGTCCTACAGGCTGGCCACATACCAGACCACCCGCCACGCTGGGTAGCGCGCTGTTTGAATAAGATAGTGCGGAAGACCTGCGAATCAACAGCCATGGCAAGAACCACGCCCTATGTGTGGTCTCCTCACGGCTAGCTGTAAGGGACCACGGCTTCCCGACAAGTACGTACTATGCACGAGGATCTGCAGGAACAAAATGAATCAACCTGGGCTTCGTCCAAAGTGGCCACCGGAATATTCGCAAGACTTCAGCTTCTGTGTAAAGACTCGGCCGGGATCGAAGCTTCGCTTTTGGACAATATCGTAGCAGCTAAAATTATACAGGCGATATCTCATCCGTCGTCCCATGTGTCTGTCGTAACCAGCCGTACGCCGCCGTACAGTATCACAAGACTTCCAGCCAACCAGGGCGGCAAGATGCTGGGCTTAGGGACTTCGGCTCAAGAAAGCTCGAGGGGAGCTCCTAATCGTAATATCAGCTGAGGAATGGGCTTTCCCACCTTTCTTCGTGGCAGACGTCATCAGTTCAAGGTTCTGAAAACTAAGAGGTATCGACACGCGCCGACAAGGTTGTGTTGGGCCAAGGTGGGCGGCAGACGGAGGGAAGGTATGCCGAATTACGGTTGACCCTACTTATGGAGGTGGCGCCGCCGAGAACCATAGCGGCAGAGGACTCGTAATCTGTAACACTAAGGACGGGTTCTTGGTCTGGAGGTAGGTGTTCGCGGTCGAGATCGTGCTGAATCAATCTCGGAACCGCTCCGATCGCTCGAAAAATGAGACCTGTCATGTGGCACAACAGCGGCAACCAACAGTCTTGGGAACTCGCAGGTTTCAGAAAGGAGCCTCTTATCCATGCCACCAGTCACAGGAAACCGTTCTACACCTGCGCCACGTCAATGAGTTTTTGCTCCCGAGGCCGTCATCCAGTTGTCCACGAGAAAGAGCGGCCTTCACGAAAACCGGACCCCGAATCGGAACTCGTTCGAATTGGGCGGCGTGTTCCGGGTCCCTGGAGCTGGAATTTGGGGGAAAAAGATCCACATGCCACCACTCTCCTCTCCCAAGTCCCATACGTGAGATCTGCGGCTGACCAACCTCCAGCTTACTTTTGGGCAGCTTACTTTTGGGGAGCAGTCGGTCTACCAGTCCACCATTCTCCGACCTCACATATCAAGCATCTCTGGCACTTCTCATGCACCCGATAAGCTCACACCATAGCTGCGCGCTGCTTTTGTATGCCGCCGTAACATGCACGGTAATAAGTCAGGGGGAGTGGTCTCTCCGTGGGACAGAAAGTTGCAAGTATTCTGACATCCAGAATGGTGCGCAATGCAATCGTCGAGAACAATCACACGTTATCACTTCTGTGCCTTTTTCGAGAGGAGAGCTGGGCCTTCCGGGCCTGGCGTCGGCTGACGAATAGCCGCTCTTGTGGAGGCCGCAGTTGGTGTACCGGCCACGCTCTGGTCACAGGCCCAAGTCGGGTCGATCGACGTTGCATCGCTCCTCAGGCTTCCGGACAAAGACAGCGCTTGCGGACAATGCCCGTCCTGGAACCGTCTGGCCTGGCCTGGCCGTGAATATTTAACGGTTCGCGCCTCATGCAGACTTCGCAAAAGCCTTCAGATTTCAAGGCGCCCAGCAGAGGTAGCATCTCACGGATGTGGGCTAGGTTCACATAGGGGGCTTACGTCCCAATAAGCCAAGTTAAAGGAGACGTCAGAATCCTCCCGCGTATCTCCCTCCGGTCCGGTTTCACTCTATCTGCCTCCCGAATTGTTTGAGATGCATACCGTCTGGAGGCCTGTCTTGGGTTCTCGATAATGGTTCCCGTGGTAGCACTGCATCCATCAATGCGTGTCTCTCTGGCGTGTGTGTGTGGGAGTGTGTTGGTCGCCTCGGGTGTCAATCTCCTTCGCTGGCATTACCAGATATCGCTCGGTGATTTCTATTCTTCTTCATCTCCCTCCCCTTCCCATTCGAGGAACCCGTCGTCATCACGCGTTTGCTTGACCTCCGTCCTTGAACGGGGTGTAGCTACTTGCTTCCTGTCTTGCGTCCGGCGCGACGTCCTCGGAGGCTCCTCGCCTTAAATTTGATTGATTGGCCGTGAATGGTCCTCGGTTACATGGCGCTTGGAGCCCCAGGGGTTCGAGCATCTGACCCAAGGCGATCAGAGGAGAGAACGTCAATGCAGAACCCGTATCGGTGTGTAGACAGTGGGATCACGCGTGGGCCAGAACTGATCGTGCGCTGACAACAGACGTATCAGGACGCCTAGCCAAAGTTGCGTAAATTAGGCAGAGAAGGCGAGACAGATCTTGTTGGACGCGCGTGGGCAAGACAAAGCCTTGAAGAGTCGATCTGAGGGCTGGCCAAGGGGGCGATCTGTGGTTGTCCTAACAGAGACGGACAGACAGCAAGGGACAACGAGTCATTCGTGCTTCAACTGTATGTATTTGTGGTCCTACGCTGTTGGCAATTTGCTGTGTAACGTCAGGAATCGGCCAAGGGGAGGTGGCAAGCGATACGTTTTTCGACCGAACATTTGGAGTTGCTCTATCCGGGAGGCCGACGAGAGTCCTTCTAGCATTGGCATCTGTGGGTGGAACGACCTGTTTTGTGTCCTAGGTCTCAGTCCTCAGGGGTGATTCGAAGCTCTAGCTGACGTTCCGGGAACATAGAAGCCTTGAGGCCATCGCGTTGAGTATTCCCACTGCCTGTACTGTCAGGGTGTCTGAGCATCAGAGAACATCAGAGAGGTCGGCCATCACCGTGGGGCCAGACAGCAAGACCAGTGCTCGCCTTGCAATTGATCCTTTCTAAGCAAGATACTTTCGTGGGGGAAAGGAGCAGGAAGTGTGACGGGCGTCGCAGAGCAAGACGACTCGCTGTTCTTTGGAAGAGTCACACTCGGAAATTATCCAACCATTGAGGTTTATCGAAACAAGATTCTAAGAGTCGAGAGTGCCTGCCGGAAGAGTCCACCGCACGCGAGTCTGAAGGTCACTCGCTCTTGAGAACAACGGGTCGATCCTACACAACCTCGTAATTAGCATCGGGTTGACATCAAACAAACCTGTGTTGCTCGAGGTTCTGGGGAGGGCAGGTAAGGTGGGTCTGAGGAGGAGGCCTTCTGTTGGGGGAACGAGGCTGCACCACTTGTCGTTTGTAAGGAGACAACCGGCGGTCGCGACCTCCTCCCCAACAACAACTACTACTACAACTACGACACAGCTTGGAAATCGACAGGTGCGACTCATTCAAAGGCAACTGCAACTGGGGCTTTCCTTCTCTCTGCCCCCCCCCCCCCCTTCTTTTTCTCTCTCTGATTCGCTCTCCTCGCCTATTGTCTTGGTCCTCGTTCGCCCTCTGTCTGCGACGACCTCCTCTTCCTCACTTGACTCCCTTGCCACTATTGACTGCTCGAGTTCTTTCAACCTAGCCTGTTAACATGCTAAGGTGTACCCATCGACTTTCCAGTAAAACGCACATCCAACCACATTCATGGCCTGACGCCATTTCTATGAAAGGAACCAGAATACTGCACCCATCGCACACAACCAACTACTCGCCACCACCAAAACTAACCCTGGCCTTCTTCAACCCCCACGAATGTCAACATGGTGCTATCATCGCCCCGGCTCCTCGTGAGCTTACGATATGCCTTACCATCCCTAGTTTTTGTCTACTTCATGGTCTGCTCGGCTTTTGCCGCCTGTACTTTCCAGAAGCACACTTCAGTCCCTCAGCGACCTCGCCGGGCCATTATTCCCTACCTCTTATTGGTGATAGCCACCACCTACTTTGCCCAGTGCAGCCTCAGCCTTACTCACTGGCATGTTGTTCAGCAGTCTAAGGTTATCAGTGACCTCGCCTGCGCTCTGGTGTATGGCCTCGAGTTCGCCGTCTTGCGCGGTACTCAGAATCCAGTCTGGCACCCTTACAGTGGCTCTTTGGCTCTCACTTTGGCCCTTGAGCCCGTTCTTGCCACACTGTCTCTACGCTCTCCAATCCACCAGAAGTCGATGGCGATAGGGATTCTGAAAGTTCTAGTGTTGGCAGCTCGTCTAGCTTGCCTCCTACTTGCACTAGTTGCGTGCTGCAGTTCGCAGAAGCTTGATCCCGCAGGCGTCAGAGGCGATGCTGAGCGTCAGTCTCTGTTGCGGAAGCCAGCCAATGGGGAATCGGAAGACACACTTGTTACAGAATACGGTTCGACAGAGGTAGCTGCTGAGGATTCTAGCAGAGCCCCTGGCAAGGATCCCGAGTCCGAGTGGGAGCGCAGCCAACGTCTGGCCGAGGAGCAGAGGGACAAACGACTTCGGGACAGCGGTAACTGGTTCATCTACGCCAATAGTTTCAAGATTTTCCTGCCCTACATCTGGCCCGCCAACGACCGACGCCTCCAGTTCCACGTCGTTCTCGTCGGTCTTTGTCTGCTGGCGAACAACGGGCTGAATGTTTTGATCCCAAATCAGCTCGGTGTGGTGACCAAGTCCTTGACCGAGAGCACAAAGGGAGGCAGTTCCACCGATTCCATGGACCCCTGGATACAGGTCCTCATCTTTGCCGCTCTCAAGATCAGCGGATCCTCAGCAGGGCTCTCGCTCCTCCGACAGAGACTATGGCTCCCAGTTGAGCAGTATTCGGCGCGTGCGATGGTGGAGGCTGCTCACTCTCACATCATGAAACTCGACGCGCATTTCCATGATACAAAGAGCCTTTCGGACATGCTGATGGCCATCCAACATGGAGATAATATCACTAGAGCCCTAGACACGGTCTGTTTCTCCTTTCTGCCAAATTTTATTGACCTTGGCGTGGCTTTCATCTATCTGACGGCCAAATTTGGTCCTTGGGAGGGCCTCATCACCATCAGCACCATAACCTTTTTTATTTACCTATCCACATCCGCCATTGCCAGCTCCCGCGCAGCTCGACAAGCCTACTCCAAGGCCTGGTACGAGGAGTGGTACATAATGAACTCTGGCCTGTCCGGGTGGACGACAGTTGCATCCTTCAACCAGGTCGAACACGAGATAAACCGCTTTTCTGTGGCCGTCCAGGACAGGGTGGCCAAGTCGCAGGTTTATACTGTGAACATGTACCGATCACAGGCACTTCAATATCTGGTCCTCTCAGCCGGTCTTTTGGCCGGTCTGTTCCTTGCTGTCTGGCAGGTCACGCAAGATCACAGCATCGACGCCAGTGACTTTGTTGTTCTCCTCACGTACTGGTCACAACTTGTCACCCCATTGAACTTTTTCGCTGGGCTTGGAAAGACGGTGAATAGGGATTTGATCGACGCCGAGCGTCTCTTGGAGATTATGGAGACACAGCCTAAGGTTATCAGCAAGCCAAATGCACCGTCGTTTCGGCTCAAGGAAGGCAGCATCGAATTTCGAAGTGTCCGTTTCTCCTACGACAAAAAGAGAGAGATACTCAAGAATGTATCCTTCAGCGTGAAGCCTGGACAGACCGTTGCGTAAGTAACCACATTTGGCTCACATATTGACGACACGAATGACTCTATCTATTCTCTAGAGCCTTGTACTAAGTATAAGATGTGTTGCAGTCTCGTTGGCAAGACCGGTGCCGGGAAGAGCACCATCCTCAAGTTGCTGAACCGATTCTACGACGTGACGGAGGGAGACATTAGGATCGATGGACAAGACATCAGAGACGTTGAACTCAACAGCCTTCGCGAGCATATTGGTGTGGTACCGCAGAATCCCGTCCTCTTCAACGACTCCATCATGGACAACGTTCGCTACGCTCGACTCGAAGCAAGTGATGAAGAGGTCCACAGCGCTTGCAAGGCCGCCGCTATACACGAGCAGATCCTTGGCTTCAGTGATGGATACAATACTCGTGTAGGTGAGCGGGGTGTCAAGCTGTCTGGTGGTGAACTGCAGCGAGTGGCCATTGCGCGAGCGATCCTGAAACAAGCCAAGATTGTTCTTCTGGATGTAAGCCAGTCTTTTACAGGCAATATTGATGCAACTGAGACTGACTCGGGAATTGTAGGAGGCAACCAGTGCTGTCGACACAGAGACGGAGACTCAAATCCAAGACGCACTGCGCCGTCTCTGCAAAAACCGCACCACTTTCATTGTAGCTCACAGGCTCTCGACCATCGTCAGCGCCGACCGCATCTTGGTCGTCAGCGATGGCGAAATCATCGAGGATGGCACTCATGATAGCCTCATTTCTACTGGAGGTAGATATGCAGAATTGTGGACCAAACAGGTGAGTCACTCGCAACTCTATTGCCTCTTGTCAAGCCATTCCCCAGTCTAACATTACGGTGCGCAGATTTTTGTCAAGTCCAAAGACGAAGATGGTGACAGCATAAGGAATGGACTGAACCCCAAAGCTCCGAACGAGCCTGCCGTAGAGACGACAAACCCCGACCTACTGGGGGCTGAGGTGCAGTCCGAGGATGGCGACGAGCAGTCTGCGCAGGTGAAGACTCCGTCGGGCCACAAGAGAGAGGTATAGACACGGTCAAGAAATTATCATCACGTGTGTTTCTTGGCAGTCTCTAATAACCTCGTCTTGTAGGGATCGAAGCTCAATCCCAATGCCCAAGAGTTCACCCCACGGTCTGTACTCGCAGCCTCGGCCAGCTACAGCCCCATCAACAAAAACACGACGGCCGGTCACGATCCATTTTCTCAAACGCTGACCCCGATTCACATGCATCAATCGAGCATTGTTCCCCCCATTGTCTCTTTGCCTCGTTTGGTCCATGCCGACGAGAGCCGGAACACAGCGAACACATCGGATGGAGTTGTTGCCAGCGGCCAACCTCCGATCGATATTGGCACAAATGGTTCCTCAAAGTCAAAGACTGGTCAGGAGAGCAAAGACAGAAAGGTTAGCTATAAGATTCCTCGATACACTCGGCGTTACCAATCCCGCAGCCAGCCAGTCGAAAGCACTGGCACGTCTTAGTATTGTACTTTTGTCACAGTACAGCCAAGCATTTGGGACCGGTCCCTTTGGGGGCAAAGCATCGGATCCATATGAAAGAGGAAAAAGAAGATCATATTTAAATATGATGATGACATACAGAGTTACAGGAACGATGCAGAGACGGCTATTCTTCATTCTGGTCATTATAATTTTTTTTCCTTTCCCCAAGTCAATTATTACCACAAAAACTCTGCCCATGTACCTCTTTGACCTTTGAAAGGCCAAGCTCTGAAAGGGCATGTAGCTTAGCTTAACACTTTAGCCACAGGACCATAAACAATGAAGTCAGCTATCTCTTATGGTTTGTAGACTCTACAGCGCTCGTGTCTTCGTCCTATTGATGTGTGAGAGTCTGAAATGCTTGCTGTAAGGAGTAGCAGCATAGCTTGGCATTGAATCTGATTCTGGGACTGAACACAAGCCCAATATTTCTTGAAGATGCCACAGAGCCCGGCTCGGACGGCCAGCGACGGCAGATCGGCAGCCACGTAACGCTACTCCAGCGCTGCATTAGCACCTACGGATCCCCCCACAGAGAACGAGTCTTGCGCCAGCGCGTCATCGGAACTACCTGTTGACCCATCGCCTCTCTGTATTGTTATGTTGGTAGGTCAGTGAGACAGCATTTTAGCCAGTGTTAAATAGTAAATCATCATCGCTCTCTGCAGCTAGATCCACTATACCACCGCAATCTTTCTCTCTATTCCAAGCGTAGATATCCCAAGCCTCTCGGAAATTAGCTTTCAAGAGACAAAAGTGAGGGAAGGAAGAGAAGAAGAAGAAAGAAAGAAAGAAAGAAAGAAAAAGGCCGCGATGTCTCTTGCCCCAGCAGCCTCAGAAGGCTTCCAAAACGCCACCGCCTACGACGCCCATCGCCCCGCCTACCCACCCGAGGCCACACAGAGGCTCCTCGAGCACATGCGCCTTGCGGACCGGCCGCACGCGCGGATCGTCGAGGTCGGCGCTGGCACGGGCAAGCTCACAGAGGCGCTGGCGGGGCGGCACGAGGGATTTGCTATTGTGGCGGCCGAGCCGCACCCGGAGATGCGGCGGACGCTGGCGGGGAAAAGGTTGCGCGGGGTGAGGGTTCTCGAGCGGCGGGCGGAGGATCTGGGGGGCAAGGGGAAGGAGGAGGAAGAGCAGGAGGAGGGGGTGAAGGATGAGTGGGGGGATGGGGTTGTTGCTGGGCAGGCGTTTCACTGGTGAGTTCAGGAAGGGCGATTTTCTTTATCTGGGAAGGGTTGAGGGAGGGGGGTCTCTTCTTTTTCACTCAAAATAAAGGAAAGTTAATCGAGATGTTGGGTCATGGTAATGACTGTTTTCCTGTGGGTTTATAGGTTCGCTACGGATGAGGCGCTGGGTGAAATTCACCGGGTATTGAAACCTGAAGGGGTGTTTGGGATGATCTGGAACATTGACGATTGTGAGGATACACCCCTACTCCTGCTCCGACCCCCCCCCCCCTTTGTGGTTGAGCTGATCTAATGATGAACCCCTATTTGAAAGACAACAAGCCCAAGGCTTGGAAAGCCTCGACCCGCTGGGCCCAGCACCTCAACGACTGGATCCACAGCCTGGCAGCCAACGACGGCAACAAGCGCTTCCGCGACATGGAGTGGAAGGAGGTCTTTGACAGACAGCTCAAGACAAACCCAGTGCAGGTCCTGCGAGACACGCTGCTGGGCAACCTGCCGCGGTTCTCAGTGCCTTTGGGCCAGGACAGCGTGGCGTGGACGCACTGGCTGGGCGAGAAGGCACTGTGGGACCGGATCAATACGCTCAGCCATGTTGCGCTGCTGGAAGGGTCGGATAGGGAGAAAGGAGAGAGGGTGTTTAGGGAGGCCATGAGCATGGAGGATGTTGTGAGAAATGAGAAGGGGGAGATCGAGTGTCATGGGAGGACATATCTTGCGTGGTCGGATCGGATGTAAATCTGGAAAGCAGCCAAACGGGAAACAGATGGCCAACATCGCCAACATGAAAGGGGCAGGAATTGTGTAGTTTTTGTTACTCTTGTTGCCAAGCCAGCTATATCGATGCGGCCAGCTCCATGCCCTGCCTCTGATCCACCGTCTGGAATACTGCCGGACCTTGTAAAGGGGATCTCAGCAGAGAGGAGAGCTTCCTCTCTTAACATGCTCCTCTGGCCTCCTGAGCACGTCGTTGAAATCATCGATGTAGCTGGATCCCTGATGGATTGAATAGTGCCACCATTCCCTTTGCTCACTCGCGCTGCTAAAACGCACTGTGTCGTTGGCCGGATGCTGAAGAAATCTTCGCAAGTGGCTGCTGGTGATTCCCCCACTTTTTAAGAGTCGGCAGAGATGTACATGACTGGCAGGACGAAGGGACTTAGCATGCGTGGTCTCTCCCTCTCTCTCTCCCCCTTGTTCAAGGGAAAGAAGAATCTGGGCTGACTCACCATTGTTACCCCTCACGAATGCGTCTCCATATGCACGCCTCTTTTGTCCGTTGACATACTCCTCCGTCTTCTCAAGGGCGATGTTCATGTAGCCATCGACCGACTGAAGCTCACCTGCCCAGATTGAAGAAGAAAAAGGGTTAGTCCCAAAGCACGGCAGTCTAGAAATATAAAAGTATGCAGAAGCAAGAAAGATGGAGAAGGGGAAGGCTAAGGACGACTAGGTGGGATCGAAGATGATCGTCGCCGTCGCCGGTTCTTCTTCTTGGTGTTGGAAAGGGGGGGAGAGCTTGATGTGAGTTTGGCGGCTCCTTCTTCTCACTCACCCTTGTAGACAACGCCCGAGTTCAGCTTGACCGTCACAGGGTTGCCAATGATCTGGCTGAGGAAGCCCGACGGGTCCTTGCCCTCGGTGGATGGGGCGCCGTTCTCCATGCTGTGTGCGGGAGGAGTCTGGAGCCGTTTGGGGAGACTGCGTGTGAGCGAGATGCTTGTGTGTCTGTGTTTCCTTGTGAGAGATGCTTCAGTGAGTCGAAGCTGCCTTTTGGCGCAAAAGGTGGGTCAAGGTTCCGATGGGGTCAGGGTGGATGATGTAAGCAGTTTCTGGGATATGCAACCAACCGGGGTTATGTAGGAAATGAAAGAAGGCTGCGGTTTGGGGCAAGTAACAAGAATAACTCGATGGGTTCTTTCCAACTTGGGAGAGAGACAGAGAGAATTTAGAAATGTTTCTTGTCAACTTTTTTCAGAGCATTTCAGCTTGAAGGCCACTTGAGATTTGGCCCGGAGGGGGGGGGGGGGGCTCAACCGGCACATATGGAGAAGGAGGCATTGAATAGACAGCCTAGGGCCAGCCAGTGCGGTGTCAATGACCCAATGAACAATATCTACTTCCTGTACCGCAGCGTATGTACTCGGATTGCAACTTAGGGGTCAACATGAGGAGGCTGACAGGCACGAGCCATGCACAAGTAACAGCGACCATTACAGTCTACAGTACAAAGCGCTGCTGGCCCAGTACTCGACTTTTTCTTTCAACAGGATTCTGAACGGGTTTTGATTATTATTGAGAGCCAGATGCAGAGATCATCAACATGAGAAGAAGAAAGTGCCAGACTCCAGCGCCAAATCCATCTAGTGTTCTTCATCTTCTACCTCTCGTATTTGATCCAAAACATAATCTTGCCATATCAAGGGTCACCCCAGGGTATTTACTCAAGTACTCAACGATAATTCAAGCTCTGTTCTTGGAGTCTCCTGAGAGTGATGCCCAGGCAAGGCCTGCAGGGGGATTGGAGATTCATCCATTCATTCATTGCAACCCCCCAAAGGTGGTCCCACCAACCAGGTTCTCGAAACAACCCCCGTGCAAATCGCCGCAGGCAGGGGTCCAGGATGCAGGTGGGATGCCTTTTCGCCGCCGTCAGAATGGGGCTGGCTCGTGTGGGGGGAAGGTTCTTTTTTGTTTATCAGCTTCTGAAGAGAGTTTCAAGTCTGTCCATATTGTGTAGTATTATTAAAACATTTCTCTGGTTGTTGTATGATCTCGCCCCTTGTCCACAAACCCAAGAACACAACACCAAACGAGGTTGTTGTTGGTTGAGAAACAGCCCAACACACGATTCAGGGGCTCAGTGTGCCGAGATCCGGCGGGCTCGAATATACCTTTTAAGTCGACACTTGGGATTCGCCGACGATGAGGACAAGATAGAGCCGAACCTGTTTAGAGTGAGAGAGACTTGAGCCTTGCCACAGATGGGTGCATACAAGCAGGTCCGGTCCTCATCGCCCTCTTCAAATGAGAATCGGAGGAGCAGCGCCGACCTCGATATAGCCGACGACGAGGCCGGTGTCGTGGTCGACGAACAAAAGGAGCGACTCTTGGCCGAGGATGGCGAGGATGAGGAGGACGACGTGCAGCTAGATGAGGAGGAGCAAGACGGACCGCGAAAACGGCGTTGGAAATGGTGGCTTGTGGCGCTGTTTGGCCTGGCCGGGACCGTGCTTGTCGTCAGTGTTGCTGTCCTCTTCAGGCGGCTTGCTCTTTTCAAAGAGGAGGCAAAGGTCGCCAGCACGACGTTCAGGCGGCCCTCGTCTGACTATGTGATCGATTCCACCTGGGACTACAGCGCAGCCCCGACGGTGCGGGAGTATCATTGGGTCGTCTCGGACATGGCAGCCAACCCCGATGGAGTCTTTCGGCCCATGATGGTGATCAACGGCCAGTTCCCAGGGCCCATGATCGTGTGCAACCAAGGGGACACAATTGTTGTCAACGTGGTGAATGAGGCAAAGAATGCCACGGCGATACACTGGCACGGTCTCTTTCAGAACGGCACCGTCTTCATGGACGGCACAGTTGGGGTCACGCAGTGTCCCATCGCTTCAGGCCAGTCGTATCGGTACGAGTTTACTGTGAAGGGACAGGCCGGATCATGTAAGTTGCCGCTCTGAATGAGTACACCCTCTTGAGAAGACAAGACTGGGTCAAAGGAAAGAAACTAATTCGTCTTGTTAAAACTACCCTTAAGATTTCTACCATGGGCATCAAGCTGCGCAGGGCCTGGACGGCCTCTTTGGCCCCTTGATTGTCCTCTCCGCAGAAGAGAAGGACAACCAGCCGATCCCCTATGACACAGACCGCGTCATTATGGTGCAGGACTGGTATCACGACGTCTCTGATGGGTTGTTGAGGCAGACACTCTCCCCAGGAAGCGAGGCATCGCCCATCCCCAATGGAGCCCTCATCAACGGGGCCAACAAGCTTGACTGCTCGCTGCACCCAGGCAGGCACTGCGACAGCTCATCAGCTCTGCTTCCGACATTCGATCTCGAGCCGGACAAACACCACCGGCTCCGGATCATGAACGTAGGCGGCTTCGCCTGGTTCGAGGTCAGTGTGGACAAACATCTTGATCTCCCCGTCACAGAGGTCGACGGCGTCACCATCGAGCCCAGCTCCGATTCGGCCGTCCTCGTCGGGCCCGGTCAGCGGTACAGCGTCATCCTCTCGACCAACCAGACCACCAACAGCAACGATGACGACAACAACCTGTTCTGGTTTCGAGCGCGCATGGTCAGCCACTGCTTCGCCGAGAACGTCCTGCCCGACAAGGGCGTGCCCTCTGCGCAGGCCATCATCCGGTACACCACGGCAGAAGACACCCCCTCTGCTGCGCAGCAACAGCAATACGAACTCCCTCAGACCCAAGCCGACAGCGGCAAGTTCACTGTCATCTGCAGAGACCCAGCGCCAGGCTCCTACAAGCCCCTTCCGGCGCGGGCAGCCCCTGCATACGCCCACCACTCGTGGTACCTCCGCGTCAACCTTGAGATCGGCGACTGGCGGCTCGAGCGGGGCTTCCTCAACAAGAGCACCCTCCGCCCGCAGCTGCACTCGCCCAGCCTCCACCGCGTCGTGGGCGGCCTGCAGGCGGGCAACAGCTCCTTCAGCATCGAGGGCGTCAACGACGTCGCCTTTGACAAGAAGCACGAGCTGGTCATCAGCTCCGGGTCCATCGAGGTCGTCGACGTCATCCTCCAGAACTTTGACGAGGGCAACCACCCGTTCCACCTGCACGGGACCCAGATGTTCATCCTGGCCGCAGGGCACGGGTATTTCCCAGGCTACGAGGCCCTGGGCCTGAATCCCGACGGCAAGGGCTTGCTCAATGCCAGTGACGACTCCGTCATCGCCAACCCGACGAGGCGGGATGTCACCACCGTCGAGGGGTTTGGCTGGACCCTGGTGCGGTTCGTGGCGGATAATCCTGGCGTCTGGCTGTTCCACTGCCATATGATCTGGCATGCCGAGGCCGGTATGGGCATGCAGTTTGCCTCGCGGCTGGATGTCATGCGGAACTGGACGGTTCCAGAGCAGAGCGCCAGGCTTTGTGAGGCGCCAATCGAGGAGCTGGAGAAGGGGTCTACGCCCAAGGATAGTATATGGTTTGGGCATTTTTCCAATGATGATACGTGAGACGAAGCATGTTGACAGGACGGGTTTGGGTGCTAGAGTTTATATTTTACGGCATCATTATCCTTTTTAGATCGCAATGCCTTCTGAATATACTTCTTCTTGGAGATATAATATTGTAAATTGACCAGTTGAATATAAGCTGATCATTAGCTTGAATAATTAGATTTGATTACAAACTTTGATCAAGAAAGACTTTGTTTCCTCGAAGAACATGTTTGAGAGTCAAGTCTTTCAAAAGCCAACACTGCCTTGTCTGCTTGAGCATCATCATCTCAAATCCGCTTTTACTTCCTCTTCTCGAAACAGTGTATTTATTTGATGCGTTCTCCTAAGCTCGCCTGTACAGTAACTTACTTACACTTGAGCTCATCTTTGGGATTTAAATTAATACACCTATTCATCATGGACCGAGTTGTATAATCAAGTACCTACCTTGCCTCTTTTCTCAAGATCGTTGAGACAAGACATTGCATTGTTTTAGCAGCATTGAAGTAGTAGTTGATTTAGGATTATTAGACTATTTTCGAAGAAGACAAGAATAATAAATCGAAACATATGCGTTGTCAATGTAAACAAATATAGAGTGAATATGGATAAAGACTGTTGTTTAGGAACAAAGGCCCAACAGAGAAACTCTGGTTCCAAGACTAACCCATACATAAGAAATTCGGTGCTTTTCTGGCTGATCGTCGCAGACATCATCCATGCGCATGACACAGCCTCCTTCCAGAAGAAGAAACCGCTCCCAGCCACAATGGAGGAGTCATCTCACACGAATATGGGGGGTTCCCGTCAGACCAAGAGACGAGGCAGGACATGCCTTTGTGGCCGGCCAAGTAAAATCTTCACCAACAGGAAGATACGCTCAGCTACCGAAGACGAGCCGGCCGCTGCTCCCTCGGACTCGACGACACTCTTCTGGTGGCGGGCCAAGAAGAAGTCCAGCAAACAGCTGAAGTCCGCTCTGGTGTCGCCAGCTGCTGACGATCATAGGAAGCAAGTCGACTTCCACCGCGAGGTTCAGGTCCGGTACTACCAGACACAAGCGGCGCCCAAGTCTTTCAGAAAACGCTGCAAGAAGATGATCCTCAAGGGCAGTGTCCAGTTGCACGTGGGGAGACAGCATTATGAAAGCGACATGAGGGAGGACCAAGACTTGAGTTCAGGCTAGGTTGATCCATAAATGATCCTGCCCAAGTTTTTTTCGTTCTTGGAGACTAACAATAATGCAGCAGTCTACGACATGACGCTTTCACTGACAAGAACCAGAACCTTTACTGCAGAAATCATTCGGTAATTAGATATCGCAATGAATTCAGTAGTCAACTAATTTAATTCGTGAATGCCGCGAGGATGGAAGAAAACGTGAACTGTTCAAACACTATGCTTTGCCACAACTCGGCGCTTTAGTGAAGTGAAAAATGTATACTTATCTATTATTCAAACGTGTTTTGTCTGATGAAATCTCGGATCGTTTGCAGTCTGATAGCTTTGAGATGGCATGTGCCTTGGTGTACCAAACATATTTCCCGGGTGCCGTTTCCCGCACTGCACATGTGCCACTTCGATTGCTCTGTCCAGGCCGACTGGTTTCATACAAACTTGCACGGTAGATGAGCTAAAGAGTAACAGACATTGAATGATCAAAATCCAGCTTATGTAAACAGTGAAACCTGTTTGTACTGCCCCGACTCTAACAAACAGTTGGCTAATCTTCAAGGCTTGTTACCTTTCTTCGGAAGGGCAAAAGAAACCACTCCTAATGCGCCCACGGATCAGACCGCTCTACATGTATATAGACAAGATCACTACAGCTTCTGTAACCCGACCTACTGCATCTTCCTACTATGACCACATAGTAGATTATATTCGTATTCGTATTCATCACAACGACTCAGACCTGACCCTAGACCCTGAAGACATTCTCATCAGAAGCGCTAAATGATTGAGGAGACATCTATACACAATACCCAGGTACCTGACTGCTGTGCTTATGAAGAAGCCTTCTTTGTCCCATGCTTTCTTAACGACATGCATGTGTCAATTCAAAGGGAACGTGCGTTTCAACCACTGCCTCATGTACCTGCTGTTGGCCTGGCCTGGACTGATCCAGGCCGTGAGCCTCAATGGCCGTTGGGTTATCACCCATCTCGAGGGTCATGACCCCATTGCAAGCTGCTTCCCGCCTTTCAAAATTTGAACATCCTTCAACCCTCAACAGGTTCAGTCCCTTCTGGCCAACGCTGCCCGGAACGCCCATGAATCGAAATAAGCCCAGTTCCCAGTACAACAGTAACAGACAAAACAGCCGAGAGACAGGTTTTGAAGAGGGATAAATGAACAAAGAGTATAATTTGAACACCACAGAATGGTATCGATATATCGAAGAAGGTAAAATCCTCTCGCCAATCATCAAAAATAAGTTCCCAACCAGCAACCTTGCCAGACCATGCAAATGCCCTGTATCAAACGCCAACTTCCTTTCCACACATATACAAAAATGCCGTACATGTTCTTCATCAAATTTCGCGCTCGAAGTCAACTCGAGTTTGTTCATTTTGTTCAAATGGTGGGCCCTGACTCCTCTTCACACCCGTTCCGTTCTACCTCGTGGACTGGTATGGTTTGTATCCTGGATAGGCACCAGCCTGCTCCTCCTGACCGCCGCCACTATACCCATCATCGTAAGTGTTCGACCTCGTCGGCCTGCTAAAGTTTGGTGATCTCGGGCCAGGCTGGGAGTCGCCCGTATATTGTCTCTGCGGTGGTGCACGGTTGGCCAGGGCCGGCGGCCGGTTGCCCCTGGGCCGTGGCGATTCGGAGTACTGCCGAGGTGGTGGCACTCCTGGCTGAGTGGAATCGGCAGAGTACTGTCGATACGGGGGCGCGCGGGAAGGAGGGCCGCGGCCGGGCGCCGTGTCTGCGGACCACTGCCGCTGAGGACCTGGGGAGGATCGGGGCCCTGGCGCGGGGGAGAAGGACCTCGGAGGGCCTCCCTGTGCGGGCGAGAACGTCCTCGGCGGTCCCTGTGGTGCAGGCGAGTAGGTCCTCGCGGGTCCTTGTGGGCCGGGCGAGTAGGTGCGTTGCGGGCCGTTGGCGAATTGGCCTTGTTGCTGCTGGGGTGAGGGAGAGTAGGTCCGCTGGGGGGCATTGGCGAACTGGCCTTGCTGTTGCTGAGGCGAGGGCGAGTAGGTCCGCTGGGGTGCGATGCGCGGGTCGAACGCGCGCTCACTGCTGAATCCGCCCTGGGCGGGGGCAGGCGAGCCGCGCGAGCGATCTGGATACACTGCCCCAGCTGCTGCCATAGAGTGATTCGAGCTTCCTGTCAAGGAGCGCACAGGAGGGCCCCTGCCGTAGGGCTGGTTCATGGCAGTGGTGGTGGCACCGTATTGATCATGGACGCCATATCCATCCGGCTCCTGCGTGTAGCCATTCTGACCATAGCCGCCCACTGGCGACTGTGATTGTGCATAGTCCTGACCCATGACGCTGCCCCCTGTAACGCCCCAGCTCTGTTCCGTGTGGAATGAAGTTGTCGACTGGCCGTAGGCATTGTGTACCTGGCCGTAGCCGCCCTGCGCAGCCAGGTTGTTGGTGTTGTATGGGTCTGCTCCATGGGTACCACCAGCACCACCGAGGTACCCGTTCGAGACAGCGGCCATGTTGCCCGGCTGTCCATACGGGCTGACGCCGCCGCCCTGTACAGGCGTCCTGGTTCCAGGTGTTCCTGACGGCGAAATGCTGTTCATGAGCGGTGCGTTCAGTTCGTTATTGGCCTCGGGTTTCTTGAGCTGCTGCAACTCGACGGCCTCCTCTTTCAACTGCACCTTCTTGCTCTCAGAATCTCCCCACGTGGGCATAGCAGGTAAGGAGTCCTCGCTCTCGGGATTCTTGGAAACGTCGAAACTGGCATACTGAGGGGTCTCCTTGGCTGTCGGCGTCGGGCGGGTCCACGGCATGGCGCCTGTCGACATCGGGTCGTGGGGCTGGTAGCCCTTGTCGTCTGGAATGTTCCTGTAAGGCTCGTCGAGGTGTTTGTGCCTGCCACCCTTGGGTGGATCACAGCAGCCGCAGCAGTTGCCACAGCACTTCAGGCAGTAACAGCACTCGCAACAGCAGGAGAGTCCGCAGCAGAGACATCTTGCTATACACCAGACGACCGACAACAGGATGAGAGAGCCTATTACGATGATGGCGATCACGGGCCATCTATCCGAGGACTGTGTCAGCATTCTTGTATGTACACACCGGGTGTTTGACCATCGCAGTGATCGAGGGGACGAGGGCTGTGTCATACTTGCAATAGACGGCAGCCATGCAGTTGCTCCAACTTGAGAAGGCCGTCTTGACGTCTGAGATGTTTCCCTCAGCGTCGCTCACGATGTCCCTCTCCACGAATGCGTGCTTCAGGCTCCTTGCTATTATTTCGCCCAATCCTCCCCTCAGGCTCCTCGCCATCGCCACATCAATGGACGGCATCTTGACACACGTCGAAGGGCGCAAAGGCCCGGATATTTGGATTTAGGAAGTTCAGGAAGTGTGTGTCTCGACTCGATGCCGCGGGGAAGTGGTATTCCCTCGATCTTCGGGTAGTTTGTTGATAAGGTAGATATTCGCGCTGTCGTTACAAGGCCATGGTTTAATTCGGTTTCGTTCGTTTGTAGAGGTTGCTTGAAGAATGAAAATGAAAATTCGGAGAATATAACCCGTTTGGTGATTGTTGGTGCAGTGAATGGTTCTTGTCGTGGTCCAGGCAGACAAGGCTCAGTTTCTGGGCCGTCAAGCAAAGCCTTGCGACCAGTAAGAAAGTAGAATAAGAAGAAACGGGCGCTGCGGCGACACAAACTGGTCGGCACACCTCTCTTTCCAGGACAAGAAGTGAAAGCAAAGAATGGATGATGGGAGTAAATGACAGTGTTTCCTCGTTTCGAGAGTTTTGGGCAAAGTGCTGGTTCGCTGCTCCTTTGGATTCGTGAAATTAAGCGCCGACGACGCAATGTTTAGACTCGGGGAATGCAGAGTTGGGGGGGTTTCCTTCCCACGTGCTAGTGTCTTGTCTCACTTGCTTGTGGCTTCTCCCGTTGCGCTAACGTCGAATGGATTGGATTGGATTGGGCAAGGTCGCAAGCCCAAGAGAAGGAAAGCACGAAGGGGTCGCTGTGAACCACTCGTGGGCCCAGCGTTTTCAAGTTGTCTTGTCTCAGATGAACCAAGCAAGTCAAGCCCCCCAAACAACGGATGAGGATGCTGCTCAGCCACGCCGCAGAGTGAAGTGAATTGCTTATATTCTGTGTCGTGCAATCAATGCGTGTCGCAGTTGCCAGAAATAGAGTCCTTGGCTCTTCTCGAACTATGACGATCTTTGTGTCGTCCGAACAAGAGTAGGTCGTTATTGTATTGCTCAAGGGATGGGGGAAGAACAGAGAAGCCCCGAGCTGACTGTTCCGTGTGCTGCTATGAAGAGTCCAAGGCTCTTGGAACGTGAAGTAAGTAGAAGGGGAGGCGAAAGAGGAGGTGAAAAATTGAAGAATAAAAATGGAAGGGCCAAGAGGATGCAGCCTGCAGGACACGGAATAATCAGCGCAAAAAGCACAAGTTGGGAGATAAAGATGAGCGAGGCTGGAGGATGAGGATCACCGGCCCCCAACAGCAGCAAGACGAAAAGATCTCCAACAGATGGATACGAGTACGTGAGCGATACTTCCACCTATAACATCCAGGTGCATTGCTGAGTAAGTTGTGCCAGCAATGTGAGTAACCAACAACTTCCTCACGTCGTCGTCGTCGTCGTCGTCTCCTCCATGTAACAAAAGAACAGACGGCACTTCAAACGAGGGGAAGGGGGGGTTACAAATGACCCAAGAAAGAGGCGGCAAGTAGCAGCGTAGCAAATTGCAGGGTACCTGATTTCAGGAGCCGATATTGGTACCAGCAGCGGCCCTTTTCAAAGACTTAGCCTCGCGTGCTATAGGAGAAAAGACAGGCTCGACCCCTCCCTGTAAAGTAAATTGCGATGGAGGAGTTGCTCCCCAGGGTCAGGGAAACCCCACTGAACCAGCCCGCCCCCCCGGCCCACTGGGGACATGCTATGGTACATGGGTGCCTCTTGTCTGTGCTGAATTCTGCGGGAAATAAGCATCGACATTTAGCAGAACAAGGTCTTGCGGGAGAGAAGAGGGTGGGCCACTGTGAAAACAGCCCCGTAACTGTGCTAATGCATACTTGCAATCTTATCAACATGCGTAATTAGTGCATGGCCAGTATGCCAGTGCCATTTTGGATAAGAAGAAGAAGAGGCCTCATATCCGAGCCCAGAGCACGCTCAGGCTTTCCCGCTGTCAAAACCATGCGAAAGAGGGTCCTGACTTCGGTCCTGCAGCAGATTGGACCTTTTCACCACATTATCGCACTGACCAGGTTGCATTCAAGATCCGTCACGGACCCAGTCGCGCCAGATAAAATGAGAGCACCGTTCCGACTACCCGCAGTGAGGATGGATGGATTTGTGAATCAGTATTATTTGATGTTGTGTTGGATTCATGTGCTGGCTCCGATTCTATGGTTGGCGGATCTAGCTCTAGCGTCCTCAAGCACAATACAGAATTTGTCAGGTTGTCTCATGATCTAGGTAGGGTCTCTCGCCACATGGCATCTGGGGCTGCCTCTTCCACGCCTCTCAATGAAGCCCCGGATTACTGTCCCCGACGCTGGTGGTCGCCCTCAGCCTTGACCCATACCAATGATAGCTCCACCTTCAGAGATTGATCTCTTATGTGAAATCCAGCATCGTGATAACGTTGTTAGGAGTTGGTTACGGATAAGACCACGAGCAGACGAGTTTGGTTGCTTGACGATCTCAACCGAGCAATTTCAGGCCGCTCTTGGTCTTCTGTCCGGGCTTGACGATACCGCCTCCACTAGCACCCAGGTGCGGCGAGTACCTGCCATCGCCGTTGCCGGCGCCTGATCCGCTTCCACTGTTCTTGCCTCCCTTCTTCTTGAAGTTCTTGCCCTTGTGCCTGTCATCCTTCTGGGCCGCCGGCTTGACCTCGGTCGTGCTCTTGCGCACCACGACGGGGTGGCTCTGGATGTATTTGCCATTCATCTCCTTGGCAGACTGGAAGAAGTCGTCTGGGTCGCTGAAGCTGACAAAGCCGTAGCCCTTGGACTTGTTCGTCCGCTTGTCTCGTATCACCTTGGCCTTCTGCACCGACTGCCATCGCGCAAATGCCTTGAGCAGCGAGTCGTCCGTTGTCTCGCCTGCCAAGTTACCGACAAAGAGCCGCAGGTGCGAAGGGTCCCACTCAAGCAGCGACTCGTCGGCCCACTTCTTGCCACCACCCTCGCGGTAAACCGTCTTCTTCTTCTCGTTCGTGCTGTTCACAGCTCCTTCCTGCGCCGCCTTGGCAGCAGCTTCTGCGTTGAATGTCGGACCCACGGTGGCGCCAGCTTTGCCCCCGGCTGGTTTTGGACCAGGAGTGGCTGTAGCCTCGGCCCCTTCCTTGGGCAGGTATGCGCTCTGCCACTGCGCAATCTGCGCTGCCATGTCGGGGTCGTAGTTGGGATCACCTCGGTCGTACGAGTTTTGTGGAGCGGCCGCTGCGGCCGCTGCTGCTGCGGCTGCGGCAGCGCCTGGCTGGGGAAACGGATTACGGATCTGAGGTGGCGTAGAGTAGGATCCCGTCGTGGGGGCAGCACCATAATAGCTTGCTTGCTGCGCGTAGTTGGACGGATAGTTGTACGAAGTCGTCGTCCTGGCGCTATAGCTGGACCCTACGGTGGCAGGCGCCTGCGGGTAGGAGTAGGCAGATGGAGGCGCGCCATAGCTAGATGCTGTGATGGGTGGCGTGCTGTACGTCGGTGTAGTGTTGTAGGCTGCGTTGGCTGGGTACGACGAGGGGGTCGGGGTGGGAGAGAAGGTCGAATTGAACCCGCCGCCTGATGAAGAAGATGATGATGTCGGAGGAGGAGGTCGAGGGGGTAGGGAGTTCGAGAGACCTGGGGGACCCGGATATGACATGATGAATTGGATGCGCCTTCTTGATGGATGTGTACGACTTTGTGTTCACCATTCACGTACCTAAGCCCGCGCCAAATAGACTCTGCTCGCGGTCCTCCGATATCGTCGTAAGCCTGGGAGAGGTCTCTTGTTGGTCTTGGACAAAAACAAGACCCGCAGGAGCTTGGATGGAGTGGTAGGTTGTGGACGTGTGCAGCCAGGACGACGTTTGGTGAAGTTGAAAATGTACACGGCAGAGAACACTGGACTGCTGATCCGCAAGGAGGCAAGGTTGGCAGGCATCGCTGCCCCAAGCGCCCAGCCACAATCCTGATTACATAATATTTTGCATTCGATATTGCATATGCGCCCCCTGCCAGTCCTATCCGTCCGCAATCGGGGGGCCAACGTTGTGTTCTTTATTCTAGCGGGGAAACTTGGGCCGCGCTGCAGCCGCTGAAAATTGGTTTTAGCCAGCACTTCAACGGCTATGTGCGATGGTATAGTACTGGGTAGGTGCTAAGCAGATTAATTCAAACGCCATCCAGCCTGAACTAGAAAGCTCGCACTATTAATAAAGTCGGTGATGTAGGTCCTGCTATTGCGCATTTCATAGATTGTCATCCCGCTGTCAAAGTCGAGTCGATCTAGACAGCCGGTATGGACTGGGCTTTGAGTTATTTTTGTCGGCCCTCCTTGACTCACAATGTACTGGTCTGTGTCGTACTAAATCCTGTCGGCCTGTCGGGCAGTCGATGCCTTGATGACGTTTTTGGCGGGGCAACAAAGGGTCGCAGAACCCACTTGCCCCTCGCTGAAAATCCGTCCGGCGAGCCAGTTCAGAAGACACAGCAAAAGCGGCATTGTAGTACCGCAGTACTTTGCAGGTACTCTGGCATACGGGGCAATGTGTACATACCACAGGCACATGTGTTGCGATGGTGTGTACCCAGGAATTGGGTAAAACCTCCCTCCGTCTCCCGAACAAGCCGGGCGTAATTCCTGCTCGCCAAATACGCCGAATAAAGTACCTCCCCACCATCTACCCAACATTTCTCTGGAACGCAACAGCCCATCAGATCACACGGCAACGAGCTCTCGTCTCTTCAAAGGACCGGTGTGAACGGGGTCCAATGATGATCACTTTGTTCTGGCCCTTGAACAAGGTGTCCATCATTTCACAAAAAGTCAACGAAAAGGATTGATTGCCCGAACGTAACAAGAGGGGTGACTTCTGGGCGCCGAGCTTCGAAACGCGAGGGGTGGATACCCCCCTTCCCATGTACTCTGTACAGTCTAGTACTCAAGGGGCTGTGACGAGACTGGTTTGAGGCGTGTGCTCATGCGAAATGTCCAGTCTGGCTGTTCGTTCTCTAGAAAATGAAAGAAGCATTGAAAAATAAAACAGCGAGAAAGAGAGAGTATGTCTAGGTGTGTATGTGGATGATGCGTTCGTACTAGCACAGGGCCATGATACACATGAAGTGCTCGAGTACGTTTTACGAATGAGGAATGGAAAAAAGCCATGGGCAAGGATGAAACTCAAGAGAGCCCTGGAAGCAGGTATCTACTATGTCACTACGTACATACTCAGTGTATGCAGTAAAACGGCGGCAAACCTTTCAGTCGCAGCACACTGCTGGAGCAGCTCGGGAGACCGGGGACAGTTAGAGCTCTTCACTGAGTAAGCGTTGCCCACTTATTCTCTAGTTTCGTCAGAGGAAGTTGCCCGCTGTTCGGGCCTGCCCCCCCGCGATGATATATGTCTTTCCCCGAGTCCAAACAAAATCTGTTTTCCTCCCACTCCCCAATTCAACCCATCTTTAGCTCTATAGCATCCTCAACCCTCTCGATTGGCTTCGAGACCTCTTCCTCCAACAACTCTAGACATCCGTCACCCAATAACCATAACTCATCTCCCCTCCTCTCTTGGATATTGCAATCATGTCTGGCCCAGTGTAAGTCTCGCTGCCTGTTCAACTTTCAACCCCACCTTCCCCCATCCGATATGAGCCATTTCGCCGCACTGCGACAAGCCCAGCGTTGTGAACCCCTCCATCCAGAGAAAAAGATGTCGGGCTCAATCCCTCGGTCCCATCCATCCAACATACTGGATTTATAACCGAATGCATGGTGCTTCAGCTCGGGCTATAGCTCTTTGCTATACCCAACTTCATTTCCCGCTCTTCTCTCTCTTTCTCTTTTGTTTACCCAAGACTGAGTGCTCATTCCAGCGCTCGCCTCGCCCATATCGCCGGTGGGGTCGGGCTTGGAAATATCAGCTCAGGACGTGACAATGCTGACAAGAATCATTACCAAAGTGCTGATCTCGGCCTTATTGGCCTGGCCGTCATGTAAGTCCTGTCCCTATTCCTCTCCATCCAGTGCTGCGCAAGCTTCGGCATGAAACTGACCGCCATCGTCTCTCTCTCTCTAGGGGTCAGAACCTGATTCTGAACATGGCCGACCATGGCTTCACCATCTGCGCCTTCAACCGTACCGTGTCCAAGGTCGACCGCTTCCTCGACAACGAGGCCAAGGGCAAGTCCATCGTCGGTGCTCACTCCACCGAGGAGTTTGTCGCCACTCTGAAGAAGCCCCGCCGTGTCATGCTCCTCGTTCAGGCTGGCAAGGCTGTCGACGACTGGATCGAGACCCTCCTGCCTCTCCTCGAGGCCGGCGATATCATTATTGACGGTGGAAACTCTCACTTCCCCGACTCCAACAGGAGGACCCAGTACCTCAAGACCAAGGGCCTCCACTTCGTCGGCTCCGGTGTTTCCGGTGGCGAGGAGGGTGCCCGCTACGGCCCCTCCATGATGCCCGGTGGTGACGAGGCTGCCTGGGCCCCAATCAAGGAGATCTTCCAGAGCATCGCTGCCAAGAGTGACGGCGAGGCGTGCTGTGACTGGGTCGGTGACGAGGGTGCCGGGCACTACGTCAAGATGGTCCACAACGGTATTGAGTACGGTGACATGCAGCTCATTTCCGAGGTATGTTTTTCGTATAGACATTGCCTTCAAGGCGCGCCTCTCAAGCTGACTTCGCATGTTACAGGCGTACGACATCATGAAGCGCGGTCTCGGCATGTCTAGCAAGGAGATCGGCGACACCTTTGCCAAGTGGAACAAGGGCGTCCTGGACTCATTCCTGGTTGAGATCACTCGGGACATCATGTATTATAACGATGATGATGGCAAGGCCCTTGTCGAGAAGATCCTGGACCAGGCTGGTCAGAAGGGAACCGGAAAGTGGACTGCCATCAACGCTCTCGACCTGGGCATGCCCGTCACCCTGATCGCCGAGGCTGTGCTGGCTCGCTGCCTGTCTGCCATCAAGGAGGAGCGTTCCGAGGCCTCGACCAGGCTCGAGTTTGTCGGCCGCGTCAAGGAGTTCGACGGCAGCAAGGAGCAGTTCCTCGACGACCTTGAGCAGGCTCTCTACGCCTCCAAGATCATCTCCTACGCCCAGGGCTTCATGCTGATGCAGGAGGTATGTACTACTCTAGCCTGGCGCAGGTGTGGGCCAGAATGTTGATACTAACTGTTGAATTCTCACAGGCCGCCAAGGAGTACGGCTGGAAGCTGAACAAGCCCTCCATCGCCCTGATGTGGCGTGGTGGCTGCATCATCCGGTCCGTCTTCCTCAAGGACATCACCAGCGCCTACCGCAACAACCCCGACCTCAAGAACCTGCTCTTCGATGACTTCTTCAACAAGGCCATTCACAAGGCCCAGCCCGGCTGGAGAGACGTTGTCGCCAAGTCGGCCCAGCTCGGTATCCCAACCCCGGCTTTCTCCACTGCCCTGTCATGGTTCGATGGTTACCGCACCAAGGACCTGCCTGCCAACCTGTTGCAGGCCCAGCGTGATTACTTCGGTGCCCACACTTTCAAGATCAAGCCAGAGGCTGCCACCGAGAAGTACCCTGTCGGCCAGGACATCCACGTCAACTGGACCGGCCGTGGCGGAAACGTTTCTGCCTCTACATACCAAGCATAAGTTGGAACTGTCAATCTGCTAGATAGAAGTTTGAACCTGTAGATCGATTCACCTCCCCCCAAGGACGGCCACATCAAAGTAAGGTGGTACACAGCACTTCGTAATCGGGTACAGGTACTAATACAAAAATAAAGATTTGCTACGTTATGAACAACAACAGCCAACCAAAAGCAATTCGCAGAAGTTGATGCCTAAAGTGATGTTGCGTAGAGACTGCCAAAGAATCAGGTACCAAAGCAGCATTCCGTTCAGTATCATATCCAGTTTTTTGTTAGAAAAATAAGTATTCATTGCTGCAGGTATTCTAAGCAGCTTGCTTTCGGGTGACTGAGGCTGGTTGTGGCTGGTGCGCAGTGCTTATGTAATCTTCTGTGATTCGGTTTTCTTAGGCTGGCGCGCTCCTCCGGCAGATGCAGTCGCGACTTTCACTTTCAGCGAGCTTGCAGCCCCGTCGCGAATGATCCATCAAATGCGCCATCTGCAATCGCCCTCCAACAACATCGACAAGGCCATCATTGTTGGTTCCTACTCTTCGCTCCATATCAATTGTAACTGTTGCAGTAATACATGATCATAGCTTCCACCGGAAGCACCGTCCACAATGGCAGATCCAAGCTCCAGCATCCACGACAGGATGGTGAGTCCAGACCGTCGCGACCCTTCTCTCCACATCCTGCTGCACAGTCCATCCCGTGCAGTCATAATGTTAATTTGAGGCCTTTCACTACCAGCTACCGCATCTGCATCTTGTCAGCACCTACCGCTACCCAGAGAGAACAACGATAGCATTGCACGATCATGCAACCACCAACTGGCTGCTCAACATGTTGTTAACGGCCCCTAAGATCGCGCGAGACTCGGCGCCCTTCTTCTGGACCTATCTTGACGCTCCTAGAGATGGACAGATCATGCTCACGTGGCAGCCCCTGCAGCGGATGGGTACTACATTCTCCTCTGATGGATACGTCTGGCCTGGTCCGGATGAGTTCTCTGCGCGGGACCTGAAGAACGGCTTGGTTTGTCTTCCACCCTGTCTGCGATACTAAACCTTTCTGACCATGCTTAATCCTCTTTAGATTCTGGAAGTCTTCTCGCAGAGGGTGGGCTTTCGACCAGGAGAATCGGTCGCAGCACACGCACGCACCCGCTTCCGCCTGGTCCCAACCCAGAACGTTCCGGCCGGTGCGCCTCAGGTCGATCCTGGTCTCTGGCTCGTCCACTATGGACCATCCCAGCAGCCCATCCCCGCTGAAGTGCTACCGGTCCCCCCCGCCATGCAGCAGATCATGTCGAACCGGATGACGCTGCAGAGAGGAGGCCAGATTGCGCGGAAGGAGTTCATGCTGGCCGATCGCCTCAATTGGCCTGCGATCAACCCGCCGCGGGAGGGTAGGGGACATCCCATGATGGCTCACCCTGGAAACGCTCGCAACGTGCCCCAGCAGATGGCTTATCCTCCACCGGCCAAGCGCAGCAGGACCGCAGTTCATGCCCAACAGCACGTCGCCGCAGGACCTGCTGGGTTTCAACCTCCTCCCTTCATGCCTCCGCCCTTTGTACCCTTTGACGATGAAGAGGACACATCTGCAGGCGACATGTTTGATCACATGACGCCGCGCGACATCAGCATGGCACGCTACACACGTAATCACGAATGGATGGAGGAGGTGCTGGGTTCTGCCTACCGAATTGCACAAATCGAACCCGCTGATCTTGGGTTGGGTCTGCAAGGAGAGCTGTCGTCTGTCACGCAGGGCATATTCGAGGCTCCTGGCGTGAATGCCCACAAGCAACCGCCAAACAACCCCGTAGTTGGCCACCTGGATCCTAAGCTAGCTGACGAGTTTAAGAAGAGAGTTGCGGACAAAATCAGAGCAGAACAAACCGAGATGGCGAAGACGAAGGCTAGACACGAGAAGCAGATGGCAAAGTTCAAGTCCAACTCGATTCTGTCGCGGTCTGAGAAGGAACTACGAGCCGCTATCGAGGAGACAGGCCCCGAATTCTGGCGAATGGAAGGAAAGGAGGAAGAGGAAGAGGAGAGCAACGACCACAAGACCAAGCACCACAGGAAAGTCGACGAGATCGTTGCAGATATCGAGTCAGCACTTGGACGCCACATCGAGGTGGTTAGTGATGTCAAGCGCATCCAAGATGGTGGATACCAAGAACCACCCCCCGAGCCTGTCGTTGTACCAATCCCTCCAGCCGCCCCGGCCACAGGCGATGATAGCAGTGCTGGTCCAAACCAGTTCTCCAGGCCGCCATCACATGCAGGCTCCCAGAACAGCGGCGTCATGGTTGGTGATACAGACGTGGACATGGGCGGCACTACCGTTGGCCCAGTGCAGATAGGAAACAATCCGTCGCCTCAGACTCAGCAGCAGCCTCCACTACCACCTGTTGGTGCGACGACAGACAATGCTGGTGGCCCTCCAGCACCAACCGAACAAGTCCATGTACCAGCCATGGCGCCAGAAGATGTTGCTATGCAAGACTCAGGTCTGGTCAAGGACCCCAACACGGCCCCAGACCAAGGTACAGGAAGTGGTGACTGGGTCGTCGTGCCCAAAGGTGGTGTCTCGCCAGGGGCATCGGCCAGTGGACAACCCACGGCACCGCCTGCTGCTCCTGCTCCTGAATCCACGCCTGTTGCTGCTCCTGCGCCTGCTGCTGCTATGCCTGCGGATTCCCCACAACCTGGAGATGCTAGCAGGACCGGCGACAGCGACTATGGTGACATGAATACGGCCGGTGAGGCTCTGAGCAGTTACGACGCTCGAAATGACGGAGACCTTGGAGATGGCATGGATCTCGGTGTCGAAGACTCGGCCTTCGGGGATGCTGTCTTTGGCGTCGAAGAGTCACGAGGCTCGACAGCTGACACTCCGGCGGAGGGCATTTAGGAGGCCTAGCCTTGGTGTCAGATTTTGAGGCGAATTCAATAACACGCCTATATAACACGCCTCTATTGTAGCGCTCAAGCAGCCTTTACGTCGGAAGCTCTCCTCCTGGTACCGATCGGCACTCGGAGGTCCACGACTCTGCCTCTCGCTGGTGGTTTCAAGGCGACCCTTTCAAGTATGGCTGGCTTCATTGCAAACTGGATACTGAGGGCCCATGCCTACTCTACGAGATCTGACGTGTTCAGAGAGGATGTCCACACAAATGTGGGTTCGATCATGGATGAACGTGCATATAAAGAACCGCAAACGCAGGCTGTTGCAATGAACAGCTTAACGAGGGACATGTGCGTCTGTGATGCGCGAGGCTACTAGAGGGGAGCGTCACTTGCAAAGGATGTTACCATAGCATGCTCTGATGTTCTTCACACGAATGATGGACAGCCAGTAAAGTTTTCAGACTGGGTTCGAGCGTAGTGGATGCAGCATTTGGAATAATAATTTGTGCGTACGGCGAACAGGGCGGGAAAAGGCAAGAGGCGGTCACATCTGAGAACCTGCAACGCACCAAATTTACGTATTTGTAAGATATAGGAAAAGGAAGATGCAAGCAAGCAGTGCCAGGCAAGCAACCGACATGGTGAAAGAAGTTCTAGGCCATGGTAAATCTCGAGAACGGCGCTGTTATGTGATCGTTCAGCCTGGTGCGTAAAGCTTCATGAAGCTTCATGAAGAATGGGGTTCGTTTGATCTTCCATCCCCAGCCGTGTCAGAACCCTCACGCGCACTATCTCATTGGTTCTGGGATAGTAGTGCCCTTTTGAAGGGATGGAAGGGGGGTTGAAGACGAACAGGCCACGAGGCGAACCACACTTTCTCGAGCTTAAGTTTATGCTTATCCTTCCTTTTGTTCATTGTTCTCTTGTCCTTCCGGCACGTTTTCTTTCCGTTGCAGGACTCGGCGTTGCTACTAGGGCGCAAGTGTGGGAGAAGAGAGGCCCTGGAGAGGTTTCTCCGACCCCCTTTTTGCAGGTGGCTTTGCTGTAATTATGTTAACTATGAGCGAGAATCTGGGGGGCGGCAGTATTACAAGTCAATGGAAATGAATTCTCCGTCATTCATTTGGTCCGAAAGTGTCTGATTTTCTCTTTTTAACAGGCCAGCGCGATTGCATTGTCGTCGCCATACACGGGTCGGGTCTCCCATGGCAGATCGCCCCCAACGTCTCAGGTCTTGCCCGGCTTGTCGCGCCCCCGGATGAACCGCAGTCCGAAAACCTCATGCGTCGACGTTTCAAACATTGGCATGCCATCCCATGTGGTCAAGAGATGCCAAGAGTTCAGGTGGGATCGCTCTATAGTAAGGGCGGTTTGGCAAGGCTCACCTGGGCACAGTTGCCGGTGCTACCAGCCTTGTACTGCAACTGCTACTATGGTTGCAGTGGTGATCACGTCGCGAGGATCATACGCGGATCCCGTCGCAGCACAGGACCGACCGACCGACCAGCTCATGCTGGGGGTATAGTTACTTACTCATGATATATCACCAAGGCATTGGAGGGAAAAGGGCTTTCCTGTTGTGATGACTTTTTGTGCCAATTATCGGTAGTCTCTCTCTGTGTCCGTTCCTTTCAACCACTTCACCAGTCTGCAGGGCAGCGGTTATTTTGCTCTTCATCTACGCTCTTTTGCCTTCATCTTTCTAATCTTTACTTACAAACCTGCTCTGGTAGCCACGCAAGCGTTCCATTCTTTCAGTATACACTCGTTTCCTTCCTTTTTCTGTCTTTCTTTTCTTCGTCTATTGATAGCTATCCGTCAATATGCGCGTCTCGAAGGCTTTCGCTGCGGTTCTCCTGGGCGTGGCAGTGGTTGAGGCCGCGAACAACAACAATGATGATACCTCGAACTCGAAGGGTGTGAGCCAGCAGGCTCAACAACAGTCTCAACACCAGCAGCAGCAGCAGCAGCAGCACCAGAGTCAGAATAAGGGGGCTCAGGACAATGCAGGTTCTGGAAATGGATCCAAGCAAGACAGCAATAATGCGAAGGGAAGCAAGGGTGACAACAACGGCGGCGGCGGGAAGAACACCGCGGACAATAATAACAGCAACAACAATAATGGTAATGCCACCATAACAAGCAACAACAACCCTAATCTTCAGCCTCTGCCAGGCCAATTTGAGGTCGCACATGGCGCCCTGCAACCGCTCCCGGGCGGCGCAACCAGCGCCCCCAGCGCCCTACAGAGCCTCCAGCCCCTCGGCGCTGCTGGCATCACGCAGAGCATCGTGGCGGGGGCAAATGGCACCGCCCCTCTATCCGTGCCCGCGCTCACCTCGGCTGCGGCCGCTGCAGCACCCACAGTCGCCTCCCCACCGCCGCAGGGTGTCGTGACGACCCCCGGCGCGCTGGCCGCCTTGCCCTCTGCGCCGTCCGCCCTTGCGTCGCTGCAGCCACTGCCGGGCACGGTGGCGTCGTCGGTAGACCCGGCAAGCCTGAGCCCGCTGCCGACGCAGGCGCTCACGACCATGACGCAGATGATCACGACGGGGGATACAACGCTCATGGTCACGATGACGGCGCCTGTTGCGCAGATGGTGAATGGGACGATCACTGCAGCTGCAGGGTCGGGGACGAGCGTGGCGGCGGCGGGGGCGGCTGTGGTGCAGACGGCTGGGGCGTCGTCGTCTAGGAGGATGGTGGGTGTGGGTATGGGTGTTGCCCTGGGAACAGTCTTGTGTATGGTTGGGTCGTTGATGGCATGAGCTTGAGGGAGTGTGAGTTGATGAAAGAGGGTGAAATGTGAGAGAGCAGATTTCTGTTCTTTATAGCTCATTAATGGATCCGGACAAGTGGCGGACAGGGATGGATGATGGATGGATCTTGAGATCAAGTTGACTATAGTGATATGATGGCCTTGATTCCTCAACTTCTTTATTGACTCCACAATGTACGTGTTAGGCTCGAGGTCGCAGAAACACTCGTCTGGGATGAGACGCTGTCATTTCGTGTTCCATGGGCTCGGCTGCTTTGCGGACTGCTTCGAGACGCGCGCCGAAGACCATAAGGCAATGGACGTTGAGACGGCGGGAAGGAAGACCATGAAGGCAGTATGATTCCTGAGACTTTTCATTACGCCACTAAATGAAGTCAGCAGTGGGCCGAGGAAGCCAGCCTCAGTACCAAATATCGACACATATCTCCACTGTGCACCTCCGTACTCCAGGAGCCCAAAATCACCTCAAGGTTCATAAGGAGATTGTGCCCTCCGTCCTGTCAACGCAACGCCGCCCTTCTCGGTGACCAACACAGGATCTTCTAGCCTCACACCGAATCCCACTTGTTTCCCGATCTCGTAAGCCTGCTCGCTGGTCACGTAAATGCCCTGAGGACGGTTAGTCGACTCGTTCTCTGACCAAGATTTCCACGGGACCAATGGAAGAAGGTGCTCACCGGCTCGTTGCTGCAGATCTCGCCCACTTTCAACTTCTCATCGTTGGCACCATTCAAGTATGGATGCTCATGCATCTCCAATCCCAGGCCATGCCCTAGCCTGTGTGTATAGAACTCGGCGTAGCCAGCCTCGGACACAGGTTTGCGAGAAGCAGAGTCCACATCAGAGCAGACTGAATCAGGATGCATCAGGTTGAAGCCTGCAGACTGCGCCGCCTGTACGGTCTTCCAGATGCCCATGAGCTCGCTGCTCACCTTACCGCCCTGAGGCAGGATCGTCCGCGTCACATCGCTGTTATAGCCATGAAGCAGGGAGCCGATGTCGATCAGGACAAACTCACCGTCCCCGAGGGTTTTGCCTTGTTTTCCGCCGTGGGGATACGCCGCCTGGTCACCGAACAAGATGATGGCCCAGAATCCCTCGCCGACTCCGGCGCGGGCAAAGAGGGCTTCTCCCGCGGTCAAGACCGTTTCTTGCGTCATGCCGACGCTGATACATTTCTGCATGGACGCGACCAGCTCAAGGGTGAAGCTGTTGATGCCCTTGAGGATGGCGACCTCGGCATCTGTCTTGACGGCACGCAAGGACTGGACAGCCTCGGTCATGGGCACGACCTGCACACCGGCATCTTGGAGCCCTGCGGCGATCATGAACCGCGCGTGCTCGTCGAGCATAACCTTGGAGAAGCCGGTCGCGTTGGCTAGGACCCGGTAAGGCGATTCCTCCTCGGGCCACTCGATGACCTTCTTGTCTTTGTAGACCATATTCAGGCCTGCAATGCGGCCGGCTTCAAACTTGGGCACAAGATAAGAAAACTGGCCTTCTCTGTCCAGGATCATGAGAAAGGGCCTCTCGGACAGATGGAAATTGTACGAGATGTTGGCATAGTAGGCTGACGACGCAGATGGCTCTGCGATGAAGGCGTCAACGCCAGCCTCGTCCAGCGCTGAGGCTAGGACCTTTTGCCGCCCTAGGAACTCATCACGTCCGATAGGAGGCACGTTGAGCAGGCCAACGTGCGGCTCGAGGTGCTCCCAGGCGCATGTCTCCAGGTGGGACGCAGACAAGTTGGGTGGTGTTGAGTTTGGCAATCCCAGCTGGCCCTCACGGACTGGGTTGGGGATGAAACGGCTCAAGCCCCAAAAGAATAGTGCAGCAAAGAGCAAATGGTGCAGTATGACCCTGAATACTTGTTTTGTGGACTCGAGTCGTGATCGGGGCAATGGAGGAAGCTCTTGGCCCATGGATTTTTCAAGAGCAGAACTCTCCATCGTATTGCAACTGTTATTATTATTGCCAATGCACAGATCAATTGTGAAATCGTTTGATATAATAAAATGATGCTATGATGGGAGAAAATTTGAAAGAAGAGATGGATGGTAAGCAAGTAGGTGACGTTTTGCCAGCTCGTTACCCACGAGAAGGTCGTTATCTCCTGCCTACTGTATTGTAGCTGATAACGAGGTCTCATAATAGGGCAATGGAGAACGGGGTAGGCAGGTGGCAGGGAAGGGGAAGGTACAGTAGCCCCTGCCACAGCAAGGCACTACTATCACTAAGCACACAACACCAACCACTCTCTGTCATCTCTTCCGTGTTGAGCAACACCTATCCTTGTCCAAGTATGAATTGTAACTTGCTCCACTGCAGCACATCCACAACATGCTCACCTCAACCCCCGTCGGACAACAGAAGTACTGATCAAACAAACCTTGTCACTCACTCTCTTGACCGTCCTGCTGGCCGATTTTACCAACCACCACAGCAGTCGCAAGCTTGTGTTCCTGTGCAGTGCGCACATTTTGTCCTGCCGCCGCCCGATACAGCGGCAGAGGCATTTTCCTTGCTCTTCAGTGATACAACCACACAAACATCACCACATTGTGGCCTGGATAGGGTGGGGCGAGAGCGTTCTACAACGGCTCAATTATCATTTGCGACCTTTCGTGTTCTGGTTCTGCTTCCTTTCTCTTTTCTCCTTCAGAAAATCCCTCAGAGTCCTGCGAGCCATGTTGTCCCGCTTTCTGTGGAAGACTCCGGTCTATCAGAATACGGGTTCCACGGCCCGAGATCATCTTGCCTCAGAGCGTACCTTTCTGGCCTGGATCAGGACGGGGCTTGGCTTCATCGCGCTGGGAATCGCCATTGAGAGGTTCTCCCAACTAGACCTAAGGCAGCTGCTCAAGCCTCTACGCCAGCAGCAGCAGCAGCAGCAGCAGCAGGGCCGGCAGTCCCTACCGTATAAGCCTGATCCTGAGGATGTCGAGCATGAGCTCGAGAGAGAACAGTCCCAGGTCCTGGTCGGCACCCTCTTGGCCTTGGGATCGGGCTCGATAGTCTATGGGACGTCGCGGTACTTCTCGAACCTCAAGCTGCTGGAGAGGGGGCTCTTCAAGCCTGCCTACCACGGCTCGGCTTTTCTAGCTGCAGCAGTCGCAGGCCTGGCTGGTGGCGTTTATGGGTCTGCGCTCAGGAGAACATGGGCAACAAGAAAGGAGCGGAGGGAAATGGAGATGGGTGGCTCGCCATGAACATATGCGGCCCAAGAAGACACCAGGATCGATCTCGGCCATGGCCGACTACCCTACTGCGTCCAGGGATAGCCGATACAACGAACCATCCCATACGAGCTCATTCCACAGGGTCAGCCAATTCGGTCCTGTTTGGATGGTTTGTCTTCCTTGGCCCTATACATTACGCTTGAGGTGGCTCTTGGTTCCGAAAAAAGTTTTTTTTCTTCTCCCCCTTCTTCCCTCCCTAGTCAACTTTGCCCTTCGGCATCACTTTGTCCTCCTCCGCGACTTCACTTTTTTGGTTCCCTTGGTCCCTCTATGTGTGTGCGTGTCTGTGTTTTGGCAATTTTGCCTGTTTCGGCGTCCCGGATAATATTGTGCTCGGCCGTAGATTGGACAAGGTATCGCCAGTTTGGGGCGCACAAGGTTGCGCATCGCTGGACTCACCACTTAGTCCACTCAGGCATCCAGGTAGACGGCTGGTGTCTGTCACCTTCGTTCCACGTACTCCGCTCAGCCACCGTCTGGACGTTGTGCCGTACTCCTTGATTCGATTGCTTCCGAGAGTCAAGGGGGCTGCAAAGGGAGATCGAGGTGCCACCGTCAGTTCCTGAAGGGGGCCCAAGGCCCCAGCAAAAAGCCTGTCTCACACTGGGCTGGGTTCCATATACCAAGGGCCGGCCGCCAGCCGTGCGGCACTGGAATTCACATGCCTTTCTGGCGAGGCTGGCCTGGCACATCTTCATTCCTGCACTAGGCCAGCGGCAAGGCTGAAGAGACTCAAGGGTTGGGGAAATAGGGTTCACTTACAAAAAGATATCTAGGGGGGAAGCCGCCCATTCTATTCTGCAAGAGATGCACAGCATGGTGTTGATGTCTTTTCAGGTCCGTCATTCATCCCTTCATTTCTAAATCTCACTCAGCCCAAGATGATTGTCAGAACCACTCTTTTCGCTGCGGCGCTCTGCATGAGGCTGGTCGCAGGCACACCTCACATCTTTGAGCGAGACATGTACTGCATCGACACAATTACAACTACAGTAACAGTCACTTCCACAGCCACCGCTGATCCTCCTGCCTCTTCCGACCCAAGTGATCCTGCAGACCCTCCTGCAGACCCTCCTGCAGACCCTCCCGCTGACCCTCCCGCGACCACTACGAGTGCTGGTGGTGAGTCCCAACTTTGCAGTCGCTTCCATAATAGATTATATCATTCTCGCTCTAACAAATATGGCATGAATATAGACCCTCCGTCGGACCCTACTACGGTGACAGTGGACCCTACGGTGACAGTAACGGTCACAAGCACTCTAGCCTCTGTCTCGACAGATACTATCTTGGAGACCCAAACAGTCACCCAGAGTCAAACAATCACGCAGACCGTTGTCCAGACAGTATACACTCAGGCTGCGCCGCCATCAGAGTCTACGACAATCGTGACACAGACACATATCGACACTACCACAATCACCGAGACCATCCCAGCTACGCCCACAATACCCTTGTCCACAGGAGTTCCAGTATCGCCTTCCAATCAACCTTACTTTCAGAATGCTACACAAGGAGCACCTTTCGGCAATTCCTCAAACTCTACTAATACCGCACCATCGTCATTGCGCTTGTTCTCGCCGGGCACTGTCGCCCCGTCGAATTTTACAAACTCTTCTGGCTACGAGAACACACTATATTTCGCAAATTGGTATGTCCTCTTCAGCTTGACGCGCAATGACTGAGAAGTCAAGAAACTAATGCATAAAGCAAAAAGGGCAATATATGGTGCACAGTATCAGCCTCAGTCCCTCCCGGCGTCATCAGTCACTCGCATCCACTACGCTTTTGCCGACATTGATAGCGAGGGCAATGTGGTATCCTCAGATACCTACGCAGACCTGGAGAAACATTATACAACTGACTCTTGGAGCGACAATGGCACAAATGCCTACGGCTGCGTCAAGCAGCTCTATATCCTCAAGAAACAAAATCGTAACATGAAGGTCCTCCTCTCCGTCGGTGGCTGGACATGGTCCTCCAAGTTCTCACCCGTGGCTGCCGACCCGACAATGCGCCAAAACTTTGCCTCCAGCGCCGTTCAGCTCGTCACTGACTGGGGTTTCGACGGCATCGACATCGACTGGGAGTTCAACGCTTATACCCCTGCCGCAGAGGACACCCAGAACATCGTGCTGCTCCTCCAAGCCGTCCGCAACGCCTTCAATGCCTGGTCAGCTTCGCACGCCCCCGGGTACCACTTTCTTATCACCGTCGCCAGCCCCGCGGGTCCGGCTGTGTACAGCCTCTGGGACATCCCGGCCATGGACCCATACGTCGACACCTGGAGCCTCATGGCCTACGACTACGCTGGCGCCTGGTCCAACGCAACTGGTCACGCCTCCAACATCTACTTCGATGCAGAGGACATGCCCGCCACGCCATACAGCACCGACCAGGCCGTCTCTGCCTACATCGCCGCCGGCGTTCACCCGTCCAAGATCGTCATGGGCCTGCCTCTCTACGGGCGCTCCTTCGAGGGCACTGCCGGTTTGGGCGAGCCGTTTGACGGCGTCGGCACTGGAGACGACCTCGGCGCCGGCCAATGGCGGTTTCGGGACCTGCCCCGGCCGGGCGCGACCGAGTTCTACGACCCCATCGCCAAGGCTAGTTACAGCTACGACGAGGCGACGCAGGAGCTCATTAGCTACGACACCGAGCAGAGCGTCGACGAGAAGAGCGCGTACCTCAAGAGCAAAGGCCTGGGCGGGGCTATGTTCTGGGAGGCGAGCGACGACAAGAACGGGACGGAAAGCCTGGTTGTTGCCATGGCGGGCCAGCTGGAGCGTCTGGATGCTGCGCAGAACCTGCTGAATTATCCTACGAGTCAGTATGATAACATTCGGAACGGAATGCCTGGGTCGTGAGAGATGAAGAGCAAGGCAGAGGGAGAAAGATGGTAATTTTCTTTGGAGGTAATGGGGATTGATGATGATGATGAGTCTTGCAAGCATGAGTTTCTGTTCATCTCATGAATAATGACTGGCATTTGGGGGGAGAAAAGCAAGAAGAAAGAGGGGAGAAAAAGACACAGTAACATTCGTGGCATATATGGTTGTTGTATGCATTTATGGGGGCATCATATCCCTTGTATTGAAGTTTTCCTTCCCCTACACTATTCTATTCGTCTCGAAACGGACCTATCTATCAACCTCGCTCGCCTCTTCTCTACATGCACCGTGTCTGCTCTTGACAAACCAAAGCATACCATACAGACCCATATCTCACTCTTTTTCTCTCCCTCTGAGAACTGGCGCCTACCGGGAGGTTGTTGTGTTTATTCGGGTATCGTCTATCCGCCCTTTGCCTGACCATGACATTTCCTGCTCCATAAAAACCAGAGTAAGCTGTATGGCCCGCCTCAGATGATCGTCTTCTCTAGCTGCTTCGCGAGATCATCCACCTCCGCATCCTTCTTCTGGATGACGGGTTCCTCTTGAGCTTCCTCGGCCTCCTTGACCAACTTCTCGGCCCTCTCCTCCGGCTCGATGTCCTCTTCCTCTTCCTCCTCTTCTTCCTTTTCCTCATCGGAGTCCTCTCCTTCCAGGTCGCTCAAGGAGTCCAGACCCCACTCGTCCTCGACCACGACGTCACCGCCAAGCTTCTCCTTGCGCTCCTCAAGGAGCTCCTGCAGAGCAAGGATGCTCTCATCCTCCTCCTCGAGCTTGTTGCCGTTCAGCTCAATCTTCTTCAAAGCAGGGAGAGCCTCTTTTGCGGCCTTGACAATGCTAGACAGGCCCTTGGAGGTGATGTCGTTGTACTGAAGCCGCAATATCTCGAGGCTCTTGTTCTTGCCCTGCCCGAGAGCCTCGCCCAGCAAGACGGCACCCTTGGCGCTCAGCAGCGAGTCGCCGACGCCAAGCTCCCTCAGCGAGACCCAGATAGGCGTCACCTTAGCAAGGGCCTTTGCGCCCAAGAGCGTAAACGTGTTGTCCTGCAGATCCAGGGTCACGAGACCAGATGCGTGGTTCAGACCCTCGCTCAGGAGGTGAGAGATGCCCTCCTGGCGGATACCGTTCTGCACCATCTTCACCTCCTTGATCTTGTTGTGCAAGCTGAAAGCCTTTGCCCACGCAGTCATGCTGCCGTTCTCCAGACGGTTGCGGCCGCAGATGACGGTCTCGAGATCGGGGACGACCTGGCCCTCCTTGCGCGCAGCCTCCTTCTTGGTGTGGAGCTCGCTGAGCGCGTCGGCAATCAGGATGCCGGCGTGGGGACCGAGGCCGTTGTTATTCAGGTACAGGTGCTGCAGAGGGACGTGGGCAGCAAGGAAAGCGACGAGGGGAGCCTGGGTGTTGAGCCCAAAAGCGTTGTCGTTCAGGTTGATCGTGTGGAGATTTGGTAGGTTGAGAATCGACGTAAGGAGGGAGGAGAGCGCCTCTGGAATCTCGTTCAGGAGACGGCCGGTGAAGATATCGGCTAGGTTTGCAACCTGATCTCACATTAGCGACGGGGGCTTCTTCTTTACCTGAAGGGTACCCAGCCCGGGGTTGGGGAAAGAGAGGGCATACCTGTAGGGACTTTTTGGTAGACAGAACCTCGCCCAGCCGCTGACAAGCACCCACGCCCAGAGTATTGCCCAGAATGCGGACTTCCTCAATGTCGTCCATAGCTTTCAGCTCGGCAATGTGAGGCTCGAGGTCCTCTGCGGTGTCCAGCTTGAGGCCCTTTCCCTCAAGGGAGAACACCTTCTTTGACAGCGCCATGATTTCTTTTTTGACAAATGAGATAAAAATGTAGCACAGATAAGAAAAGAGCAGCAGGCAGCAGCAGGAGGTGGAAGTGTGTAGTATAAGCCAAGTTGGAGAGTGTGTGTCTCTGGTCAAAAAGTTGGTGTCAAAGATGAACGAATGCCTTCGCCTTGGTGGGGGAGGGGCAAATCCCACCTGCAGGCAGCACAAGGCAGTCAACAACAACAACAACCACACCCACCCACCTGCCACCGACTGGCATTTCAAGGGTTGCCCCTGAACATTAGGGGTCGCCTGCAGATCGAGGCCCCTGTTTGACCTGCAGGGCCTCTGACAACTGTTGCCAGCCGCCCAATTCAGCCGTCATTCAGCTGTCTAGCCTACACTCGGCTCCGGCTCCCTGCCATCGGATCTTTGGAGCTAATCATTGACCTTACTGTTGCTGGCTATAGGCGGTCGCGCCATGCCATGCCATGCCGAGTTGCAAAAGAGCATGTAGCTTGCATCCCCAACTCAGCTATTGTATCTGCTCACCTACCCACCAACAACAAGGCTCTGCAGCATCCTTCTTCATCGCTGTCTCCAGTCTAACCCAACCCTTTTGACCAGCTAAGCTGTTTGATCCAGTCCCACCCGAAGACGACCTTTTCTCGAGCGGGCGCATCATCTTGTTTGGCGGGCGGGCGCGATTCTCCCTCACGCCCTTCCTTAGAACCTTTCGTCAAGCCTCACAAGAATGTCCGATTCATCACTATCGTCAATGTCTTCCTCAGAGGCAGGCGATGAGTACGAGCACCCTACCCAAGATGTCACGATAGATGACGTCGAGCAGCCCCCACCAAAGCGCCTCAAGCTTGGGGACGTGGGCTCTGCGACCCCGTCAGCTGTCGTCGCGGAGGCAGATCCAGAGCCTGAAGCCGAGCCGGAGGCCAAGGCTGGGCTCGATGAGGATGACAACATCTCCATCTCTTCAGACTCCTCAGGCGATATCCCCAGTAGCCCTGCGAATGCGCGGCTGGAGGACGAGGATTTCCAACCGCAGGTCACAGTATGCGCCTGGGAGGACTGTGACGCTGGCGACCTGCGCACTATGGACAAACTGGTGAAGCACATACACGACGAGCATATCGAAGGCCGTCAGAAGAAGTACACCTGCCAATGGGTAGGCTGCAGCAGACAGGGCGCAAATCACGCCAGTGGGTACGCGCTGAAGGCGCACATGCGTAGTCACACCAGGGAGAAGCCTTTCTTCTGCTACCTTCCAGGTAAACTCTGCAGCACATTCTGTTTATCCTGTGGCTCCCCTTTTGACACCCCCAATCTTAGAATGCGATAAATGCTTCACGAGATCCGACGCCTTGGCGAAACACATGCGGACTGTCCACGAGACCGAGGCACTCCGACCATCCGATCCGGTGCCTAAGAGTATGCAGGTTACCGGCGCCACCCCGGCGGCCAAGTCTACGACGAAACTCAAGATTATTATCAGGACACCACAGTCGCATGCTGCAGGACATGATGACACCGTTGAAGACGGAGTTAGCGGCGACGACACCCCCTCGGACCTCTACACCCAGCTCACTGAGAAGGATGGTTTCGCAGCACGAGAGCTTAAGATGCCCCTTAACGAGCTACATCGTGTCTGCAAACACCAGGTCAAGTGGGCTGAGGAGGACGGCGAGAAGCTCAAGCTGGAGTGCAAGAAGTGGGAAGAACTATACAGGCAAGCCTGGCTTGAGAAGGAGGTTCTCTTGTCCCAGATGATCAAGAGCGAGGTCGATTGGCAAGAGCGACGCCGTGCCATACTATCCGGAGCCACCGATGTTGTTGTCAACGGAGGGTCTCCAGAAGCTGAGCCTACGGCGGCGCCTGTCACCAACGGAGAGCGTTCGGCCGAGGAATAGGTTTTCAAACGATTCGCTTAGCAGCCGCGCGTCTTTCGTTCTTCTCGGATTCGACCAGGTGCGTCGTAGTCCGTCGCTCGCGTTTCCAAGACCCGATTCGTACGGCGCAATAGGCATTGGACAAGACAGACTACCGGCATCATGAGCGAAGCCAGGACTAGAGCTTGAAGAGATTGAATCAGGACCCCGCGGTTTTCCAGGTGCACCTCTGGCAACTGCGCCAACGAGACGGATACAGACTGTAAGGGATCGTACCGCCGAGACCAGCGAGGGCAACGATGTTTCACCCCCCCGGATTATCAGTGTCCAGGCTGTTATCGTTGCAACTCGTAGGAGGAATTGACTCCTACAAGGTCACGCGGAAGTGAATTTGGGGAGGGGGGAAAGAGATGCTCGGCTCTTAGTTGATGGCCTTTGCTGCTACGTACGCCTGAGCTTCCAATGCCAAAGATGACTCAGACTGAAGAGAATGGACGGCGAAAGTCATGATTATGATATGGAATGTATTATTACAACGGCATGTGGTGTTTGGAGAACTGGCATAACCAATGGGGCAACACGAGAGGGTTTGAGTCGTTTTCTGGTTGACTTATTTGACCTTCATTGTTCCGAGACCATAGGCTACCGCGATCAAGAAGGAGCAAGTTCTGTTTAACAGGAATAAATAGGCTGTGGACTCCGGTTATATGCTCTACATGCTCATGAGTGACAACAATAGATCCATAACGCAAATCATCCTTCTAAGCGCAAGCAGACCGTGCTTCATGCCGAAGATTCTGCCTCTCCATTCACACACACAAAATCCTAGAGATTCTTGCCCTTCTTCTTGCTCGCCTCAGAGTTCTTGAATGGCCAGCCGCTCGTGCGCTTGTCGGCACCTGTTCTCTTGGAGATGTGACCCTTGTCTCCAGCGAACATCAAGCACCAAAGCCCAAATGCAGCCAGCACGGCGGATCCCAAGGCGCCGAAGAAGTAGCCACCTGCATCGCTCCCGTTGAACCTGGTGTAGCTGTAAAATGCTTGGGAGGCATGGTAGAACGTGGAAACGAGAATCACTGCGTTGGCATAAGGTGAGGCCGAGTCCGCTGGATCTGCAAAAAGAGGTCAGTTCTGCACAAAACTATCTCTCTACACAAAGAGAACTCGAAGAGCGTTCATTTCATTTCAAGTGAATGGGGCCTGAATTGGACTCACTGTCGACAAGTGAGGTCAAGGGCAACGCTCCAGATAGAGAGACAACAACGATGCCGAGGGTGAGCTGTGCTAAGCCGAGCGACCGGGCGAAGTATTGTTCAGTGGCTACATCCGATGCGTGCCAGTGTCAGTAAGTTAGTTCTCTGTTAATACTGGGCAATAGATACGTACGGTTCGCATGCTGATAGTTTGGAGTGAGGAGCGAGGATATGAATGTCGGCCATACGATCAGAGGTACAGACTGAGCCGTGAGCCAAGCCAGAGTAGCAAAGCTGTAAGTAGAGACGGCCTTTGTAGAGGTTAGCATATTACTGATGAGGAGCTAGACATGTGCGCAAAACTCGCTTACATCCATTGCGTTGAGTCTTGGGTGATGATGTTTCCAGGGATGGTTGATCGGCTTCGAAACTCGTTGAAAATGGTTCATTCATGAGGCTGACGCTATTTGGGCACTCTTCCTGGCGGTAGGAACAAGGGCATAGCTTGGACGGTACGTCACCCTCATGTCGTACAACACCTGATTGGTCAACGCGAGACGGAAGGTCAGCCAACAGGGATCATCCAGGTACCCCTCGCCACTGCCGACTTCGCTCGAATTTTTGGAACCTATCCAGAAGTCGTATTTCCAATCACGGACAGTGTAGAACATCCACAGCTGTCTTCCACGAACTTATATACACTTCTTCAAAGCCTCTCCTGAAAAGGTTCTCGAACTGATATATTCTTCACTTCTGACTCTGGTGGTACCTTGTTACAGCTGTTTGATGGCTTAGTACAAAGATTTATCCTCTCATATTTTCCCCTTCCCCTCCTACTCTTGCCACGCGCGGGCTCTCCTCAACCTTCACCAGTCCTCACAAACCGAGCGTTTGGAACACAAGCCAGCGCCGCCATCATGTCCGCAATCCTCTCAGCCGACGACCTGAACGACTTTATCTCCCCCTCCGTGGCCTGCATAAAACCCATCGAGTCCCTCCCCGCCTCCAACGAGCCCGAGTCCCTCGAATCCGAAGTCATCCTCGGCGGCGGCCAACAACAGCAACCCTCTGCCACCAACGGCCCCTCCAAAATCTCCCTCACGGACTGCCTTGCGTGCTCCGGCTGCGTTACCTCCGCCGAAGCTGTCCTCGTCAGCCTGCAGAGCCACAATGAAGTGTTGGACGTGCTGGATTCAGCACCCGCGCTCCGGGTTTACGGCCCCGACGGCGAACAGGGATCGTTCCGTATAGAGGGCCTCGAGAACCCGGACGCCAAGCTCTTCGTTGCGAGCGTGAGTCCGCAGACGCGTGCCAGCCTGGCGGCTACCTGTGGCGGCGGTACGAGCGAGAGGGAGGCCGGGCGCATGATTGAGACACTGCTACGCGGGCCGGAGGGGCTGGCGGGTGGTGGGAAGTTCAATAATGGGTTTGCGTGGGTGGTCGATACGAACACGGCGAGGGAGGCTTGTCTGGTCCTAGGGGCGGACGAGGTACAGGAGGGAAGCTCGACGCCCGCGAGACCGATACTCACCTCCTCGTGTCCAGGGTGGATATGTTACGCGGAAAAGACACACCCACATGTGCTGCCACATCTGTCGAGAGTCAAGTCGCCGCAGGCGTTGATGGGCACTCTTTTGAAGACCACACTCAGTAAGAAGCTTGGGATAAGTCCCGACCGGATTTGGCATCTTGCTGTCATGCCGTGCCTCGACAAGAAGCTGGAGGCCAGCCGCGAGGAGTTGACCGACAGCGTATGGGCCGGCGATGGCAAGCCTGGACGAGGTGCCCGTGATGTCGACTGCGTTATCACAAGCAAGGAGATTCTCATGCTCACAGAGTCAAGGGGGATCGATTTTTTCAGTCTACCCAAGACGCAGCTATCTCCACAAGCTACCTTCCCCGATCCACGACTCCACAACTTCCTCTTCCCTCGGCGCAAAGGGAAACATCCTTCAATAGAGGCCGGTTCCTCTGGAGGAAATCTACACTTTATACTTCAGAATGCCATTTTGAGGCATCCCGGCTCCCGGCTGCAGACTGTCCGGGGACGCAATGCTGATGTGGTTGAGTATAATATCATATCGGCTTCTGGCGACCCAGTTTTCAAGGCGGCCAAGTATTATGGGTTCCGAAATATTCAGAACATCGTCCGAAAGCTGAAGCCGGCCAAGGCTTCGAAGATGCCTGGTGGCAGGCCCTTTGGTGCGGCTCGAAAGCCTGCGGCACAGTCCAAGGGTCTGGACTTTGGGTATGTCGAGGTGATGGCTTGCCCGGGCGGTTGCACCAATGGTGGTGGTCAGGTGAAGGTTTCTGACCCCGTTATTGCCGAGCGCAAGGGTTGGGCCGGCGAACCCGGCCCTCAGGAACAGAGGGACTGGTTGGCGCAGGTTGACGAGGCGTATTTTTCCATGTCCGACTCGGAGGTCGACGGTGATACTCTGTCCTCGTTGAGTGATGGTGGCGCAACGGATGTGGTTGACGGAATTTCTCTTTCGTATATTCGAGATACCCTGGCGCACTGGTCGGATACCACGGGCATAGATCTGGCGCGATTGGTGCATACGAGTTACCGCGAGGTGATTAGTGATGTCGGCAAGGACACCTCTGAGACGCAGAGAGTGCTCCATCTGGCCGGGAAGATTGGAGGTGGCTGGTAGTTCAAAACCAACAATGAACTTTGATGCTTGATCAACCCTCCTTAGCACCACGATTGGCAAATCCAAACCCTCTTGCTCCACTGCTGTCTGGTCCCCTTGGTGCTCGAATTGCTGACTCCGGACCCCGTGTTGGTGATGACGTGGCGCCCCCGCGCTGTGGACGAGGAGCAGATTTCGATGAGGCATCAGGATCGAAGAGCTCTCGGTACGGACTCCCCCCATTGCTATTCCCCGGGCGTCCATCTTGGCTGTCGTTCCTGACTCCGCCTCTGTAATTTTCACTCCTGGAGTCGTTCCTCAGGTCGTTCTTATAACCTTCGTTGCGCTGACCGCCTCGGCCTCCCCTGCCGCCTCTTCCACGACCACGTCCCCGATAGTTGCCCCGGCCGTTCTCGCCTACCAGCGGTGGTGTCGTAGCACCAGGCGTGGTCGCCCCTGACGCAGTCTCTGGTGGAGGGGTGCCGAATAGTTTCGCACGCCTCTCCTCGTAGTCGCGCTCCTTCTGCTTGCGCTTCTCCTCGATCTCAGCTGCGGTGGGCAGCTGGGGCTTCTTGTCTCTGTCGTCCTCGTCATCGTCCTCGAGCATCAACTTCTCTATTCCGGTGACAGGATCGACCACCTTCTTCACGGGCTTTCGGCTGAGGAGTTTCATTTGTGGCTTGAAACCTTGGGCGAAGGGGACGTTGCTGGAGGCGGCTACGTGGTAGGGCATCTGCGGGGGCTCCTCGCTGGTAGTTGTGTGGTCAGCTCAACGGTTTCTGGGAACCCGGGAAGTGGTGGCAGTGGTGGAGCTCACGCTTCCTCCCAGAGCTTTCTTTGCAGCTCGCGATGCTGGGCAATGCGCTCCTGTTTAGTCTGAGGTGCCAGCGGCTCTGGAGTATTGTTTTCTTCTTTGGCGACCCTGTCAGCCTGCGTCACCCAATCGTCGTCCCATGCATCTGCAGCTGTCTTGTTTCCCATCTTGATGTTGTCCCTCAAAGGCTGTGACTGAGGTATTTACTAAATGGAAGAGTTCATATGGAGGTTTTTAAGCCATGAAATCAATAGTTGGTGGCTGGAGTGGTGTTGTCGTCTTCTGATGTGTATGAGCGAGAGAGAGGATCTGATTTCTCAAATTCCAGGCGTGAGGACCCTTGCAGTGGAATCTACTAAACATCAGAAGTGCTTCCCCCGCACTGGCCGCCTGAAAGAGTCCTTTTGGCATCGGGACTGGACCAGTGTAGACCAGGGGCCCCCTACAAGGCGACCAGGGCCAAGTTGGCGGGGCTTATCGCCCAGCTGAAGGTCCTTATCTTTGCTCTCCTGCAAGGCAGGCTGGCTGGCTGCATGCTGTGCATGCTCACCGTCGGCACCGATCTCGCTCCAAGAAAAATTTCCCAAGGGTTCAGTTCAGTCATAATTGAGGCCCATCTTTTAGTCACAAAGTTAGAGACGTCTTTTCCCAATTTCATTCTTCCTCTCACCAGTCAATTCCATTACTCTTCTTCGGGCTGCTCTGCTTCCGACATCGTTTGTATCCACTTTCCAACTGTGAGTAATTGGCTTTCGCGCGATGGCACCTGCAGCTTCCTCGTCTAGATTTGACTATTTCATGTTTACATGCCCACCTCGCATTCGTGACTGGCCTTTCAGAAAACAAACTTGAGAATATACCAATTGACCAATCATCAGCCTCCAATTCTCAACAATTTCCAAAATGGCCAAGGGAAAGGTGTGCCTGGCTTACTCTGGTGAGAGCAAGATCTCCCTTGATCTATCACGAGCTTCATGACTAACTTGCCCTCTCTCTCTCTTTCTCCTCTAGGTGGTCTTGACACCAGCACCAGTGAGTGTGCCAAACGGCCCCTTCACGTATCTCGAACTTGCTAACCACCTAATCCAGTCCTGGGATGGCTTCTTGGTATGACTTTTCCTCCCTTGGAGACTCATGTCCCACATAAGTCTTTCTCACAGAGGGCAACTGCTCCTAACATAGTGTATAGAGCAGGGATATGAGGTTGTCTGCTTCCTTGCCAACGTTGGCCAGGAGGAAGACTGGGATGCTGTCAAGGCCAAGGCAGTCCAGATTGGTGCCACCAAGATGTACGTATCTTCAGGTTCTGGGGCGAACACCCTGGGGCAATTCAGAATCACGGCTCGGTGCCGGATCTCTGTCCCAGATTTGCTTGCACATTAGAGACTAACGAAAGATGACAGGATCATCGAGGACCTCCGGAAAGAGTTCGTCGACGAGCTCTGCTACCGTGCCATTCAGTGCAATGCCATATATGAGGGCCGCTACCTTCTGGGTACCTCTCTGGCCCGCCCTGTCATTGCTCGTGCTCAGATGCGAGGTATGATGCCCACACCAGTGACGGTTCTTGTGCCATAGTCGTCAACTAACATTTTCATAGTTGCTGAGCAGGAGGGCTGTGACTTCGTCTCGCACGGCTGCACCGGCAAGGGCAACGACCAAGTCCGCTTCGAGGTACGCATTGAGTGGAACAGAGCCCTTCTTCACTGGTGCTAGGGTACTGACGATCAACAGCTTGCTTTCTACACCATCAACCCCGATATCAAGGTGATCGCCCCATGGCGTGACCCTGCATTCTTGTGAGCATCATTTCTGCCGTCCCTAGGGAAGCATTTGCATAGCGACAACTGACAGAGACATTACAGCAAGCGATTCGCTGGCCGCAATGACCTGCTCGACTTCGCTGCCGAGAAGGGCATTCCTGTCACCAGCACCAAGGCCAAGCCTTAGTACGTATTCAACCCCACGACCCTCGTCATGAGTATGCGTTCTGACCCGACGAACCAGCTCCATGGATGCCAACATGGCCCACTGCAGCTACGAGGCTGGCATGCTCGAGGACCCTGACCAAACTCCTCCGACTGACATGTGGACGATGACGGACGATCCCGAGACTGCCCCCAACAAGCCTGAGGACATCAACATCACCTTCGAGAAGGGTATTCCCGTCAAGCTGCAGACTCTGGTCGACGGCAAGACCTACACTGAGAGCGTTGATCTCTTCACCAAGCTCAATGCTATTGGCAAGCTCCACGGCATCGGTCGTATCGACATTGTCGAGAACCGTTTCATTGGCCTCAAGTCCCGAGGCTGCTACGATTCCCCCGCCATGACCATTCTCCGCTTGGCCCACCTTGACCTCGAAGGCCTGGTCCTCGACGGCCAGCTGCGCTCTCTTCGTGACACCTTTGTAACCCAGAAGTGGAGCGAGCTCCTGTACAACGGCATGTACTTCTCCCCCGAGCGTGAGTGGCTCAATACCTGCCTGGTCGCAGCTCAGGACCGCGTGAACGGCCTGGTTCGTCTCCGGTGCTACAAGGGCAACGCGTACGTCCTCGGTCGCAGCTCCGAGACCGAGAAGCTGTACGATGCCGAGGAGGCATCTATGGACACCCTCGACAACTTCAGCCCCGAGGACACGACCGGTTTCATTGGCATCACTTCGATCCGCCTTAAGAAGTATGGTCTGCAGAAGCGTGCCGAGGGCGGCCTCATCAACCCTAAATAGACTAAACTCGACGGTCGTCAAGTGGGATGATGGCAAATGATTTGTCAACCATAAGAAAGTGGGTTTTTTTTTGTTCGAAGAAGGAAATAAGGGTCCTTTTCTCTCGGGTGTTTAGAACAATGGGGTTATAAAAGCAAGAAAATCCTACGGAACACATGAAGTTAAGGGGAGTAGCTCCGGTATAAAAATAAAAATAAAAAACTGGCATCTTGATACCCTTCCTTAATGTTACTACTAAATTCCATCTCAGGCCTCAGTCCATTTGGAGATTCAGTGGAAGGGCTTCCCTCCAGCAAAGTGCGGCTCTGTTTGCAATGCAACACTAGTAAGGTGCCCCCTGTCAACCGTGGCTGTGTGGTGTGGATCGCCCTTTCTACTCAGGGTCTCCCAAGTAGACGTCATCCCATTATTGGCACCTTCACCTGGAGGACGAATTTCAGCATCTCGCAACTTCTTATCGGAGCCCCAATGGTACCAAACAGGGAATTTTCCATAATCAAGTGAAGGGATCATAGGATCAACTGGTAAGAACTTCAATTCTGTCTTCCGTGCAAGGTCCAGAACAGGGAAAATTTCAAGACGCGAGCCAACAAGCAACGCAGTGGGAATCCGTCCCAGATCTAGAAGAGAGACCAGAACCAAACCCACCATGAGCTCCGACGCGATCATGCTGGACAGTCCAGCCCAGACTCCAGACTCGAAGAGCCAGCGTGCGGGCTCCCTATCCGCTACCGGTGGTGCCTTTGATTCCGAGGTCGGTGTCCCCGACGTTGCCGTGCCCGGAACTGGCATGAGCATCGACAGCCAGGCCAACGTGGAAGAGTTCCCAGCCGTGGGCGACAGCTGGGACACCAAGAAGTGGAGGGAGGATGTACAGGCCATCCAGAACAAACTCCAGCACCAGCACTACAATATTGGTAAGGGATCCATCGTGAGCTATACAGAACTTGGGGAGGGCTATGCTGACAGAATGTTGGGGTGGTTATTTACAGCTAAGCACCGTGACCCTTTGGACAAGCCACTTGTCACAAGGCCCCCAGGACTTTCGGCAGATGCAGAGAATCGACTGCGGCAATACTACCAGCAGAAAGTGGCAGCGATGAAGGCGAAGGAGAGCTGAGGGGGTGGTGTATATGTGTGTGTGTGTGGACTTGGCCGCGCGAAATTAGGAAATCCGAGACTCTGTCACACCGTTCGCAAGCATACCTACCTGATTCTTATAGACTCCAATCGAATGCCAGCGATACACATGGATAGCTTGGTTGGAGATTGAGGGGTTATGGGTGTGGACACAGCTAGACCATCACCAAATGGGCCGTTACGATGACGGACGTGTTTGGAACAACCATAGACTCTGCTCCCAACTCAATGATCATGACGACTTTATGGGAAATATACGCTCCACTTTTATAAATGAGATCCCTCTGTATTTGTCCGATAGATTTGGCATTTTGTGGCCCAGATAGAAAGGCATTCTGGGTCATCGTCCCAGTGTCATCATGAAACTTTACAGAGAGAAGTCAACCCAGCTCTCAGGTCTTGACCTATGCTTTTGTATTGACTCGACGACGGAATTCGGTTTGATACAGTATCTCCCACAGTTCTCATCCAACGCGGTAACAACCATTTCACACATGGTAGTGCCGAATCAGTCTTGTTGCTCTGCTAAGCGTGCTCTGCCCGGGGCTCTCACTCTTTCTAGCTACCTCTCAACAAGTCAGCCGTGACAGCAACGATTTCAGTGAGATATTTACTCAATTTCAGCGGAAATTCTGGTGACTCCCTTGGGTTATTATTGGTATCATAATCGTCGTCACTATTGTTCTCTATCTCTCGTAGGTTCTACTTAGATACGTACCATCTATAGTCTCACGCCCTGGAGTTTCCAGCGATATCTATCTGTCTCTGCGCACGACCGGGTTCGTTTGTTATGACATTGTTCTATACCCAATTCAGCTACTTTTCCTATTGTCAGAGAATAGACCGCCAAAACTTTAGCTGATCAGAGAATTTAGCAGCACTTTCCATCGCTTTCCCCAGCCACCTCTCCTATTGTTCCAATCACGAGAAATCCACGCTACAAAACAGCCCTTTTACATAAAACGGAGACCTCGCAGCCTGATTTTTAACCTCCTCTCCTTCCCTCTCTCTCTCCCCCCTCTTCTGAACCACAAATCAGAATCAACACACTGCACCCACACAGATACAAACACAAGAACGCAATCACCCAAGATGTCTCTCTCCGACACGCCTACCAGATCTGAGGAGATTCGCAGCCTCAAGAAGGCCATCCTCAGGTTCAAGTTTCCTTCTTCTGTCAAGGTCCAGCTTTTTGAGGACGTCAAAGTCACTTCTCCCCACTACATTCAGAGCCCCCATCGTCAAGCCTCAATCAAAGCCACCACTTCTGAGGACGACGAGAGTTCCGAGTCTGAGCAGGGCGGTTGGTCCAGCTTCACGGTCTACCAGTCACTTTCCAACGTCTACATGGAGGACTACCAGGAGAAGTCAGGTAGTCATCCCAACGTGAAGCCTTACGGTGGAGTGGGCAGCAAGCCCGCCGCCTCCAATCTCCTCGCCAAGAGACAGAAAGCCGGTCGCCGCACCGGTCTTCACATCTACTGCGACGAGAGCCACCTCTCCCTTCAGAAGCAGCGCATGCCCGTCCGACCCAAGAACATGAAGCGGTCTGTTTCTGATGCCAACCTCGATCCGTCTCCTATCGCCTCCAAGAAGCAGCGTCTGGCCAGCAACATCATGCCTCGCGACTCTCTAGATGGTCATTTCTCAGTCAGCCCTCCCGCTACTGTTCAAGACGACAAGTTCACTACTACCTACAACTTCGAGCCCTCCTCTCCCAAGAGTACTAGCCGCGAGAATGAGAACGACGGCGACAAGTCTTCTACCTTCGAGTTCACCTTCGAGCCTACGCAGTTCGACAACACCGTCCGCCCCAAAGACGTCAACTTCAACCCCGAGAACATGTGGGACAAGGATTTCCAGCTCGAGCGCTACCCCCGTCTCCAGCTCGACAAGCCTCTTCAGTACACCTGGACCACCGACGCCGACCGCAACCCCAAGACCGGCCAATGGGACCACTTCTACCCTTGCCACTGCTACCCTGTCGCCCCCGAGGACGACATCAAGAAGACCCTCTTCCTGAACGAGAAGACCCCCAACATCCGCTGGGCTGGTGGCTGGGCCAAGGCCCAGCTGCGCCGCGAGATCGCAAAGTACGAGGCCGTCAAGGAGTTCTGGTTGTTTGAGTACGCTGACCTAGCTGGTCGCACTTACATGCCTGGCCTGGACAGCAAATACCGCTTCATTGCCACTCACTTCACAGAGGAGATAAGCAGCCCTTGGGTGCAGGCCTGGCTGGGTCAACTGATTGGCATCGAGGAGGTCCAGAAGATCTTGGATGCCATGTATTACAAATGAATGCCAGCATGGTCATCGGCGTTCGAGTGCGCAAACGCATATACACACGAACACAGCTACAAAAAGAACATCGGAAAACTCAGGGAAAGGGCCTAAAAAGAAACGAGTTCACCCCCCCCCCCCCAAAAAAAAAAGATAGAACAGACAGCACCGACTACTTGACGCCTGGCATGCTCCATGAAAGTGGGACTGAGGAGGAACAGGCGCTTCTACACAGTCAAAGGTGTGATTTCGGAATGGAAACGAATTTCTCTGGCGGGAAGGAAACTCTAGGGCGTAAATACATTCTATGGAGGGAAGGAAACTTTACGACAGAAAGGGAGCTCTTTGATTGAATGTTCGTTAGTCGATTGTGCTTCAAAGCACCCGCACTATTCATGAAAGTCAATGCAATCAATGGTTATTTATCATACAAACATTCAGTTGTCGCACGCGTGGATTGTTCCTTTAGTCGATCATCTCAATATCGAGTCAGCTTGTGACCAACTCAGCAACAAACAATCGCCTAGGCTATTGATATTCCCATGCTGTGGTAATCATCATGTGCTGACTCTTCAAGACAAAGGGCTCGGAAAACGAGAGGCCGATTGGGTATTCCCTGAGGTTTTATTCCAGGTGATCTTATCACATTCCGGACGAACGCAACGCGTCTATGTCTACCAGAGGCCTCTCAGTCCCATCTGCTCGCGTCTATGTAGGCAACTAGATGACTGGAAAGAAGTTATTGTACCCATCGTCTTATTTCTTGCCCATCTTCTCCAGATAAGCCTGCACATCGATTTCCTTGAGCAGGTTCGCCTTATCATGCACCTGTTTTTCCATGTCGAGCTGGTAATTCCTCATCATTTCATGCAGGTCAGGAATAAAAGCCCCCAAGAATCGAATGGCCAATAGTGCCGCGTTTGTAGAGTTGTTGATGGCCACAGTAGCGGTGGGCACGCCTCTCTGTAATGTAATCAGTATGAAAAAAGAGAGAAATAGAAAAGAACACTCGAGGTTAGGGACAATAAACACACCGGCATCTGCACTATGCTCAGCAGACTGTCTAAACCGTCCAGATGCGTCGCCTTGACAGGAACACCTATCACCGGGAGGGGCGTATACGCGGCGATCATCCCCGGCAGGTGTGCCGCGCCGCCTGCAGCGGCGATGATGACCTTGATGCCCTTGGATGCGGCCTCCGTGGCAACCTCGGCCATCTTGGAAGGGGTCCTGTGTGCAGACGTGATGTCTACTGTCCACGGCACGCCGAATTGGTTGAGGATGTCAATGCCAGCTTTAAGGACGGGCAGGTCCGAGTCAGAGCCCATGGTCACCAACACCAGGGCGTCACCCTTTGCAGCGGGATTGGGCGCGGCTTTGGGGGCTGCTGAGGGGCGCAATGCCTGACTGGCTGCCTTGAGGCGTTCTTGTCGTATTTCATCGGCGATCTGAATGAGCGGCTGCGCGTACTTCTCCAACTCATGTATCGATCCGGACCCGGTGAGAGTGATGTGACCGATTTTCCGGCTGGGTTTAGACTCCTTGCCGTAGAGATGAGGGTACACAGCTGTGCCCTTCGCATACATCTTCTTGGCCTGCTCGACGAGTTTGTGGTGGGAATCCTGATTGGCACCGCCCAGGATGTTGATCATGATACTGGATGAGACGTGGGCCTCGAGGACCTCTGGAAGCGGTTCATCGAGGATGGAGTAGAGCTGAGCCTTGTACTGTGACATGTACGGCACGGCCTCGATGGTGTAGTGGCCTGAGTTGTGTGGTCGTGGTGCAATTTCGTTGACCATCACGTCTCCTAAGATTACTCAAGTGTCAGCATCGTCGACTGCAAAGGCCATGCAGCAAGCAAGCAATTACACGCACCATCCTTGGTCAGGAACATCTCCACGGCAAAGACTCCTCTCCCCCAAAGTCTCTCCACCACGCCGCAGGCAACTTGCTGTGCCTTCTCACATACGGCCGCAGAGACATTGCGCGGAGGCATGAACACCTTGGAGCAGATGTTGTCCTCGTGCACAGTCTCGACCACCGGATACGGTACCAGCCTCTTCGTCTTGCCACTGTCGTCCTCGGTCCGGATGACCATGACGGCTAGCTCCAGCTCGAACGGCACCCACTTCTCCGCATAGCACGAAAGCCGCCCAAACTCCCTCACTGCCTGCTCCAGATCCGCCTTGCCCGAGATCTTCAAGTTGCCCCGCCCATCATACGAGCCCTTACGCGCCTTGAGCATCCACGGGAACCCGAACCTCCTCGAGGCCTCCTCCAGGGACGCGAGCATGCCCTCTCCTTCCTCAAGCGCCATCTGCTCGGCAATCGGCAGCCCTTCCTGGCCCAGGTAGTCCTTCTGCGCGAACTTATCCTGAATCAACCGCAGGGTCCGCCACGACGGGTGCACGGCGACCTTCTTGCCCTGGACGCCCTTGGTGTCAATCTCCTCGAGCACGTCTGTCTCGATGTGCTCGATCTCGACGGTGAGCACGTCACAGTGAGCTGCCAGGTCCTGGATCCGGGCAGGGTCCTTGAACGAGCCGACCACGTGCTTGGCGCTGCTGTTGATCTGCTTGGCGGGTGCGCTGGCCTCATCCAGGATGGCAATGGAGATGTCGAGGGGCGAGGCCGCCTCACAGAGCATGCGGCCGAGCTGACCACCGCCCAGGAGGCCGATTGTGGGCGTTTGCGATGGCATTGTGAGGGGTTCTTAAGAATTTTCCGACCCTTGACAGGTATTATGAGATGCGAGGTTTTGCCCCCTTGTTTTTCTTTTCTCTTTTTCGAGTGCTGGATGCCAGCTTGTCTTGACTATTTTGCGAAATGAAGTCGAGTCTCCTCCGCGATCGTCGCGAAGAAATTCTAAGGGCCAAGAGCGATGACTTACATGCACTTGGAAAGTTATTGTGGGCCTCAGGTGGATTCTGCACCAATCAGAAGGGCCATCCGGCCCCCTACATCCCAACCCTGCACCAAGTAAACGTCTTTCACGGGAGCGTCACTTGGGAAACTACATTGCTGGGGCACCTTCCATGCCACAAAATCCTCAATTTTCTGCAATCTTTTTGAGAAACAAGTAAAATCTCGGATTGTCATGAATTGAAACAAGTTTATACGCACGAGTCATTCTGAGACGCAAGGCCTGAGCAATTCACGAATTGGAGCAAGGAATCTTGGCTAAGTAAAAAGTCGCCGCTCGAATTCAAGTGAAGACCACAACTCAACCAAGGATTTTGTCTGCATCAAGATACAGGAGGATAAGGAACAGTGTCATCGTCAAGTTCTACCCGTTTGTGGAGAGTGTGTCCCACTATGGACGGGCACGAAGACGAGTCTGCTCAGGCGGACTTCAGTCCTTCACAGCAGTGAGTTTGGTTCCCTGCCTCGTAATCCGACTCTCATCTCAAGGCACATATCCATACTGAAAATGAACACCTCACAGAAGTCCTCTCAAATTATTTGATCTGGCCAAAAGCGAGGGAAGGTTTCTCTGTGCATGCGCTCCGATGGTGAGATACAGCAAAGTGAGCACCTGCATCCCCTTCTTCCTATGTACGCAGGCCGAGAGACCCGTCCTGACAATATCAATTCAGCTAGCATTCAGACAAACAGTACATGCCTATGGGACGGACCTATGCTGGACGCCCATGATCCTAGCAAAGGAGTTCAACCGTAGCCCCATAGCCCGTGACAGCGGTGCGTCCTCTCTCCTCTCTTCCTCCTTCTTCTTGATGAACACACACACACACACACACCATATAGTTCTGCACAGGGTTTCTAACCAACACTACATGTCAACAGACTTCACATACTCTACAACAAAACCCCGCCCCCCGACCATCGTCCAGTTTGGCGCCAACGTCCCCCTCGAGCTAGCCCGGGCATCCTCTCTCGTCGCTCCCTATGTAGACGGCGTCGACCTCAACTGTGGGTGTCCACAGTCCTGGGCCTGCGCTGAGACCCTCGGCGCCGCACTGATGGAGAAGCGCGAGCTCGTCAGGGACATGGTCCTCGAAACCCGCCAGAGGCTGCGGGATGAAGGCTGGGCTGTGGGCAAGGAGAGGGACATGGACAGTCCCAAGGCCCGGAGCGTGAGCGTCAAGATCCGCGTGCATAAGGATCTCCGGTGAGAGAAAATTCTTCTGACCTGACCACCGTTTGTGCGTACGCATGCTGACAGAAAAGGAGGAAACCAGAAAAACCATCGATTTTATAGACACTGTCCTAGGCCACGACAAAGACCGCAACATCGACTTCCTCACCATCCACCCGCGCACAAGAAACACCCCCTCGACCACGCCCATCAACCTCGAGGCCCTAGAGTTGTTGACAGAAAAATACGGCGACAGCGTCCCCATCCTCGTATCCGGTGACGTCTTCTCCATGGCCTCGCTGCCGTACAGGTCTCCTTACCTGGCGCCCAGGGACGACGACGACAGTGAGCATAGCAGGCCTTACTTGCCTAAACTAAGCGGCCTCATGTCGGCGCGCGCCCTTCTCGCCAACCCGGCGCTTTTTGCGGGCTACGAGGCATGTCCGTGGGAAGCGGTCGAGCTATTCATGAATAATGTCGTGAGGGCGCCTCTTCCTCTGAAGCTTGTGCAGCACCACCGTACGTGCCCCATTTTATTTTATGTTCCCATCTCAAAAGAACGAAAAGCCACCACCACCTCCTCCTCTCCTTACACGGATCATGGTATTGTCTCTTCCTCTATTCCACGTTACTAACCACACGTGTCGTCCAAATCTCTCCAGTAGGTGAGATGTGCGCGCCCGGCTACGGCCCAGACAAGCACGCCCTGCTCAGCAAGAAAGAGCGCGCGGAGATGTACAATTGCACCGACATGTGCGCCCTGATTGACTTTATGGATGAAAAGATGAGAGCCCTCAACGGGAGAGATGGGATCCGGAGGGACCTGGTGCCATCGATTGTACAGACGATATAAGGATTTTGGTCTTCCCCTTCGAAGCCTTTGTAAGCCAGCGAACCAACACAATAAATAGGTCGATCGGAAATAGTTTGAGAGGGAGGCAAGGCAATGGTATTGGATAGTGATCCTTTGTCTTCTTCTGGTAGATGGGCGACGGTGGCTGGACCCCACGATCCATCTGATCGATTCGAGTCTAATTATGCAAGTCATCGACATCATACTTGTACATGCGTCTCTTGGCAAGGAATCTGCATATCAGAGGAAGCATTCAAACTATTGGCATACACAACCTGGATGTGATGAAGTCGAGATACCTCATGTTGAACTCCACCCGCGCTGACAAGTCACGCACGCAATGACATACTTTATGCGAGGAATCAAATGAGTTTGTGCCACACTTGGCGAGGTTACGATTGCCATCTTTCGCTGCATAAAAAGAGAGCATGATGAAAATATACACGGTTTACTCCTCCAGAGTCTCCCCTTTTGTGGGATCCGTCTCTCTCCTTTTTGTCCCCCTCCACTAGAGACGTCACCCTCTTCCGCCCCCTTCTCTTGTCGATGACGAGTCTGCGGCTACTGCATCCCCTCGTAGCTATGTGAGACCTCGTTGATCTCATCACTCTCATCTCTCCTCCGGTAGTTTGCAATAAGGCTGCGTCTCTTTGCTCCTCTACAGTCCCATTATATCCGGCTTAGTGGCCGTGGGCGTGCTCCTCGTCGTCCTCCTCCTCGACAAGCCAGTCCTCCACGGCGGCGGCGGGCTTGCCGGCGGCGGTCTCCTGACCCTCGACCTCGACGGCCATGCTCTCGTACTCCTTCAGGGAAGAGGCGAGGTCGGCCTCCTCGGGGGACTTGGGGGCCTTGGGCTGGGAGAAGTCGAGCACCTGGCCCTTGGCATCCGAGTCCTTGACGGGTGTTGGCTTGTAGGCCTTGAGTTCCTTCAGGTAGAGTTCTTGAACAAAGTCGGCTGTTTTGACGAGAGGGAAAGAAGTTAGTCATAGGTGCCTTGAGGGTTGGAGGGTGCGGGGATGGACGTGTTCCTCGATGGGGAAGTGCGTGCATGAGGGATTGTGGAGTGTGCTAGATGGGGAACGGGTATGATGTCGATGTGGTGGAGACGAGACATCTGCATCAATCTGATGGTGCCAGGCAGGGCGGCGTGGCTTATTGTGAAAGCTTGAGGGCAGGCAGGTAGACCAAGGCTGTGACGTGACGCGATGCCATCTCTCTGGGTAGATAGATCGATAGATAGACGGCCGCCCAGCCAGCGGCAACACAATATTCTTCCAGCCCGCGAGATCTGCTCCACCCCCAGACCATCCACCACCAGCCTCGGTATAAAAACCAAGCATCGTGCATCGGAAGAATATAAATCGAATCAACATACCTCTTCGCGAGACGGTAGGGTTGAGGAAGGTCCTCATCTGAATGGCATTGCGGCCAGCAAGTCGGGAGACTGCGGCGACAGCCTGGCGGCTCTGCAATCAGGTGGGTCAGTCGGTCAGTCCATCAATTCCATTCAACCCATCCGCGCCCATGTCGCGCAGACTCAATGGGAATGGAGGAGGGAAGCACGTACAGAAGCTCGGGACACGGAGGAGAGCATCGTGGCTTTGTGCGGTGCTCAATTGACGCGGCGGGGGGAGGGAAGAGGAGCAGGGCGTTGGGGTGTGGATGGGTGAGGTCTTTTGAGAGTAAAAAAGCTAAAACGGACCAAGCGGGTGAGGTCGGCGCATCATAACCCAGGACGTGGTCCGAGCTTCTTACCAACCTTTGCATGGGGACAGTCTCGCCTTTTTTCGCCCCCCTACCCCTGCCAGTCACGTGGTTCCCCTTCTCCAGACCAGCCTCCCAAATGGATACCCACTTCTCCCCCGCATTGATCACTTGCTCAAGTGCATCTGATGGTTTGATCAGAATCATTGCTGCCATCACTGATCACTCCAGATCTCAGGTCATGGTACAAGAGGTACAAGATGCCACGGCCATGCTAAGGAATTGGAGCATCATACGCTAGACAGCACTTGGGGTGCTGTTCGAAGCTCAGCTCAATTGATGATGTCACTTCACGAAAGAGCCTTTGTCTATGATCAAATGTCGTCAATGTCAAACTGATCGAGACTAATTCTCATTGCAAGGTTTGAATCCTTTCTTTTGTCTGTCTCTCTCTCTCTCCATCTCTTCAGGGAATATGGAAAAACATATCCTCCTGGCGACCGTGATCCTGTTGTTGGCTGGACCGGTCCAGTTCTAGCCTTAATACAAAACACGCACGCGCGCGCGCACACACACACACACAGTAACAATCGGTATGTCTGTCTCTGTCCCTTGTCTTTCTCTCTCTCTCTCGTCGTACCATGGCAGCCGTCACTCATGAAAAAGAATACAAAAGAAGAAGAAAAATTGCAAGTGATTCTCTCTGGTCCGAGTGAGCTTCCTACTTCTCAGAGCGAGGCGCATACCAGTTGTTCATGGGCACCTCATCTCCAAGATCAACATAGCCCGAACTTGGCCACTGCTTGGCGCTGGTCTTTTGAGAAGCAGCCTCTCTGTTCCTTCGTCGTACGACAGCAAAGACCTTGATACCGGCATACAGCAGGTACACGACGATGGCGATCACCATATAGGCAGTGATCCAGCTGCTGGGCGCATGCGTGAGCTGCAGACCCAGGCCTCCGTTGATGGCACCGAGGATGATCAAAATGCGTCCCCAGTAGAGGTGAACATAACTGATGACGCCCCTCTGGCGGTACTTGAGGTAGTACCGGTGGTGCAAGTGGCCCAGGGCAGGCTGGATGCCGAGAAGGGCGACGACCAAGACGCCAAGCAAGGTGTGGCTGTTGTTGAAGAGCTGCGACAGCTGAAGTCAGCAACGTTTGTTTGTTCTTCTCCCCCGTCTTGCCAGGACATGGACTTACCAGGTCGCGCTGCTGCGCACCGAACACACCAAGGCCGAAGAACGCCCACATAGACAGCCATGTGATGACCTGCCAGCCAGCGTGGACCTGCCACTTGCCAATCAGTGGCATGATAGCCGACCCCAGTGGGTAGAAGACGGCAAATGCAAGCGCCATGCCGAGGCCATGCGCCCAGATGATCTGCTGGTTCGGCTTCGCGGCCTGCGTGACGGCACCCGTAGTCGACGCTGAGCTTGTGGCCTCTACCGCCGAGGTGAATGGGTTGCTGTCGGTTGCGATGGTGGCCTGTGCGAGGTCTAGGGCGAACGACGTGTGCGAGTCGTGGTATGTGATTGTCTCGGAGAGATCCGTGCTGTCCAGGGCAGCCCCGGCCTTCCACGCGCCGATCCAGTTGGAGCTGGTGCTCGTCGTGCTCAGTGTCCCACTGGACCAGGACTTGCAGTCGGTGCACAGGATATTGGCGAGCATTATGCCGTTGGACACACCGCTGCCCGCCATGAGCTGGAGGGTCGACGCCGTCGAGGCGCTGTACAGCGGCTGGGTCTCCCCTTTGCCCAGACGCGACGAGACCGTCACGTTTCCGGTGCCGTCTGCATACATGACGATTATGTTGGCGCCGGCCATCTCCTGCGAGCCTGCACCCAGCCCGACCCAGGAATAGGATGTCGGCGCAGACATCTGGATATAGATGTTGCCGGTGGTCGAGTCGGCTGTCGTCTCTGGAACGCCAACGGCATAGCAGACATTATCGGCGCCCGACGCGCAGGTGCTGACGGGAGTTGCGCTGACATGTGTTGCAGCTGCTTTTGTGTAAGCCCGGGTTGCACATCCCTTGAAGGGCCAGCGCCTTGAATCCGCATCGACTTACCAAGCACCGCTGCCACTGCGGCTGTGAGGCTGAGAGGTGTATGCATCGTAGTGGTGGAATGTGCCTCCAGCACAGCTGGGTGCAATTTCTCTCGTCTTTCTTTCTTCTAGTTGAAGAGACGGTAGACAGGGGAGGATGGGGAATTAACAACCTTGTAACGGGAGGATTACTGGGAGGCACAGCCTATTTGCTTTTATTAAGAGGGTGAAGGGTGTAGTGAGTCGAGAAGTATATGACACAAAGGAAACAACACGTCCTGGGAGCACGGGATGTGTGTCTGATATATAAGACCGCACTGCGGCAATAAACACAAGTGTATTCTTCTCAAGGGACAAGGAAGGTGGGAGGGGAACCGAACATCTCGACTGCTCTTGTACAATTAAGTTATGCGAAGGCAAGCACGAAAGGCTGGGCTGAGCCTCTAAGAAACTTTGAGCGAGGTTGATCTGAAGGCGCTGCCAGGGTGGTCCCTCGTGCCAAAGTGTGACTGATGTGTTTCGTGATCCGGAACCCCCTGTAGGCTAAACCATAGTATGCCAACCACAACAACCCTTGCATTTCTAGTTACGTCGTAAAACATGTGAAGGGAGAGAGAGCCACAACCATCGGGAGTACCAAGAACAGAGTGACGCGGCCAGCCAAGTGCTTAAGCCATGCGTTAGACGGGCTGCTATCTTAAACATGGGACGGCTGAGCCTGGCCAAAAGGTGCAGCGCTTGGAAGAACAGAAAAAGAAATAGGATGAAAAACGTGAGACACTGATCACCAGAGACATTACCATAGTAATGATTTAGCTCAGAGAAACCAGAGGGCGATCGTCACAGCCTTGCAGCGAGAAAGACCTTGCAAATCTCGTCTTCCCTTCTACTGTGACTTCTTACAGATCAGTTCGAAGTCTCTCGCTTGCTATCGTCCCACGCTATTCACCGCCGTGCTTCCGATTCAAGTCATGGATCTCGATTCCCTCCTCTCAAGCTGCGGCTGGCATGGTTGAAGGTTCTGTCCTTCAAGATTTAGCTCTGGACCGTTTGTGCTGGGCACCGGCTCATCGACTTGACAAGCCGCTAGCCGTTTTTTTGACTCTGGCTGATCAGCTCTGGGCGAGAGGCGCAGCGTAAGCTTCGTCATGATGAGCGCTTTCAAGAAGATGCCCAGGCGCATAGGATCATCAGCCCGTCTATCAGTCTGTTCATCTGGAAACACGGCGCAAGGCCTGGGTGGGCGGAGTCTATGCAGCCCAGCCCTGAGCCAAGAAGGCTGCTTGCGTGTACGTACGACGAACCAATGGGGCATCGGATATTATCCATCATATCTCGTCTCTCTATCTGTCTGGCTGTCTGTTATCTGCGGCTGCCGCTGCTGCTGTTGTGTGTCAAAGGTGATGTCAGTTTCCTCTATTCTGATGCTGGCCCGTTTCAGGAGTCGGGCGGGAGGCGTGGAGCTCTCGAGATAGAAAGACAAAAGAGAAGAGGCCTTGGACCAGCAAGTAGTGGTGTACGCATGAATGCATCCCGAAAGAGTGGGGGAAAGGAAAAAAGAAAAGAGAAAAAATTGTTACCAAAGAGTAACATGAGGACTGATGTCTCATGCACGACAGGCCAATCTTCCGTCGCTACTGGACCAACTTGAGGGATGAAAGCTGTCCCCTTACTGCTTTCCCAAACCCTCATGCTAGGCTTAGCCACGTTCTTGCATCATCAAACCTCCACTGTGCGATTCGCCTGATCTGATTCTGCAGGCAATCGTGTTCCCGATCGACTGGAGCAATTGAATGATCAATCGAGTTGAAAGAAAGACAACAAAAAACAAGAAAGGAAAACACATCGGCCCCGCGCCTGCTGGCACACGGCGAGCTGCACCATGGGGCCAAACCTGTAACAGAGACTGTAGAGGAGGCTCAGCCCCCCTCCTCTTACAATACTCTATTTCTTCCCCTTCTTCCCCTTCTTGGTTATCGAGCACACCTGAGTGGCTACAGACCTGGAACTGTTTTATACAATGCAAGGGACCGCTGTAACTGCGGCGGCACACTAGCCTCAGGGTGCAAGCGAGGGCGGGAAGACCCACTATGTATCGTCCTGCAAGGGGCTTTTACCTTTGGACGTTTTACCATAGCATGCGCCGCATTGAAACCACCTCCCAGTAACGAACGCTCTTCTTCATACCATGAAACTGTAGAAAATCCTATTATAAGATGGCGGTTGATTCGATAATTCTTGAACATGCATCAATTACGACAATATTTATAATTGAAACTACAGGGAAGACTCAAGAAGCGTACATTTGAACGGCCTACGCTGATGAGGTGCCTCAACTCAGTGGGGGAAAATACTCGTGCCACCTCTCTTCTATGAGCTCTCACTTACCTGAACACCCCCAAATGCCATACCGTTTCAGACCTCGATATCCTGTAGGCACTACCCTAGCGCCCTAGAACAGCCTCGCGTGCACTCATGCACGTCCTCACCAGTGTTCGATGTGGGACAAGGTCGTGGCCTGGTCGAACACCACACCCACCCACCCTTCCGTGGCTCTCGCCAATCACTTCTGAACAAGAACCCTGAAAGACTACCTGTCCCTACCAAGAATAGCAGACACACACACACACATGCAAAAATATTGGCTATATGCAGAGGTTCGATCAGACAGGGCAAGCAGAAGAGAGAGAGAAAACATCAGATCACCATCCTCCACTCCAGACAAGACTCGTCCGTACTGTCTCTTTTGTTGGATCAATGAAACACCCGCCGCTCTTGGCACGAGAACTACGCCCCCGTGGGATAAAGCAGACAGCAAAGCCCAAACCCCATTGATTGCGTGGCAGTCTTACCCATTCATGTCTCGACAGCCTTATCGGAGTTAAAAGCGTCGTATGTACGACGACAGACACTGCCAGTCAGAGTCCATGCAAGTCCCAGAGATCTGGTGATGCTGATGTGTATGGAACGATTCACGCTGGTAAGGGGGAAGGGAATCGGGCAGGAGTTGAGCCCAGTGAAAAGCGACCATAATCTTGGAAAGGCAAAGAAAATCCGAGGGGTTGCAGGGCTGCCGCGCCTGGCGATATCGCCATGGTAACTCGCGAAGAGTTTTCTGTCTGAGTCGTCTCCACCTCGCTAGACATCGTGACGCTGGATTTTCTCCAGGCTTAGCTGTCGATCAGCCCCTAGGCTGAGAGGACCGTTGATGCCATAGGGCTGAAGACATCCACAGCAGGGAGATCAAAAAACGGCATGGCAGCCCTTGACCTGGCAAGTATGTCGATGAGGCCCCCGCCGTCATCAACACAGTAGGAAGCGAAGCTCGCAACTGGAAAATTCCCGAGAAAATGCTTTCATTATGAAATCTCATCCTTTACTCGCTTCCCCGCGCTTCGATACATTGCCGTCAAACCATTCATGCCTTATTATTGTCCAACGAAACTGTTACTTGGGACCGGAAGAGGATGAAAGGGGGAAAAAATTGGAAAAGGAAAAACCTCGCTTGCTCCCGAGACTCTTCCCTCCTTCTCAGCCAGTCGATGGACTGCTGCTGCTGAGACCTCAATCACGCCCAAACCAAGAGAGACAAGTCTATCCTCTTCTTTTACCATGCAATGACTGTGCCATCTGTCTTGTATGTGTAACCTTTATCATCTATTGTATATGATGCTCATGTTGCGTTACATCCACCTCTTAAATTCCTGCCTGGGTTGGACAGAAATTACACCGCGACAATACACCGCGACAATTCGGAGTCCTGCCGTCACGCACCCTGCGCAAATGCGAAACCGTTCGAGTTCAACAGGCTGTGGCTCGCTACAAAGCTGAAGCCACCAAAAGGATTGTCATCCATACGCGCGCTCGCAGGGCTGAATGGCTCTGCAAAGGAGTTGCGTGGGCTCAAGCTGAGCCCAGTGAACTCTTCCGAGAAGTTCTCAGCCAGTTCGGGATCAGTGATCATGGGCTGAATAGGAGGCTCGACCTCACGCGCGGCGAGTTTCTTCCAGTCGATGTGCCTGAAGAAGCGGTGGCCCTTGATGATCGCAAGGTCCTTGGGCATGTGGCTCCCCAGGCGCTTCTTGGGGTCCTTCTTCAGCAGGCGTGTGACGAGGTCCTTGGCGTCGTTGCTGAGGAAGTATGGTAGGGCCAGCTTCTGCTTGAGGATGTTCTGCTGCACCTTGTGGTGGTTGTTACCACGGAAAGGGGCGTCTCCCACCATCATGTCGTAAGCAAGCGCGCCCAGCGACCACCAGTCCACCGCCTTGCCATACTTCTCGCCCTTGATGACTTCTGGGGCCATATACTCCACCGTGCCCAGAATCGAGCTGCAAGTGGCGTCGTCGGCAGCGACCTTGGACAGTCCAAAGTCCGTGAGGAGAACGTGGCCCTCGGCGTCCAAGAGGATGTTCTCGGGCTTCAGATCGCGGTAGACGACGCCGAGGTCATCGTGCAAGTGCGAAAGAGCGAGAACCATCTCTGCTAGGTAGAAGGCCGACCTCGTCTCGGAGAACATGCGCTCGGCCTTGAGATGGTGAAACAGCTCGCCGCCCTGACCGTACTCAAGGATGAGGTACAACTTCTCCTTGTCCTGGAAGGCGTAGTAAAGCTTGACCACGAAAGGGTGCCGGTTGACGGACTCGAGGATGTGGCGCTCGTTCTTAGTCTGCTCGATGAGCTTCTTGTGCACGACCAGGGACGCCTTCTTGAACTGCTTCTGGGCGTACAACCGGCCAGTAGTGCGCTGCTTGACCAGGATGACGGTTCCATAGGTGCCCTTGCCCAGGCAACGAAGGGGCTCGAAATCTTCAGTTGTCATCTTGCGAGGCGGGTTGGCAGGCACCCCCTCCATCTCGTCCTCGAAGACGCCCTCTGCCAGGGCGGCGCCTAGGCCCGGTGCGCTCGCACTGACAAAGTCCTTGTCCAAGGTGATCTCATACCGCGTCGAAATGTCCGAGGCGCCCTCATCGCCGCTGCCCTCGCTACCGTAGTTGCTCTGTGCATGGATGCTGGCTCCATTCAGCGCGCCACGAGCCCGAACAGGGCGAGCCAGGGGAGAGGCGCTGTTACAGCGCGTGGCTGAGCTCGCGCGGGAGGAGCTGGCGCTGTCGAGGTGCAGCGAGTCGATCTGCGATCGCAGGAGGGAAATTCCGCTGACGGCAGGGGACTGTGGGGCAGGACGTAAGACGGGGCTGCAATTCACGCTGACCACATCATCAATGACCGGGTTTCGTGAGCGTCGACCGCGCAAGATAGGAGGCGAGGACTTGTCGGCAGCGATCAGTCGAGGCGTGCCGCCGCCATACTCGGACTCTTCGTCTCCCGAGCCACTCGGAGTCTGAAAGCCGCGGACCACGGTGGTGGCCATGGCTGCCGTTGTCCTCAGGGACATTTCGGAGATCGCGCGGGCGAGGCGACAAGACCTGTTCCCTTCTTCCCTCCTTTATTTGGTGATCCAGCTATCGCGAACGACCGATCGCGATGCTAGAAGTTGTGTTTCTCTGTGGCCTTTTCGTGTGGCCGTTCAAGGCGCACCGCGGCGGGCTTCTGGATCCTTGCGGCAATCGGCGAACTCGTTTCGTGAGACTCTCTGGCGGCACTGGACGCGCATCTGATACTTGAAGAAAGAAAACGAAAAAGAAGTTTGAGGAGTATCGTTACTGGTATGCATTTGCGAGAGAATAAATGGCTGGTTGTCTTGAACTGTTGTTTGTCTTGTGGTCTGCTGAGCAAAAGTCACCTGAAGGAAACAAGGAAAAAGAGAATGGGAAGGCGAGACTTTTATTCGAAAGGAGCACATGCAAATTTGGCTTCCCTGTTTGTCCACAACTGTGGAGTCTCACTCAGCCTGCGCCCGGGGTAAATTTTTATTTGGGGCATTGTGACAGGCTACTAAGTACAGGCTACAGGCTACGAGCCACCATTCAGTCGCTGTCACTCACTAAGGGACAATGCCCCTCCAGGGCTGGCTCTTCCAAGTTTAGGGTTTGATTACGAAGGTCCAGGCGGGCCGCGCTGGGGTCAGACCACTAGCCGAAGGTGCTACTACGGAGTAGGCAACCCCGCGAAACAGGCCACCTGCCCAATGGGACCTTCCTAGGTTCAGTTTTTAACTGTGGCGGGTGGATGCGGCTTTATGCGTTCTGGTTCCACTTCTACTTGTTTGCCCCTTTCAGGCGGCTCTAAGCCCTGGCCTTCAACAAAATCGCCGAGTACTACAATAACAACACATGCTTTATTGCGACCCCATGGGTGCCTCGTCAGTTGTAGAATCTCTTGACAATCAGGTTATTTCTCTTTACTGGCATCAAGAAAGGTGTCTGGCTCCGACACAAACTCCTGTCGCATTATGCTGGGTATCTCGACACACACACATGTCCTCTTAATTGCTGATTTTCTCTCTAGGATTTACACTCTTATAGAGCCTCCATCTCATTCCGTGCCCAGAGTTTTATAGTTCTGTCATGGCTTCCAGATACAATCCATCTGCCGTCCCTCGAAATATCGACAGAGCTGACAGGCGCCGTATGGGATTCGAGCGAGCTGATGAGGGAGTAGTCGTCCATCGAGTATACGTTGACCTTCCGATCAAATCCACACGATGCGAAGAATGTAGCCGATTTCTTCGGCAATTGCGCACCCTTGTCATCTTGGCCAGGGGGCTCGCCCTCCACAGGATCGTCAAGACCGCGGAACACGCGCAGATCCGTCACGCCAGAGGTGTTTCCGGCCAGGTTCCCGCCCGACTGCACCTTGCGGACATCCCATACTCTGACAAATCCATCCAGAGACCCCGAGAGTATCCTGTGGCCGTCTATCCAGCCCAGTGAGGTGATGGGCTGGATGTGACCTTCGCACAGCATAATGGTGCGACCGCTCCTGAGATCCCACACCCTGCCAATACTATCCATACCCGCCGTAGCTACCAGTGCACCCTCAGACTGGAAGCTGACAGTCAGAGCTGCCCTCGAATGCCCTTCCTGGCATACTATTTCCTTGCCAGCTGCGACATCGTAGAGCCTCCATGTTGTATCGTCGCAGGCAGTAGCTAGAAATCGACCGGATGGGTGAAATCCAATCTTGTTGACTTTGGTTCCGCCGGTCTCTGCAAGTGAGGAGAGAGGTATATCTCGCTCGAGCGACCACAGGTGGACAGATCCGTCAGCTGACGAAGATGCCAGGCGAACAGTGTCAGTTCCTTGGGCCACCGGGCCAGGAAACCAGTCCACCCCGCCGATCTTGGCAGTGTGGCCTCTCAGGGTCTTCTTGACCTCGAGCTCGGGCGCCGAGAGGACCTTGAGACTGCCGCCCCAGTCTCCAGTGGCGCAGAGCTCCCCCTCGGGCGCGAGCCGGACCACGCTCAGGTACCTCTGTCCCCCGACCTGCGAACTCTGGAGCTCAAAGTCCTGCAGCCTGTCCTTGATCTGCTTCCGGTGTTTGACGTGCGTCCGCAGTGGTATCTTGGCCTCCTCCCGTTGAAAATGCACACGCCTCTTCGCCCTTGGGAGTGAGTACTTGGCGACCTCGACCCTAGCCTGCAGTAGTTCGTCATCGCCTCGCGTGTAGTATTCCTCATCTTGCTCCTCGTCATCCTCTTCATCCTCTGGGACATCTTCCATATCCACATCGGCGGTTTCCTGGCCTTTAGCTCTAGCCTGCTCGGTCTCGGTCGTTAAGATATCTCTTAGCCGCTCACGGCGATCCGCAGGGTTATTCTCGCCGAAGAGCGTGATTGGTACGCCTCTCTCGCGTAGCATGGCCTTGATGGCATCATCGTTGGTCGGAACGGCGATGCGCGCCGCGAGCCGCTTGCGCTCGAACTGGGACAGCAGTGCTGAGGCATTCTCACCAGTTGCGAGGTCGTAGTTGTAATCATTTGCTGGGCCGAAGGGTCAGCGGCGCTCACTGGAGGGACTGGAGGCAACCTATACTTACGGACTTCATCAATCGTCATCCCCCTGTCCTGCACAGAGGAAGTTTAGTCAGTCGTGCCGCGTGCTGTTTGATTCGGTTTGTTGAGCACATAGAGGCCTCGTCAAAGCTCTGGGCAGAATCTCCTTACCTCGTCCATCTGATCCTCCACGTACGCTCTCCTCGAAGGGTGCATCATCTTGACGACTTGGCCCCGGGGGGGAGGGGATCGGCCAGCCAGACAAAAAATAATGAAATTGCTATTGCTCGATCCTGCAAGGGCAAGACGAAGGAAGAAGGCAAAGAAAACAAGCTGAGGTCCAGTCCAGTAACTTTCAAAGGGAAGAAAGCGCGGCTTAAGGTTGTCTCGCCTGCCGCGTCGATGAGAGAAACTTCCGGTCCTGCGTGGACCCGCAGCTTGAGCGACCGGGGCTTACGCTAATCAAAAGCCGAGAAAGTACTGATAAACCTGGCCCGCCTGTGGAGACGATCGTCGACCCTCTTTCAACACCACTTCGATTTGGTTCCTCTTTCATCATTCCAACTTTTCCCTTTCTTTCATATCGCTCGTCGCCCTCGACCTCCGTCCTGCGTTCGTGAAATTGGCTCTCGTCATCCAACTCACCTCCACTTTTACTCGTTCTGGATTGACCAGCTTTGTTCATGACTTGATTTCCCCTCACAAAAATGGCGAGCATCGATAGGTACCGACCGCCTCGCGAGGGCTATCAGCCTCCCTCGCTGTCTGCCAAGCCTGCTGCTGCCGCCGGCCGCCCGTCCAAGTCGCCCTCGAGCCGGCGCGATGTCCCGCCTGCAGTCCCTTCCCCCCCGACGCACTCCTCGCGCACTTCCTCACTTCCACCACAATCTCGACGAGGCGCGCCCTCCCCAGCCCATCACTCGCCGACGAGCGCGTCACGACCGCGGGCCAGCCAGTGGTACTTTACCTCAGACGAGGCGCTCAGTGCTCCCAGCATTGTGGACGGTCTCATGCCAGCCGACGAGAGGCTGCGGAGGGCAAAGGGCGTCAACTTCATCTACCAGGCTGGGGCCATGATAGAACTGCCGCAAACTACGCTCTGGGTTGCAGCTGTCTTCTTCCATCGCTTCTACATGCGCTGCAGCATGGTTGATGAGAAGGGAGGCATACACCACTACGTGAGTTACCATCAAAGTCACTGCATCATAGCCTGGCCAAAAGCCGCGATGCAATGCGCTGGCGGATGCAACATGCGCCTCCCCGTTCTCTCACTTCCGTCCGGGCACCTCTTTCCCCAGAAGCGTCAAGAGGCTAATACAGATGCTACTGTAAATAGAATATCGCAGCGACGGCCCTCTTTCTGGCGAACAAAACTGAAGAAAACTGCCGGAAGACGAAGGACCTCATCTACGCTGTGGTCAGAGTGGCGCAGAAGAACCCCAAGCTGATCGTGGACGAGCAGAGCAAAGAATACTGGAAGTGGCGGGATAGCATCCTCATGCACGAAGAGATGATGTTGGAAATGTTAACCTTCGACCTGATGGTGGACAATCCCTACCAACGGCTGTACGAGTGTTTAACCCAACTAGAGATGCTTCACCACAGACCGATCCGAGATGCGGCTTGGGCATACTGCTGTGACTCGGCCTTGACGGTGCTTCCGCTCCTCATGAACGCGAAGGAGGTCGCCATCAGCGCCATATACTTTGCGACGGTTTCGCTCGGCGAGAAGATCGAAGACGACAAGGACGGAGAGGCCTGGTGGCGCGTGTTGAACGGGGACGAGTCACTCTTACAATCGGCCATTAGCGTGGTGATGGACTTCTACTCAGAAAACCCTCTTCGGAAGTCAGACTCGCGGTACCAGGGCTCACCAGCCTTCAGTCTCGAGAATACCAGAAGGGTACGAGACTTCCCCAGTCAGACTGAAGGCGGATCCAGTCATAATGGCACACCAATGGACACAGATCGCGGCGGGACGCAGAGCCCACGAGCACGGAACCAAGGCAGGGCGGACCGGGACGATGATGACAATGGCAGGACCGACAGCAAGAGGGAAGTCGACGACGGCTATATGGACATTGAGACGTCACAATCTAAGGGAGACTCCGATGCCACTTTGAAGTCTGCAGCGAATCACCTCGGCAATCACGGTGACAGGACTAATGGCACAAGCAACGGCTTAAGATCGCCAGGAGTGAAACGAAGAAGTCCAGAGGCAGAGCTAGACGAGAGCCCAGTAGACAGAGACCAGAAGCGGGCACGGCTGTCTGATGAGGACGAAGGTGAAGTGAGAGAATCGTCATAAACAGCCTGGATCGACAAGCGAAGGGCGAAGAAGGAGCTGGAGCCGTAGCTGGTGTGTGTAAAACATGCGACAGAGCACATCATGAGGGATTCAAAGCGTTGATAAACCCCCCACCCTGTTAACAGATGGTATGGCACCAATGTACAAAGGTCGCATTTTCTTTTCAAGGGTACATTGCTCATGGGAGTCTGGGCCATGAAGCAATGCCGGGCGTCTAAGGGGGGGGGGGGGCTACAATAGATTACGATATCCTAGGATGACAGATATACCAAACAGGATTGACATTGTGCCAACAGGCTGATTCATCAATTACACTGATATTGAACAATAGTGACGCCTTTGGGGCTGAACAAAACATTGCATCTCCAGAGCAATGACTGCCATGATTTTCCCACTTTTCTTGCCAGCGCCCAATAAGAGCACCACTCCAGCTGTGTTAGAAGTCCACCGTACACACAAGTATTCTCAGCGGCACATACTTTCAGCAAAGCATGTAGACAAACATCTGTAGCATTCGGGGCGGACATAAGCATCCCAACATAAGCTGGCAGAATACCCCAGGTTGGAATCCCCAGTCCCTTGTTCTGCCCCTGCTCGCATTGAGGGATCAACAATGTGTCCAAGTGTGTGTATACATGTATCAACGACCAGATTGGACTAGACAATACCAGTATTTGTCAAAAGAAGGCTTGTCCCCCACGCACAAGCTTCGTCAAGCTGTATTATTCCCAGCCCTGCGGACAGAGGTACCACCACCACCAACCAACCAGCTCTCATTCTCACACACCATGAAAGTGACAGACGCTTAAACCATCCCAAAGAAGAATGTGCAGTCTTTTGTTTGTCTTCTTTCTCCCTCCCTCCCTCCCTCTTTCTCCCCTCCCACCCTTCACCACCACAGGAGCTGCATGAAAAGATTAGATGAGAAGAACCATCAGACTATATTTGGCCAGTCTCACTCAAGTCTTCCCAAATGAATGGCCTTACAATCAGATCTGTAAGCAAGAAGACAGAAAATAAAATACACTTTGCAAGAGGTTAAATAATGACAATATTCTGGTGAAATCCTTGTGGTCACGAATGTGAATCAGGTGTTTGTAATGCACACATCAAGAACCTCTGGTGGTACAAACACACACGAAGAGAGAGGGCATGTTGAAAATAGAGTCCCAGCTGGAACCAGCCAGAGGATTCAGGTCCCTCTTCACCAGAGAATCGTGAAAGATCCCGAAGCAAGACAGTCGGAACATGGCAGCCAGTTATGTTTTGAAACCACAACAGCAAGGACTTCTTCATTCAAAAACCTGACACATGCACAAGAGAGCAAAATCCCAAAATTCGTTTCTCTCTGCGTGTTGAGCATGATGACATTTTGATTATGCATTACCACTGTAGGCATTGCTCGTCCCTTTTTTCAAACTGCCACCAGATGCTAGATGCTGGTACCATGCCTTCTGGAAGGGGCACAAATAGATAGATACCAAGCCACATACTCGCTACCTCTCACAGGTGGCCCCATGCGGGTTCATCTCTCCAGGCAAGAAGTGCAGACGGATGAGGACCACTTCACTTTGTTGGAGCAGAGAGGCACAGGCAGCCAAGCCTTTGGTGCCTCTCCCTCGCCGCAGTGTCCACCACCACCAGATTAAGCCCTGACTGGCCCATTGTGGATCCAGCCTAATAATCATTCTCATCCAATGCATGCTTTCTCCCCAAGCAAAGTTCAAGCCATCGTCATCCCATCCTCCTCCTTGTCAGCGCCTGCTGGGCGAACTTAACCTCGCTCGCCTATAGAATCGGATGGAGTAAAAGCACATTTCTGTTTCCAGACCGTAAACGCCGAGGCCAGATTGCTGCATCTCTTCTGTCTTGCCAAATGCAGGTGCTTCAACCGCCCATATGCAAATGCACGATGCGTACCAAATGTCATGAACGCGCGTGAGACCCTATTCGCCCTTTTTTTCTTTTTTCGGTGACCGAGGAAGAAAAGAATTGAAAACTTTGGAAAGGTTTTGAAGAGAAAGAAGAAGAAAAAGAGAATCTGGCAACCGATATCCTCTTCTTCATCACATGTCAAAGTCCGAAGTGCCCACCAAATCGTCATTGGTCCGGACACCGCTCATCCGATTTGACTTCTGGGTCGTAACGTCCTCCACCTCATCCCAATCGTGCTCCTTTCCCTGGTCGACATCCATCTCATCATCCATGACCCTGTCTCCCATGTGCTCGTCCAGCGCACTCTCATCAACAAATGTGAAACCTTGAAAATTCGCCTGGACAGAAGGCGAGAGGGGAGTTGACGTGGCGAAGCCCCTAGCCAGTGCCGCCGCTCGCTCGTTCAGCGAGCCATTCTGATCGAGAGCGTTTGTGAACTCGGGGTCGAAGTAAGAGACATCTGTGTCGGACTTGAGGCTCGGCTTGAAAGGTGGCGTGATCAACTTGTTGGACAGCGCGTTCCAGTCGATGTCGTTAAAGAATGGATGCCGCTTCAGCTCCCCCGCATCATCGTTGGCGCCCAGGCGATGCTTCGCATTCCTGTTCAGCAGACCCTTGACAAAGTTTCGGCCCTCGAGAGACAGCGTGTCTCTTGGGAAGCGGACCTTGCCAAATGCGATGTTCTTGTACATCTGCTGGGTGTCTTCGGCGTAAAAGGGGCTCCAGCCACAACACATCTCAAACACGAGGACGCCCAGGGACCAGAAGTCAACCATCTTGGTGTAGCCTGCCTCGTCCAGCAGCACCTCTGGGGCCAGGTACTCGGTTGTTCCACAGAAGGTGTTGGTGGTGTCGTTTTTGGTCAGGTTAGCCTTGGACAGGCCGAAGTCGCAGAGGGCGATGTGGCCGTTCGCGTCCAGGAGGATATTCTCGGGCTTCAGATCCCGATAGACAATGTCGTTCTTGTGCAGGTGCTCGATCGCGAGGATGAGCTCCGCGATGTAGAACTTGGCGCGCTTCTCGTCGAACCGCCCCTCCTTCTGGAGGTGCCAGAAGAGCTCGCCGCCGGACATGTAGTCGGTCACGAGGTAGAGGTCAGACGGGGTCTGGAAGGAGAACTTGAGCCCCACGATGAAGGGTGACTCCGAGGTCGCAGTCCTGACCAGAATGTTCCTCTCGCCGACGGTATGAGCCACCTCTTTCTTTTGTACAATGACCTTCTTGGAAAGGACTTTCATAGCATATATGCGCCCGGTGTCCCTCTTTCTCACTTGATACACCTGACCAAAGGTGCCCTTTCCAATCAACCTCAAGATCATGAAGTCTTCGGGGCCGTAGTGTCGCTTTTCGCCCCCGTGGTACAGGGCCTCAACGTATATCTCGCCGGTGGGCGCGTTTTCCTCCATGGTGTCAACGTGACCCTTGAGGCTGAACCAGCCTCGGATGGGCTCCTGGCTGTCTGGCCTGCGTCCTTGGAAATTGACGTGTCCCAGAAATTCCTCGCCTTTCGCGCCGTGATCGTAAACGGAGATATCAACGAGCATATCCTTATCGACAACATCACTGTTCTTTACGTCAGTGGGATGCAAACTTCTTCGGCCTTCCCTCCCGGCCCCCAAGATACTGAAAGAACAAAAGATGAAGGGATCTGGGATGGCTTACAAGACCGCCTCGGCGTCCCACTTTGGGTTTGTAAAGGACTGACGGTGAGGCCGGTTGCGGAAACTGTTGAACTCTCCAATGCTGGTGTTGCTGCTCTGGCGGCTCCTCATGGGGATGGCCATGGGGGTCCGGCCAGAATCGCTGCCCTGGCGCTGGATCGGAACACCGCCCATGGCAACATTTGAGACGGCTGTCTCGTCATCCTCATCGTCCTTGCGTGGAGCGCCCGAGATCAGCTCGCTCTTCTGGAAGACGACAACGACATAGGGTGCTCTGCATTTCCGCAGTCCTCTAGCCTCGCTGATCTTGATTGTGAGCTTGCCCTTGGCGGCTGGTACTTGTGTCGACGTGGTGGAGGAGCCAGAGGGGGTCTGGATGCCCGTGGCGCTCGCGCTCGCGCTCGCGCTCTCGTTACTAGTCCTTCGGTCGTCTTGGCCGTCATTTCGGCTAGGTTGCGCGGTAGACAGTGCTCGGGCAGGTGTGGACTGGCCACTCTTTGAAGCCGCGGCGTTTGTTAGCCCTTTTCGCCGACGAACAGAAGCAAGATCCTCAGAAACAGCAGCAGCAGCAGCAGCAGCAGCGTCCCCCATGACAGAAACGAGGTGCTTATGGGCTGATGAGTCCTGTGAAGCGGTGCATGGGGTTGAAAAATGACGGGCATGGGCGGTGGACTCTGTGATGCGGGCGGAGGACACCGGCGCAAGCACAGAGGTCCTGCGGCCCGTCACACCCGTCCTGCAGGAGGCGTTCGGCGGAGCGGCGGCGGAAGGAGCCGCTGCCGCCGCCACCACTGCCGCTCCCCCATGTCTTGCCCCCTCGCCACCACTCTCACCGCCTACTTTGGCACCGCGCAACGAAGAGCGAGACGATGCGGGCGGGGTAGGGTATGGGTGAATTTCGCCTCCTCTTTCAGCAGCAGCAGCAGGAGGCGGCTTGTCTTCTAGAAGGACTCCCACCCTCTCATGAGGGAGGAGAGGTGGGCCTTGTTCTTCAGACGACTTGCGGGAAGCGGGCTCGGGGGGGCTGACTGGTACATCTGACGAAGAAGAAGGAGGAGTAGGGGATGCTATCTGCTCCTGTTCGCGGCGTGACTGAGCCGCAGCTCCCGGAGCCGCAGCAGAAAAGGTGCCTGACCACAAACGCTGAAGAGAGCTTGGACGAACCTGGCCGAAATAGCTCATGATGCCGGGCAGCCTCTTGTCCTGAGGGTCAGGCTCCGGGGTAGCGAAGCCAGACCGAGGGGTGTCGTTTCCGATCTGGTCTGTGGAGTCGTCGTTCTCTGTCGTGGCAGACCTGCTGCTCGGGTTAACTTGAGTGGCCATGACGGCGGCGACGACGGCGACGGCGACGACGCAATAACAGCAACAGAACTCTTAAAGCGCGGGCAGTGAATGGTTGAAGAGGAGGGCAAAGGTAGAGAGGGGACGGCAGAAGTCGGAAGACAACATGGACAACTTTTGGGTTGAAAGCTTGTGATGACGATTTTCGTGCGGAATCGGGTCGGGGTTTAAACGATGGGAAATAAATGGGGCAAAAAAATTGCTAAGCAATTGAGGGGTGAAGATGAGGGTCTATGACATCGAGGTGCTGAGTTGGGGAAACTTGTAGGGGGAGCGAGAGACCGCCTGTGCTGGGATGGGGTGCGCTTTAACTGGGCTCACTGGAGATTGGCCCAGGGCCGAATTGCAGGATATTTCAATGCAAAACTTAGTCTGCAACAAGAGCAGAGCAGAGCAGGTTTGGCCAGGGCGCCAGTAGAAAACCTGACATCTGAAATTTCTTTCGCGGCTGTTCCTAGTCCCAGTCCCTCCCGTCGCACAGAGACTAGTAGCATCCTTGACGCTGAAGCCTGTGTGGTCTGGTCTGGTTTTCGCGATGGCAGTGGGAATTCACGTGGGGATGGAGACAGGCAGAGACAGAGAGACTCGCTACTGCCGGATTTTGCCTGGCAGGGCATGACAGGGCAGGGACGGGGGAGGGGCGTGAGTGCAGCATGGAATTGAAACAAGCGCCAGTCAGCCCAAGCGAGTCATTTTCCCCCCCTCCTTCTCGGTCAAACATCATCATCGCTGGGCCAGTGCAAGGAAGGAGTCAAGGACAGATAGACAACCAGACAAACAAAAAGTCGTGTGCTCTGCTGCCATGACAAGGTTAGGGTCCATGGGATGCCTCAGAGCCCAACTCAAAATATGTATGCATGTACAAGTATGGTGGGCAAGTGCAAGTGCAGCAGTTCAGTGTTCACCAACAAGTCAAGTCAAAGACATAGGGGGAGTCTGTGGATCAGTACCCGTCGTCACAGACACCAAGCAGTGAATGCAGGGCCAAAGTGGATAGGTGCAGCGCCCAATGCAAGCCCGAGCCTTTTCTCCCCTCGTGCAGGTCGGGCAGTCCGTAAGTGCAGGCTTGTGCAGATAAGACGACAAGACCAGACGTTTATCCCCCAAGGACAGTGACAACAAGTAGATAAACAAGATAGACAACGAACAGGTCAGGTCAAGTTAAAAGAGAGAAAGACAAAAGGAGGGAAATTTTGCCAACTAGGCGCGGCAGCCGGGACGACCGGGCAGTTATGACAAGAGCCCTGAGACAGCGACCCTAGGCCGAGTCAGACAGGGTATGTGCAAATCTAGCGAGTCGCAGGGTATGTGTGTGTGTATATGTTTGTATGTGTGAGAATTATAGTGTCAAGTCCATGAATCGAACAGACTTGGGATGCCTCGACTTGTGACATGGTCGCGTCGGGTAGACACCGGTAGGGAGGGACGGAGGGAGGGAGGAGAGAACGGATGAATGGGGACAGGGTTGGCTGGCTGCTGTAACCTGACCGTTATCGAAAGGGCGCCCTCCCAGATGACGTTCGTGATCCGCAGCTGTGAACGCATTGACTGCATTTTCTTGTGCTGCTGCGCATTGGTGAGGGGGGAGGGGGGAAACCCCACGCGGGCAAGACAGGCGTGCTTTTTGGGGGTCGCAGTCAAAAGACAGAGCAAGCAGGATTGCCCGAACAGGCGAAGCCGGCGGTGACCTGCTGGCAATCCCCGCCGGGTTGCCTGATGGCTGATGACCGTACCACACACCAAGGTAAAGGTCGTCCTCTGGACCTGGGCTGAATTGGCGGCGGGCGCCGTCTGCGCTGCGAGCTGCGAGAAAGGGTCTGAGATCCTCATGGGTGCAGGCTCCGCCAGCGACCAGCATGCCAGGAGGCCTGTGTTGCTGGAGCTGATCGTCGCGCAGTGGGTACACTCGACCCGTCAGTTCAGTGCCAGGCGATGGCCCCCGACCAGTACTTTTTTTTTTCTCTCTCTCTTCTTTTTTCTTCTTCTTCTTCACGACATATGTGCTTTGCTTGTGGAGGAGGGGCCGGCCACCCTGTTCAGGTTCACTGGAGACAGGAGTGGCACGTCCTATAAAACGATGACCAAAAGCGAGGATAGGCCCGTAAAGGGAAAAGGGTCCCACAGGTTGCCATAAAAAAACCAGGGTGGTGTGTGCCCCATCTCCCGTGAACTTTTGAACGAACAAAAACACAAAACAGAAGAAAAAAAGTAGAGAATATGGTGAGATGAGATCCGCACGAAGCGCTCGCGTAGGCGGTAATAGTGATGGCGATTATTGTTGTGGAGTGTGTTTGTGTGTGCGGGTGCGGAAACGACGGATCTTTTTGGTGAGGAGAGAGTTCGGGCGAGGGATAAGACGCTTACCTGTACATCATCTTCTGGGTTGCCCTCCTCAGCAAGTCGAAACCACCACCGCCAGGAGCAGGCTCAGAGGGGTTGTTGCTCGACATGACTGCGGTCTCTCGCGTGGCATCAACGCGGTGAGTTGTTTGTCGTCTCGTCGAGCCGGGTTGGTAGTCGGTGATGGAGGGCGGTTTGAGGATGGAGTCGCAGAATGGGTCGAGAGGAGAATTGGGGGGTGGGTATCCGATGACGAAGATGGGAGAAGGGTGGATCTTTGGAGGTCTGGGAAACCTGAGGCCGGATCCAGGTTTTTCTGGGTCTTGGGTTCTTGGGGTGCTGGGTCCTGTCTGGGTCTGGGTTTATTGGAATATTTGTAGTAGTACCAAAATAGTGCCCGCGGTAGTGGTAGCAGTTAGGCTCTGTGTCGCCGCCTGCCTTTCAGCTGCCGTTCACCCGCCTTCCTCTAGCGTAGCGCATGAGGGGGGGAGAACGTCAAGCCAGGTCGGATCGTGTCCAAGCGACTATGTGGAGTAGGGATGTTCGACGACTGAGGATGGACAAATGAGGTCGGAAAGTTGGCGAGGGCAAAGATAGAGAAGAGGAGCCCGGCTAGCATGGGCTGGGCTGTGCTGTGCTGTTGCTGAGTTGGGTGGACTCGGGCTGGGCTTGGGCTGTATGTAAGGCGCGCGAGCGTGTGTTTGTATGTAATTTTGTATCGATGTATCGCTGGATGGATGCATGCGCCAGTCAGGCCAAGGTCGGGCTGAGGTGAGAAGGGGAGAGGAGAGAGACAAAGGTCGGTGAGATGATGTATCGTAATCTGTAATCCGTGGTTGGAGGGCTGAGAAGGTGACGGTGGCGAAGGAGACGAATGATCGCGATACGGAGTAGAGTCTAGACGGGTGCTGGGCCAGTGTGCAAAGGTGCAGTGCAGCGCTGCAGTGTTGCTGCAATCTCAGTGCTACAGCGTAGTGCAATGTACTGTAGTGCTACGATTACAGTAGACTGAGGCGGGCGTAGTGTGCAAGTAGATTTTCTTCTTTTCCCCCTTCGTCTCCCGCCCAGGACAGCTGGTACCACGGTACCGGAAGTGCTATAGTGAAGGTACTATGGTACTACGCCATTATAAGCAGTACCGAGCTCAGAATGAGGATGGAGGAGGTCACTACTACTGCGGCAGTACCGCTAGGCTTGTACTATAGTACCTAGCAACTAACACTAGCCAAAAGTGCGCGAAAGAAGGGGGGTCCTCGGCGGTGGGGCCCAGAACTTTACGACGGGTCGTTCCCCGCCGTATGGATGGCCTGTCGCCCCAAGATCGAATGTCTCGGAAAACCGCCTGGGGCGGCACGGGCAGTGACTTGTGACTATGTACTGTACTATGGTATGGTAGTATATGAGAATTATGATGGTGAACGGTTCGCTTCTGGATGGAATAAGGACAATGTAATGCTGGGTTTCGCTTTCCTGGGTAAGCGGGTGGGATGGGCCAGAAAAAAGAGACCCTAACCCTGCTCACGTCATCATCCCTTGTCGCTGCCTTCTTCGTTTCTACCTTCTGTAAATAATTATCCAGATGACGACTTCCTCCGCATTGAAAAAGAAAGGAGAAGGAAGAAAACCCAGGCTACAACCCCGACGCACCTCATCTTCAAAGCACAGTGAAGCCCCCACAGCTGACATTTGGTCATAGTATTTCTCGCTAAAGGTAGTTCGCAGCACAGGATATGCGGTCCCGATTACTACCACACCACCCAGAGCTACAAAGACCCTGTGCACTGGAATGGGATCTGCCGTGCGTCTCGACGGTTCTATTTTTGACCACGGGTTCCAGACCGCAGAGAGACAGGAGGAAGAAGCAAGTATTTCGACCTGCGCACCCTGTACTATGGTACATACCGTACAGGGTCCTCAGCTTGCAGACCCGTGCCTGCATTCGTCTACGACACAGGTCCAATCCTGTAGCGACCACTGGCAGCTCAGCTGCATGACAAGCCACACCCGTCACATCCCAGACCCGTACGCACACCAGAGAGGGGATCTGCCATAGGGCATGCTCGTTTCTTGCCACACGGGCCCTTGCGATCCCTCGGGACTCCATGCATTCACGCTTCTTTCTCCTGCCTGCCCCTGGTATGCTTCTTGGCCGGCTCTTCTCTCTCTCTCTCTCTCTCTCTTTCTTTCTCTCGGGGGCAGACCTCCGACAAAACGCCACGACTTGAGATGTTTCGAGGTAACGCAGGCTAGACCGCTCATCCGGCAGCTCCATGCAGGTCATGGTCAGCTATTCAATATGGGTGTTGCTGATGACTCTCGGCGACCCCCATGTCGCATTGGCCCTCCATACAGATTATATGATTATGACTAGTGTGCGTTCGACCATCCTTCTGGAAAAGATCGCGAGCACACCCTCCCCCACATGTCAACCATTGGTCTGAGCAGTACTGTATAGTACTTTGTGCCATGGAAGGTACTATGAACAAGGATACAAGGACCATCATCTGAAGGGACAGGCAGAGACGAACCCTTCTTTGACCAGGTTCCAAGGTGGTGGTGGTGATGGGACTGACTACGTGTGGATGGACAAGTAGTCAGTTGGGACTGCCCCCCCCCCTTTTCTCTTTTTCTCCTTTCTTTTTCTTTTCCCTTTTGCTACTCTCCCTTCTCCCCCTCCTTCATCACTGATTCCGTTTCGTCTCCCTCAGCTACGCAATCACATCCCCACTCTCATCTTTAATTTTGTTTGCGAAGGGAAACTTACAAAGAGGGGGGGAGGGGGGATGACCATCTAGGTCTAAGGTCTTTTCAAGGTCATGGCCGATCAAGCAGCGAGCACTACTGGAGGTCATTTGTGGTCTCAGATTCCTGACATTGGTGCTGCACACTGGTCTCGTCCTCGTTCCGCCCGCAAAATTGTTGACATGGCTATGCACATTGGAATGAATCAGCCACAAAAGAAAGTGAAGTCATTGTGGCGACCTCTGTGACGGCTCATAAAACCTATTGCCAGCAACATCTGACAGCTTTTTCTCTCCCTCTCTATCAGCCTTGACAGTCGCCTTGAATGCTCATATCAACGGCTGACTTACCCTCCTTGGCCAATTGCTCAGGGGTAAGGCGAAGGGGGGAACAAATATTTCCACAACACGGCTTTGTCTCCTTGAGCACGCACGCCAGCTTCGATCATCCACGGCGATCGATATCGATCATGTGGAACAGCCACCAGATCAGTCATCGTCAGCTTTGATCCTACGTATGTATATGGTCGGTCACCGCAGTGAGGGGAACCGAGCCACCTTCTACGACGCTGGTCATGGGTCTCGCCTTGGCACTGTCGAACCTCCGCATGCAGGCTGCGCCCGACCAAGCAACGCCGTGCTTGGCGTCCGTCTGGGGAAGCCTCCCGGCATGAACCGAAATTTCCGATTCGGTGATGTGTCAATCTTCTGGCAGGTGGTTCCTGGGTGAATTCCCCTGTGAGACATGTCAATAGAGGGACGGGTCCCGCGGGAAGACCTCGTGTGAAGCACAGGCAGTTGGGAGGAGTGACACTGGCTTGGGCACATTAGAGTCCCGGCGGACGAGGCTCGATCCTATAAAGCATGGAAAGGATGCCCCGGCCGGCGGGGAAGAGGGAGCAGGATCAACTCTGCCTTGTGTCTCAAGAGATTCGCCGGCTCGTCTTGCCTCCAGCAGCAGGATGAAGTGTCTTAGCCGTGCCGCCGTCGTGGCGCTTTTTCTGGTCAGCAACGCCCAGGCCTTCGAGTACTACTCCTTCGACGGCGTAGGCTTTCCGACATGCTACAATGTCACGGTGGTTCACAACGCTACAAGTGTCGATGAGAGTACGCCCTTATCTGCCACCCGATGAAGAAGAAAATAGGACCAAAAGAAAAATCAATACTGACATAGGCTTTTTCCTCTCTCAAGTCGTCTCCATCGTCCAGGGTGCGGCTGCGAATGGTACTAACATCCGCGCCACCGGTAAGGGCCACATGTGGTATGATACGATGTGTGCCGACGTGCCTACCGAGATCATCCGGACGGAGCTCGTAAACAACATCACCGACTTCAACCTAACCGAGGGTGCCGACTCTGGCACGGTGGTTGTGGAGGGCGGCGTGACGTTCTTCCAGCTCGCGGACTACCTTCACGAGAGAGGTGCCAACATCGGCACCGGCCTCGTCAACTGGAACATTAGCCTCGGTGGCAGCGTGGCGATGGGTGCTCACCGAACATCGCTGGGTTCGGACGCCGTAGTTGTGGGTGGCGTGCTAGAGATGGACATCGTTGACGGCTCGGGCAACATTCGCACCGTAGTCAAAGATGAAAGCAGTGATGAGTGGCTTGCCGCATCAACCTCTCTTGGGCTGTTGGGTATCATCGCGAGGCTGAAGATGAAGATCTACCCCGAGACCGTACTATATGCGAATCAGGTGACGTAAGCCACCTACCCGGTCTCATTGTCTTAGATGGTGAAGGAGGCTACTACTGACCAAAAGAAAGGCTTGAGGAAGATGACGTCTTGAACGGCGATATTTATGGCATGATCTCCCCGTACATAACGGCCAACTTCTGGGTAGGTCATCCATCTCGATCGGAAATCCCGAAAGGGGAAGACCAACAAGATCACCACTAGTTACTAATTTCTGATCCCAGTGGTGGCCCTTCAAACGCAAGTTCCACTACCGCACCTACGGCGAGGTGGCCGAGGGCACGGTCAACCAGCTGGGCGTGCAATCGACCTTCTCCATCACGCACGTCGAAGCCGACACGGCGCTGTCCCTCCTCGACTCAGGGAAGTACCTCGAGACATCCAACTGGCTGGCCGAGGACATCTTCTTCGACATCTGGTCCAGCCCAAACTTCCACACCTCGGACACGGACGAGACGCTCACCGAATGGCCCGTCACAGGGTACAACTACGACGTGCTGATCGGCGGGTTGTGGCCAGGTCAGCAGACGGAATGGGAGGACGACCTGCACGGGTACACCATGGAGCTGGCATTCCCCGTCACCATGGCCAACGACATGCTGAAGAGGGTACGCGAGCTGTTCGACGCGCAGTACACAGAACACCTGATCAACATGACCTCGACGTACCGGAGCGGCATCAACATCAAATTCGGACGTCCCAACTACGACTTTCTGGGCCAAGTTACATACAACACATTCGATGGCGCAGACTGGAGCAATGGCACGATCATGTTCGACTTCCCCACCTTTTGGCCGACCGTAGGTGATCACCTGCGGTTCAACGAGCCCTTCTGTAAGTCATTCCGTACCGGAGGGGGAAGATTAGCAGCTGTGGTGCAGTCAGTGCTGACCACCATATCATAGACGCCAACCTGTCGACGACTCTTATCAATGAGTTCCCATGCAGGCCTCACTGGACCAAAAATACCCGAGACATCTTTACCCAGGCCTTAAAGAACCTAGATCAAGACGTAAGTTTCATCAGTACTATCTCCACTACGATGATGCATCGTGCTGCAATTTCCTTTGCGCTGACATAATAACCGTAGAACATCGCACGGTTCAAGGCGGTTAGGGAAGACTTTGATCCCAACGGTATCTACAGGAGCGTTGTCGGGGAGATCATCGGGGTGTATTAAAACGACAGGCTTGCTAGCTATGGCTTATAATTACACACAACACTTGAAGTAAATCAATTCGGCTACGGTACAGCAATGTCTCCCCCAGATCTCGATGTTTGATGAAGTATCTCCGGTCGCAAGGCTTCGGAACCCCACCATGCTGCTGGTAGACACTGTTTCAAGCCAGCAAAGGGTGACAGCGGGTGTGGGAGGAGGTTGGTATGCCACATGGTGCTGCGAGCCACGGCCCGCCTGTGCTGCGCCGATCCCAAAGTCAAGCCAGTCAAATGACAGCTCGGGAGAAGCTCCGTCCACATCTTTCACAATGATTGGCTCTACCCCCACCCTACCTCGTGTCCCTCTCGTACGCCCCAACAGGCGCCTTCTTGTACAATGCTCATTGTATGTGTATGAGAGAAGGTGAGGGGACAGAGATGTTTCAGGGTCCAGTCTGCCCTTTCTAAGCCAGCAGCCCTACTGCAGATACACGTACATTGCTCAGAGTCTTTCGGCATGCGGCCGCGTCAGCTAGCGCCCCAGTTACCCACTGCTCAATATTTCCTTCCTTACCGTCCAGGCTTCATCCCTCCTTGTGCGTGTGTGTCAACGGCGTACTGCAGACGACCGCCCTTAACAGCCGTCATATTTCTATGAGCGAATATTGGCCCGCTGAGCCGCGTGAACTGATTTACCATAGTATATACTTGAGGACATCAGTGTATATGTGTAGAGAAGGAGTGAGAGGGGAACGAGGGAGGGGCGTGCTAGTATCAGACACCCTACAACAGCCACAAGTGGCTCTTGTTACTCGCGAACATTCCAGCCCCAAGGGGCAGGCAGCTTTTTCTTCTCCGGACCAAACACATCTGGCCTATCAATTTCCAGAGCCCCGGCTAGCAAGCTCATATAAGACACTGATCATTATACGGGAAACAAAAGGGGGGGAAAGATGGTCAGAAGAGGAACAAAGTGTGTCTCTCGGTTGCGACCGGCCGTCTCTTACAAGCCAGCTCGTAGATCTCCGACCATGAAATGTAACGTGTCTCACGGATCAGACCACCGAAATATTGTTTCTTTGGCAACGTTTTGGGTCAGTCGCTAAGTACTAATCAATTGATCAACGCCTTGGCAAAGAATTTTTCTTTTTTTTTGTCTCCGGGAAATTAAGTATGCCCACCCAAAGAGGCCCACGTCAGTCAGGTATCCTCTTAGGCTATGACGAGGCAATGCTGAAGATCCCTTGTTCTCTTTGCTTCTTTTTTTCTTGTTCCCTTTTCGCACTATCGCCCGCTCTGATTCAGTTGACAAGCTCCGCGGTTCGGTGCTCTGAGCAGTCCTAGCCGTGCCGCCCGTGTTCCAGTCTCTCCTTATCCTTTTTTTTTGGGCCCGGGGGGGGGGGGACTGGTGACTAGTGTTCGGAGAAAGGAAGATTGACTTTGACATGAGGGGAAAAAGACAGAATAAACATGATATTTTGTGAGGTAAGGTGGCAAAAAAGCGCTGGTATGCGGGAGGGGATGGGGATTAGAGAGGGAGTCAGTCGTTCATGAAAGAGTGTCCGAGCACGGTTGCCAATCTCGTTGACATTTTCAAAAGCGAGTACTGCATGTAGGGACCCAGCTACTTCTATTGTTAGTCGTCATTCTCATAATAATGATTTCCTGGGGGGGGGGGGGGTTCCATAGAGGAAGCTATGCCACTCAGATAATAGCATAATTACTGACGAAGCTGTCCAGGTGGTGGGAAAATAGAGCTTTCTCAATATCGTCCACTGGGTTACAATTACAGGTGCTCTTTACCACAACTGATCTTATGCAGAGCCGTCAGAGACCATCTAGTAGTTGAACCGATGCATTCTCTTTCCACAGACACCCCTCTTTGTTGTTGACGAGTGTATTCAATAGATGAACATCGATGACAAGCGACCGTCCCGAATATGAGAAACCTCTGAGACTTGCCAGCCAAAGAATATATGGAAATGTTCTGTTGAGGATGCTTCTTAAGTTATGAAGACATTGAGTCAACATTGAACCAAGGCGCCTGGCATATGCTGCGAGTGACATATTTTGCAGAACAGGTGATGTATTGGGGCAATAACTAACCAATTATGTCTTGGCATGTCATCAAGTGAAAGAGCAGGTGGGAATGAGATGGCAGATATTGGTGTGTGATTAGAGCAAAGATTTGAGAACTTAAGCTGTTGGCTTGAAAGAAGAGGAAATGCTTACCGAGATTACTGGCACTGAAACACATGAGAAGCCAATAACAAGTACTTGGGTTTGAAAGTGTCCTGCACAATCTCACCAGACGGGTCTATTATGAGGGGACGAAAGTGAAGGCGCCAGGAGCCCTGGAGGTGCAGGTGGATGTGAGGAGAAAGTGAGAAGGACGCGGTGAATACATAATTGCAGCCGACTGAATCTCCTATGGACGTCACCTAGAGGTTTCTTAAGCATGACAACCAATATAATTCAGCCTTTGCTTAGAGAAACGTGGACTATGTCCTGTGCCATCTCTGTACAAGCGTGTACTATTAAAGTAGCTTTGCAGTGATTCCAAGGCAATGACTGAGGATTCCCTAATACTAAATGCTTTGCAAACCGCCCCGTATTCTATCCCCTGTTCCAAACTCCTTCCTCTCTCTTCTTCATTTTCTGAAAGCCACCTTCAACCGCCGATAGGGATCTATTGGAAAGCAAATCCGCAGAACAAAGGGGGTCGTGAAGCCTTATGAAGATAGTGTAGGTAGTTCACTGACGCTTTTCAGCTAAGTAGTCCAATTACCCTGAGTTGATTGATTTATTTACTTAATCAAGGCACCAGGTACGATAGCACCAAGGCAAGAAGCATTTGCATAAAATGGGCTAGATGAGATCAGCACTAGATCAACCAACGTAACTTGGCATCACTGACAATGATCTTGACTGGTTTGGTCATTGCAGGACAGTAGCGAACAGATGAGTGACAGAGACGAGGGAGAAAAATTGCTTCCTGGAGAGCATCGCTACGAATGCTGGCCCGCCACAAGTGGGGTTACCCGAAAGAATTGTGATGAAGTGGATGTAAAGATCATCAGCTTATAATCATCGCCGTCCTTTTCGTGAACCTGCCGACCTCCACTATGGGTGGTAGCCGCTCGGTGCAGGACGGAACGTGAGGCAGTAGCACATGACCCGAACCAAGTATTGACGCAGAACCTCTCGTCACTCTCATCCGGGAATTGCAACGAGACACGATGACTTAAACTTAGACATCAATTCATCCGTACTATAACAAGGTGAACTCCGAAACCCATGCACGAAGGCATACGACCAACCCAAAGTACAGTTGTATTCTGTCTCCATATCGCTTCTGCCGACAAAAGAAAGGTCGTTGCTCCACCGCCACCCTTCTTCCCCTCTTTTCTTGCCCAACCTGCCTCGACGCCCACCTTACAGGGCCATCTCCTTCTTGATCTCTGCGATGGCGAGACCGGGGTTCAGGCCCTTGGGGCAGGTTCTTGTGCAGTTGAGGATAGTGTGGCAGCGGTACAGGCTCATGGAGTTGTCGAGAGCATCCTTTCGCTCAGCCTTCCTCTCGTCACGGGAGTCAATAAGCCACCTGTAGGACTGGAGCAGGATGGCGGGTCCGAGATACTCCTCCGAGTTCCACCAGTATGAGGGGCACGATGTCGAGCAGCAGGCGCAGAGAATGCACTCGTAGAGACCGTCCAGCTTTCTCCGGTCTGCCTTGCTCTGGCGGTACTCCTTACCCTATAAGACGAGATAGGTCAGTACAGGCTGGCAGCAGAGGGGAGGGGGTGGATGGGCGAGAAGGGGAAGAGCTGCTGCAAACTTACATCAGGAGCAGGAGTATCCCTCTGCAGGTAAGGCTTGATCGACTTGTACTGCTTGTAGAAGTGCGTCAAGTCTGGCACCAGGTCCTTGACGACGTAGGTGTGTGGCAGGGGGTAGATCTTCATCTCCTTGGTCTCCTCGGTAGGGATGCGGCCTAAGTCCACAGTCAGTCATTGATCTGTTCTCCTCCTCCGTCTCAACAGACGCGCCAGCCCCGCGAGCAGAGAGTCTACTCACACAAGCAGGCCAACGTGTTCATGCCGTTGATGTTCATTGCGCAGCTGCCGCAGATACCCTCTCTGCAACTCCTGCGGAACGTGAGGGTAGGGTCGAGCTCGTTCTTGATGCGCACCAGGGCGTCGAGGACCATAGGCCCGGTCTTGTTGAGGTCGAGGGTGTAGGTCTGCATGCGCGGCTTCTCGGTCGGCGTGTCGGGGTTCCACCGGTAAATCTGGAAGGACTTCATGCGCGCCTTCTCGGAGGCAGCCTCTGAACCGGCATTGGAGTTGTCGAGGCCTTTGGTATCGGAGACAGAGGCCATCGAACGCATGAAGGTGGTGGTAGTCGCGGTCGCTGGCCTGAAGGCGGGCTTCGCGGCGGCGCCCAGGAGGCGGGACGAGGTAGAGCGGAGAGCGGCCATTTTCGTCGGTTCGGCGGAACGCAGTCGCAGTCGTTGGGGGATTGGCGATGCGTCGTGTACTTCAATTCATCAATGGCAGCAGTCTGGACCAGGTGATGGAAGAGGTTGACGAGAACTCAAAGGACTCTGGGTCGACGCGGAGAGATAGCCGACACAGGACAGGGCTCAGGTGGTGACTTCTGGGCTAGTGGCAACAACTTCTGCGTGGTCAAATGGCGAAGGTTGTCTCGAGGTTCATCATAGATGTGAGCTAGCCGAGGATAATCCCGGAGCTGCTTACCTCGGGCCAATCAGAGAGTGGCTGAAAGTAATGATTCGGGAAGTAACGCTCACTGATCACGTGCAAGCCTGTGCCAGGCGTAGTGTGCTGTACAGTGCCGTACTGTGCATGGTGGCCCCCAGCAACCCAGCAGAAAGGAACCGACTTACTCAGCACAGAACGAGGGGGTTGTGCATCTTGTGCTGCAGGTTGCAATTGACTTTTCCAGCAGAGCAGATGTCAACTGCAATACATTGTCCGGGTTTATAGTACAGCAGTGAGCCAGCTGTCCTGGTTGTCCCCATCTGTCCCCGTCTTTTCTACAGTCTTGGTTGCCAGTCCTGAAACTAAGTGTACCACAGTAGCTTGACATCATGCTGCTCTGTTAGGTTTTACAAAGATGTCAGATCACAGACCAATGGAGAGCTGGCCATGTTTATGATTCCGTGTACCCAGGACTTGTGTGCTTGAGTAGTGTATCATAGCACAACCTCATGAGGCATTGATGCTACCCTTTTCAGCCTTTACTGCCTTCTCAGTTGACCATGCAGGGATGAGTCTACTTCGCCAGCAAGCAAGTGGGAACTGCTAAGCAAGTCATGCAGCTGCCATTGGCTGGCTATCAACGGCAGATCCTGGCCTGGAATGACATAATGTCTCTTCCCCAAGAAACCCCATTCAGCTTTTTGCTCCCATCAAATCTGGAGAAACCTCCCTCAGTAGCCCGCTTACGGACGGACAAAAGACATATACACTTACGTATAATTTTATCTTTTCCCATTGGGTATCTGACGTGTAACACACCATCTTGCTCATGTATAATGCCCACAGAGACTCTCGCTCCCATTTGAAATCGCGTGGGCCCCCGGGCTGGGCTTCAACGCAGCCTGTGAGAGTCTCGTGTATCTTCCACACTTCCGCCTAAGTCGTCCCCCCTCCCACCCTTCCAAGTCGCAATGGCCGTGGCCTCATGTGCAACCCGGTCATTCGTCCAGGCTTTTCGACCATACCTGCAGTGTAAGCCCACCTTTTACCACCCCCCCTTCTGTAATCCATGCCAGGCCAAGCCATGTCATGCCATGCCGTGCCATGCCGCGTGGTTTGGTAGTGTTACGCTCTTGCTCACCAGTTTCATCATCTCGTGCAGCAGCTGCAAATCGCACTTCCAGATCCGTTACTAGACAATCGATGTCCTCTCGACCACAATTGATGAGACCGCTATCGACTGCACCGATCCTGCGGTCCCAGAACACACCATCTGCACCCTCCAGATCCTTCACTTACAACATCGCCGCGAGCTACATCGCCAAGGACAGGCCCTACGACCCTTCAACCCATATCTTCCACTTCAGTCCCTACAACCGCGCCCTCCCACCACGCAAGCGCTCCAAGCGCGCCCGTCCAGAGTCCGGCCAGGATGCCTTCTTCGTGACGCGCCTTGCCGACACGGGCGGCGTCGCCTTGGGTGTTGCCGACGGTGTTGGCGGCTGGATGGACTCGGGCGTCGACCCGGCCGACTTTTCCCATGGCTTCTGCGACTACATGGCCGCCGCCGCGTACCCCGCCCTCGACGGCGCCCGCCCACCATCTGCCCGTGCCTTGATGCAGGCAGGCTACGAGGCCATCTGCGCCGACACTTCCGTGCCTGCCGGCGGGTCGACGGCGATCGTGGGCCTGCTGGACCCGAGCGGCGTGCTGGAGGTGGCGAACTTGGGCGACAGCGGCTACATACACCTGCGGCTGAATGCAGTCCACGGGTACTCCGAGCCGCAGACCCACGCGTTCAACACACCCTTCCAGCTGAGCGTCATCCCGCCGGCGATCCTGAGGCGGATGCAGGCCTTTGGCGGCTCTCAGCTCGCGGATCTGCCGCGTGACGCTGAGGTGTCGCGGCACGACTTACGACATGGAGATGTGCTCGTGTTTGCGACAGACGGGGTGTGGGATAACCTGTTCAACCAAGATATACTGCGCATAGTGAGCGCGGCAATGACCAAGACCGGTGCTTGGCTGGGCAGCAACGCCGGAGGCACCAGGGTGACACCCAACCTCTCGCCGCTTACCGAGGTGAGTGCGGCCGAGGACGGCAGCGGAAAGGGCTACGGCACGCTCCAGGGCATGATCGCTACGGGCATCACGGCGGCGGCCAAGGCGGCAAGCGTGAACACGAAGCTGGACGGACCCTTCTCCAAGGAGGTCAAGAAGTACTACCCTCAGGAGGCGTGGCACGGCGGCAAGGTGGACGACATCTGTGTGGTCACTGTCTTGGTTTCCGAGAATAAGAATAAGGCGGACGAGGCTCCCGTCAAGAGCAAGTTGTGAGGCCACCTTTTCAGGACTGGGAGGACGATATTACGAGATCTTTGTTCCGTAAGTGGTACCCCCCTGCGCGATCTTGGACGGCACACAAGACAAACGAGGTGTCTTTTTCTTGGGATATCAGAATTCACGAATAGTATGGTCGTCTGCAGACCCTGGTGGCCTACTTTTATTCTGGGTGTTGTATTGTACGATACGGTACTGTGAAGGCAACAGAATCTTGAACGGGGTAAAAGGAGGGCCGGCGGGCAACTTTATATGATAGATTTATCCCACATAGCCACCACACAGAGAGAGCTTCTGTAGCACTATGATACAGTTAATTGGGCCTAGAGGCCTTACTCATACAATAGACAATTTTCCTTATTCACGGTCTCTTTCAGACCATGGACCCCAAGTTGCCGGCATGGAAGGGGTGCGGTCTTGACCAGTAAGCCGGCTGCTAGTGGGTGCTGATGAGGATGATGATGGCGGCGGAGGCAAGATTGGAACAGCAGACGCGTCGAGATTAAGAACCATGGGGGAAAGTTCGGTGTTCCCTCAAACTGATTAGACAACACTCGTTTGGCGCTGCGATATCTGCCCAAAGCTCGGCCACAGCTATTGTCCCCCCTTCCCTCTCATTGGGATCCCAGAATCCCTACTACCAACATATCGATAGTAAAAACCAGCGCCAGGCTGCATCGCCCATCCGTTGCTCACTCGGGAAATATCCCCCCCCCCTCCTCTCTCCTTTCAGTCGGGCATGTGTGCTGGAGAGACACGAAATGTTGCTCTGTCTCTATATAAAAACCAGTCCTGTCTGCCTTGGGTAGTATTCCAACCCGCTCGTGCATAATAAACCCCAAACGGTGCTACAGTACAAATAATATGCATAAACGAAGCGAACCCGGCTTGTACCATAGTAAACTCGCAGCCCATAGGAGGGCCTTCTCCACACCACCCACCACCACCGGAACACGCCGAGCCCAAAACCCCCCAGACAGACCCAAAAGGAAAAAGAAGAAACGAAAAAAGAGAAGAAGAAAAAAAAGATAAGAACAAATAAGCGACAACTATAAGCGACTCATGCCAGTGGCCCTGGCGGGAAGACTAAAAGACGAAAAAAAGAAAAAAAAAGGTGTCTTGCTTATGCTTGTGCATATTTGCAAGAAGGAAAAAGCAAAGTAGACTTTGTTGTCCCTTGTACAGAATACGCCGCAGAAGATAGGTCCCGAGCGTACTACAAGCAAATTATGGTACATAGTACGTACCAAGCATGCATGCACTGTTACCGTACCCCTTGGTGCGAGTGTGACTTCGTTCGTTGTTGGGTGTCTTGCGTGGACACGTACACGCACATACACACACGCACATACACACACACACACACACACAAGACACACAGACACCGCAGCGACATGTGTGCAGTACTACTCTATGTGTGGTATGCTACAGTACAGTACAACGTCGACTGCGTGAGTGAGCGGGGTGCAGTGTCGATCTCTTGCAGGGGATTGGAAGTTTTGTTACCGTTCTACTTACAGTGTGTATATAAGGAGGGATACAAGACGAAAAACACAAGATGACAACAGTGACCCCAGAGCTGCTCGTTATCATGCCTCGCATTCTTACCATGCTATTCAATATTTATACTGCTGCTAGGCGCGCCCTGGAGGTTTGTAGACCACAACAAATCTTTCCGTCCTGTTGCGATCATGAATAAGCATCAATTGTGTTACCCTTGGAACGTGCCGGATTGGACGGAACAACCCAGGCGCATCCGAATGATGGCAACGTGCCTTGCGCCACACATCGGAACAGGTTTCAATCATATTGTTGACGTCCGACTAGCCAATGTCCACAACTACTTTATGTGAAGAATAGGAAGTTGACGACGGCAACGAGAGAAGAAAACCAAGACCAATAACATCACCAAGGACAGACAACTTCTTCGGCTTGTTTGTGTTTCTTTTCCCTCTTTCAATTGAAGTCGCTAGCAAAGTAATGGCATCGCTAGCTTTTCCCGTAATGCCCCAGAATGCGCCCTCCACATAGACGGTGCCGCTCTCTACTTTGGTCTACCAAAACATCCTCTAAATGTCACTTATACACCCGACCCTGACGTGTGGGTATCTGCGACATCCGATCGCAAAATCATAATGAATGAAGACGTGATCCGCAATTAAACATTGTTCTCGTACCCTTATAATCCATGGTTTGCCCTAGTTGATAAAATGCCCTATCACCGCCCTGAAACAGAAGGTAGAAGAAGAAGAAAAATAGTGTTTGCAGTGGCGTTTCTACTCCCCGTCAGATCTGCCTTAGTGGCAGATCATGAGGGCAGCAGCGGTGAGCAGGATGAGTGCCAGAGGCGAGCCCACCTTCTGGCTGTCGTTGGTGTTGACGGGCGTGCTGGTCGAGGTCGAGGACGACGACGAGCTGGTGGAGGTGCCGGTGGCAGACGAGGACTTGGTGGACTTGGACAGGGTGGACTTGGCGGTGGCGGTACCGTTGCTGGCGCCGGTCGCGGTGGAGGTCAGGGTGGTAGAGCCGCTCACCGAGGTCACGGTCGAGGTGGTGGTACCGGCAGAAGTCGTGGTGCTGGTGCTGGTGGCAGAGGCCGAGGTGCTGGTGGTGGAAGCGACACCGGTGCCCTGGTACGTGAACTGAGGCGAGTAGTTGGTCTCGCCCGAGTCATCGGTGATTTCGATGGCGTATGTGCCGCTGGGGATGTTCTCGGGTGTCCAATCATACGAGTCGCCAGTCAGGCCAGCTGGAGGCAGAGAAATATTAGCATCCTGGCGTGAGCAGCGCGTGCACGTCTTCCGTCTGATGAAAAAACTTACATGCGATGGTGGAAAAGGTGCTCAGGTCAGTGCTGATTCCGGTCTTGAGGACCAGGGTCACACTGCCGGTGGCATTCGTCCAGGTGATGTCGAAAGCCTCGCCCTCAGTGACGTCGTACGCGCTGTTGGTGAGGACGGGCAGGGCAAGCACCTGCGAGAAGGCGGCCGAGATGGCGAGGAGGCGGGCTGTGAACTGCATCTTGACGACGATTGTTTCGATTTTGGTCCGTGATGGGATGAACTTCGGTGGAAATTTTGTGAGAGCTGTTGCGAAATGCTCGTGAAGGGGTTTTTGAAGACTGTGTGCAGGAGACGAGTCAGTGTCTGGGCAGTTAATTTAATAAACATCGACCAGGTGGCGATTCAGTTAAGGAAGACCAAAAGATCGAGGCAGGAATGTAGGATATTGTTATTGTCTCGGGACTGGACACGGGCATAGACATGGCGCCATGCGTCACAGCTTGACATTCATGATGGTACTTTCATACAAGTAGGAGGCGTGAGAAGGAATGAGGAATGTGCCATGTGACACATAAGGGGAAACGTCGAGTAAACACGGCAATGTGCTGGAGGGGCAAGCCACACTTACGGTCTTTGGAAGAATTAGATGAAGTTATTAAAAAAGTGAATAATCCTAAGCTGAACTTGTTGAATGAGTGACAACGAGCGACACCGAGTATAGAGAGGGTGGTGAGGAACGAAAAGAGGGAGGGAGAGAGAGCAAGAGCAAGAAGGAGGGCAGGAAGGTTGGCAGAACACCAAGTGAGGCAAGCCTTGCCTTCAAATACTGTGGTACATCACGGTCTACCACGCGCCTAATTTTCCATCCAAGAGCCCTCCTGCCCAGATTCGATCCTTTCCTTTCACTGACACATGCAGACCATCAGCAAGTCATTTCCCTGATCGCTCCTCCCTCCCCCGTGCCCTGCAGTAGCCACAGGTACCGTGCATACTACAGGTAGTACAAACTATACAACTGCTAGATTGGGACCATAGTAGCAGGAGGCCCATCAGGCAGGAACCCCCGGAGGGGGGGGCAAGGAGAAAAAGCCTGGAAGCCCCACGCGACACTTTCCTGCACCGACAGAGGATTAATGGCTAGTGGTCAGGGTCCCCCCGCTCCCTGGTCCCCTCCACAAAGTTCTTCTCCAATAAGAGCGACAAAAAATTATTAGCTTAAAATTAGCCGAAATTGACACCACGCATAATTACACGCTTTATCCCTATAGGGGTTAGCCATACCACCTGAGCGCACGCCTTGGGACCTTAGTACATGATCCAAGCGGTTGCGAACGAGGATGAGGAGCAGGAGAAGGAGAAGGGGAAGGGAAGGAGGCACGGTACTGAGCTGGTCTCTAACCTTCCCGTCAGATTGATGGCGCCCGGGGGGAGGGGGTTGCAGCGGCTGACAAGAGGATTTCCACGGTCCTTCAAAATGATGCCATGCGCAGGGCAAAGGACAGCAGCGGAACCAACATCAGTCAAAGTAGTATCTTGCATCGTTCGCGCCGTTGGCAACCCCTTTTCCCTCGACACCCTGGTGTGCCCGGCTCAACAAGGTTTTTCTGATGAGCGCGCTTCTGCCTCCTGATTTGCCAATCCGCACTTAGGCTTTGTTGGATGGCAAAATCCCCTTTTAAGGTTTTTCACGAGAGATCTGGGCCTGATGGTGACGCCCTAGAACGAACCCTCTGTACCATAGCACGTGCATAGTACTGTTGGTAGTCGAGGCCGGCCAAGACCGAGGGGAGGCTGTGCATGGCACACCTGTAGCTGAGATTTTTCCTTGGCCTTGTCGTGCCTGGCAATAGTGTACAGTAGCGAGCACAGTGGGAAGGAAGCAAAAGTGTTCTCAAGGAATCACGATGACCTCAATTTGTCTCATTCGTCTAGTTCGTACCTTAAGGCGAAAACACTTCTGGAACTCGGTTCCAGGTGGGGGAGGAGTGGCTCGCCAAAAAACGTCACTGTCATCCCGCCTCTTGTGCCACCCGATCTTGCCTGTCACTTGTGCAGTAGGTAAGGCCTCCAGTTCTGGCCCGAGAACCCGTTGCACATCTCCGGCTTGGTCATGCACATCACACTTGGCTGGCTGACAACTGGGCTCTTGCATTTACCCACCCCTATAGGCTGCTGCACTGTAAGTGTGTGTGTGTGTCTATGTGTGCCTGGTTCGGCTGCCGACAAGTAGCAATTGTCGCTATGCCAGCTCTGCAACGTCTCACTGCCGCATCTGCTCGTCGAGTGGCTTCTCTTCGCTCCTCAATCAACTTCCCCGAAACAGGATGGATGCTGCATCTCGCCCGGTTTTGTTCACCGCAAGATGTCATCCTTGAGGCATTATTTTCAGAGTCTTTTGCCGACAGTCTGACAGGATTTTTGACGAGGCCCGGCACCTAGCAGTGCCAAATTTCCGGTCGATGCCACAGCGATTAAGGAACCCAGGTTTCGCGCCCCGCAATTTTAACCCTCTATTGAATGGACATGTGGAGTCCAATCTCCATCCTAGCCAGCCGAGCGGCGCATCCACGACCAACCGACAGGCCGCCCATCCTGCAAGGCTGCGAGGTGGCCGTTACTCGTCAAGTCCTCTAGTACTATGTATACCATAGGGTGGCGTGCATTGTGTGTGTGTGTGTGTATGTTTGTGTCTGTGTTGTCATTCCACATTATAGAAAGGGAAAAAACAAAGCCTCATAAATTCCTGCCTCGAGGTCGAAAGTCGCTATCGAAATCGAAGAAGCCGTAAATGGCACGCGCGCAGACTCTGGTCTCGACGTGCACCGCCTCGTAATGTGGCAATATTTGTTTGCCTTCTCGTGTAGCCCGCGACGCTCTTGTCGTGCGTCTGGCTTGCGCCAACCACGCCCCTCGGGTAGTAAACAATGAGCTGAAGGCACGTTTTGCCATCTTGGAGGGGCAGTGCCGCGAGGAATTGATTTGTCCGTCTCGTGGTGTCGAGTCCCAATGTACACGACTCATTCGACCTCTCGGCTCAAGGAAATCTCTTGCATCACCAGGACGGCACTCGACGAGGGGGTGTCTCGGAGTTAGATCTGACCTGCACGCCTCAAGATGTTGCTGTGTGTTTGTCGCCTCCGTCATGGCGCAGGCCAAATAGGGTTGGACCGAGGAACGCGTTATATATTTGCTTTTGTATTCTCACGCTGGGCACGAGCCTTGACAGCTGACGAGAAAACGATTCTTCAGGGCAGATTGCACCTGACAACGCCTCGCCGCACGCCCTCGGTCTCCTCCCTCACCATGCCGACGGCAACCCCGAGCTCCCGAATCTTGTCTACGAAATCATCGAGGGAGCCACCCACGCCGAAGTAAAGCCTCTTGGCGGCAACAATGGCATTGGCCTGCCGATCCGCATGATTGTCGTGCTCTCTCTTTAGAATAGACAGAAGTGTCTCCGTGAAAGAGTTGAGCGCAAATGGTGAGTAGATCGTTTCAGCACCTAGAACTAAAGTTTGACCCGTGGCATGGCCGCTTGGTCCTGCGGAGGAGCCACCGTAGAGCAAGTCGACGAACTCTGAAGACCAGCCTCCTGAGACGAAGGAAAGGGTGATGCCGGACGAAGCAAGGAACCTCGTAAAGGAGCCAACGACATGCTCGTTGATCTCAAGCTCACCCTCAATGGAAGTGAGGGCCGCCTGCAAAACCTCATCGCATGACTGTTGATGGAGGGCCCAGGCGAGCAGGAAGTTTGGCATCGTGACGAGCCGGAGGACGGAGGGGTTGTAGTCGGCCAACGTGAGGCACAAGGAATCCAGCTCCTTCGATCCCTCCCGTATTTGGGCCCTCTCTGCAATAGCCCACTGGAAGAGAGCAAGCGAGGGCAGAGCCGTGCCGCACCCAAGCTTTTGAAGGCACATCCATCAGCTTTGAGATCCAATTGGACAGGTTACGATGCCATACGATTCGCGAGAGCTCAAGGAAGATGCATGCGTGCGTGCGTGTGTGTGTGTAGGTGTGTAGGTGTATGCTCGGGTTCTGTCCACTCACCTCGATGACTCTGGAGGGCCCCTCGGTGAATGACCGGGGGAAACCCTCAGCCGCCAGGACCTTGACGAGGTCGACGCTGCTCTCCCAGCTCTTGAAGCCCCCCTCATAGATGCCCGTCTTGACATCATGGCTGCCTAGCCCGGGCTCGACCTCTTCGCTACGGTTCTCGCCTTCATCCTCGGCCATCAGCTGGACCCTAACATCCCAGAGCTCGCGCCGCGGGATCTGGACCATTGCTCTGCCGTCCAGGTCCACATCCAAGAGGCTGTATGCGATCTTGGACGGCAGAGCCGCCAACATCTGGCTCAGGTCATGGGTGGTCGGGGGTAGCTGAGGTTTTCCCTGCACAGGAAAGGCACTGGCAGCTGACGGAGCGTGGGCCGCGTCTGAAGGAAGGCTGTCCTGTGGCGGGGAGGGTTCAGCTTCTATGTCATCACCAGAGAAAGAGAACGAGAAAGACATTTTGTTCTTGAGAGGCGGAGAGGGTCTGGTCTTGATGAGCAGGACGGTTAAGGCCGGCCCTCTTCTGTCTAGAGCCAGTCAGCCTCAAGAGCTTTGTGCATGTACCCTGCCAGTGGCTACCAAAAAAAAAAAAGAAAAAAAAAAAGTCTGTGCTTTTGGGTTACCTAACCAAGCGCCTGCCGGCTAAGAGAGGGCAACCACAGCAGGTACTAAGCGGCTGGAGCCGGCGTATGGGGACTTTGGGGGCCACTGGGGAGTAGGTTAGTGAGAGTCACGGGCCGCTGTGGTGGGCGGATCAGCCGGGGCCAGTGGGCAGTGAAGCATCACTGGACAGGGGGGATACCGTCTATCATTGGCCAGCTGCAGGCTGCTGGGGCCGCTGTGCATAGTGATTGCATGCTGGGCTGCAGATGCGACAGTAGATCGCGAACTCACCAACTGCGATCCTCTCCACACAGCACCACTCCCGTAACGGACGCCCCCAAAGATGGCACTATTGACCACCACAACGGGCATCTCGCAGGTTCGTATCGATATCTTTGAGTTTCTTCTTTCGTGGCTGGTTGGATGAGCGTTTTTCTTTTTCTTCTTCTTCAGTCACTGGTTGATCATGAAATAGGAGGCTTTTGCGGCTCGAAAGGTCAATAATTGGTCGGCCCCCTCCCTTTCGAGGCTGGGCTTGGCTTGTTTGGGGGGGGGGGGGGATCTTTTAATTTTGTTGCTTTCCCTTCTTGATGAAGGACACAACTCTCCACCACTGCACCCCACGACGATCAAGCTGGAGGCCAGCAGCCGAAGCCTAGTGGACCCAGGCAAGCAGGAAGATCCAAGCAGGTCTATCGCCTCCATCCCGGCCGGCTCTCCGTCTGGGCCACTGTCTTCTCATTCGCCGGTTCACCGCCCAACCGGGAAGGGCTGAGCCTTGTGATAGGACGGTATACGACCTACCTCGGACCAACCTCACCTTAAGGCTCTACCACGCGGGGCAAATCCCACCTCGACTTCTACCTCCCAATAGCAATTGCTTGCGATTACGAGCCGACTGTTCATCCGCCCCTTATGCATTTGGCATCTGAGTGCGTATCTGGCACCGCATCAAGGTGGACAGGCTTGCGAATCCTCTCGATTGAGCGCCCTTCTCCTCCTCGTGTCTTTGTTCGAGGCGCGCTCTCTCTCTCTCTTCCTCATCCTCCTCCCTCTTTCTCAATGCACACCTCTCCCGTAGGACTAAGGCAGCCTCGACGGATAGTCTCCTTCCTTGCTAGTGAATCGCAGGCAACCCCCCCCCCCCCTCCTGTAGAAGAACCCAAGTGGACCTTTCCCGTTGTCTATGTCTGATACGCTATTTTGTGAGATGGGTAGACCCAGTCTCGTCTCCTGGGCCGGCGCCGTCGGCCTGGCTGCGTGGCTAGCATGACATGGCACAAGCCGTGAGATATCTCCTTCTCGCGCGCACCTCAGCAGTATATTCCATTGCGAAGAGGGGGGATGAATCGCGCGACTGGCCCTCACCCATGGCCATGTCTGCGTAAACTAGCCAACAGCGTTGTGGAGTTTTTGCCTATACTTTTCTCATGTTGCTTTCCGACCCCGAACCTTGTGCAGGAAGATATCCTTTCTGATATCTTACTATGAATCCTCCTCCTCCTCCTCCTTGTTGTTGGATGACATTTTCAGGTCCACCTGCATCGTGGAAGTTCATGACCGGCTATATGTCGCCCAGAATAAGAGTGACCAATACCTCGTGTTCTTGATAAGACACCTCTCTCTTCATCCACTACCTCCTCTGCCTTACTTCCCTTTTGGTTCACCGGACCGACGGCACAATCCTCCTTTTATTGGCGGGAGGGACTCATTTCGAGTGAATATCGCCGTGTAATTTCTGCCGAGGCACTGTCATCGACACAGACCCCGAGAGTCACTTGTTGACAGTGCAAAGACGTTACCGGTTCACTAATATTCCTTCTCCTTGTCACTGCATAGACATCACTCTGTGCCTTCTCTCTATTAAAAGGGCGAGACATCGCCTCGGGCCAGTCTCCTTTCTTCCTTCCCACACCATCCACAATGGGCGACGCCTTTCAGCACGACCTCCTAGAACAAACCGACGACTTCACATCTAGAATGAGTGTGCACACTCCATCCGCAAAGGGCCACTGCAGCCATCCAGCCTATACTGTCGAGGAGCAGCCTCTCGGCACACCAAAACATCTACGCATCGTCTGCATCGGCGCCGGCGCCTCTGGCATCAACCTGCTGCGCACCCTCCGGCTCAACCTCCAGAACTACGAGGCTGTGGTCTACGAGAAAAACGACGACGTGGGCGGCACCTGGTTCGAGAATTCCTATCCAGGCTGCAAATGCGACATCCCCAGCCACTGTTATCAGTACTCGTGGCGGCAAAAGAAGGACTGGACTTGTTTCTTCGCGCCTAGCGAAGAGATCAAGGACTACTTGTGCCAGGCATGTAAGGATGAAGGCCTGGTAGACTCGATCAAGCTATCACACCAGGTCGTCGCAGCTCGCTGGGATGAACCGTCGGGACTGTGGAACCTCAGGATCAGGAATCTAAAGACAGGCGATCAGTTTGATGATACAGCGAACTTCTTAATAAATGCCTGTGGCATATTAAAGTGAGTATTTTCTTGCCTATCTCTGATAAAGAAACACCAACACGAGGAGTTTTGGATGCTAACTGGCGTCGTAGCAACTGGAAGTGGCCAGAGGTCGATGGTCTTCATGACTTCCAAGGAACACTGATACATACAGCAGCCTGGCCCAAGGACTTTGACTATCAGGGCAAGACGGTGGCTGTCATTGGCAACGGCGCCTCCGGCGTTCAAGTGCTGCCTGCGATACAACCAGGTCAGCCATATACATACCCGCCCACTCATTCATACACCTTACTTGAGATGCAGCGAGACTAATACGAGATATGATAGGCACGAAGAAGCTCTATCACATCGTGCGCACACCAACATGGATTGCCCCACCATGGCGTCAGGCACAGATTGCAGCTGGTCGGGGACAGATGTTGAAGGAGATCGCTGTGGACGAGAAGGAGAACTTCACGCCAGAACAACTCCAAAGATTCCAAAATGATGAGGAGTTCTATCGCAAGTTCGTGAAGTCTATTGAGAAGGACACCGGAAGCAACTTCGCCATGGTAAAGGCTTCTCTCTCCTGCGTGCTGACTACCTGGCGTCTGCTTGAGCATATTTCGTTTCTAACAGGATGCCAATAGTTTGTCAAAGACAGCCCCATACAGGCTTTTGCCACCGCGAAGACGAGAGAATACATGGCGTACATGCTTGGCGGCGATGAGAGGCTGTGCAAGCTGCTCATCCCCACGTTCCCGATCGGTACTCGACGTGTGACGCCGGCGCCCGGCTACCTGGAGGCCCTGAGGCAGGAGAACGTCGAGGTGGTCAGCGGCAACATCAAGAGGTTCGTGGCCGACGGTATCGAGATGGACTCTGGCGACGTGCTCAAGGTCGACGCAATCGTCTGTGCCACGGGCTTCGACCTGTCATTCTGCCCTCGGTTCCCAGTCGTCGGGCGCGAGGGTAATCTCCAGGACATATGGAAGGATACCACCCCCAAGGCATACATGTCGGTTGCTGTTCAGGGGATGCCGAATTACTTTAGTGAGTTAGTTCCTACCACCGCGTAACTCGGCTCCGGATGATTCGTCAGCTGACCTTTGCACTTACCTCGCAGCGTTCCTCGGCCCCAACGGACCCATAGCTCACGGTTCCGTCTTTACGATCAGCGAACATATTGCCAAGTATATTACGCGCATTCTGAAGAAGGTCCAGACAGAACACATCCGCTCGCTCGCGCCCTCACCCCAAGCCGTCGACGACTACAACGAGCACATTGCCCACTTTATGCCGCGGATGGCCTGGGCAGCGCCGGGCAGGTCGTGGTTTAAGATGGGCAAGGAACAAGGCCCCGTCGTCGCGTTGCACCCAGGCAGCCGTGTGCACTTCTTCCACATGCTGGAGACGCTGAGGGCGGAGGACTTTGAGTACGTGTGGGATGCGGAGAGACAGAACCGGTTTGGGTACCTGGGTAACGGCTTTTCGGTGAGGGAGTTGGAGGAGAGGTGGGATCCAAGCTGGTATCTGGACGAACCGGCCACGGTCTGAGAGATACGAGGGTGATGGCCGACCCTTGTCACATGTGTGCTATACGTTGGGTGGTCCTTGTTTTGATGGCGTTGGTGGTAACTGGCCGGCCCTTAGCACGCTGCCGGCCGGATAAATCATAGCCAGAAAGAAGAACATAAAGAGGACAGATTAATACTGCCTGTCTATTTCTGGGGCAAAGTGGGCTGGCAGCTGACAGGGAAAGCTGCTTGAGGTCAACTTTATAAGTGATAATAGAACCAATTATCGCATATTACCTCGCTTGCTGAGTGAGGAGGCGATTTAGAGGCGGCAACGGTCCCACGAATGAAAGGCACAGTGGAAAGGCACACAGGACCGCTGTAATATTGGAGTGGGCTTGCTCGCTCTGGGCCAAATATTGTTTCAGAGACATGTCTGAGCGTGCTTGGTCCATATTGACCTGCCTTGTGATAGATGTGCATTCTGCTGCTTCCGCTCACTGCAGCACATCATGATACCGAGCCCTCCGGGTCGCCGCCACCCTCCCGCTGCTTTTTTATGGCCTGCATCAGCTCGTACAGCTGCCCTATCTGCTGGTCTGCCCCAGAATGTCAGTTACAACCTTTGAATCCCTGTTTGTACCTCCAACCAGAAAATGGACACCTTCACCAGCCGCGATGATGATGGGAGATTGAAGGGTTGGGCGGATAGACATACCATTCATCTTCTCGATCTTGCCAGGATCTAGCTTGTCACCCACCCACGAGTCTCCCTCGATCTTCTGTGCATACAACTGCCACTCCGTCAAGAACCCAATCTAGATTATGTGGCAGCCCCCGGGAAAAATTGATCAGTCTCAATGTCCTCCTAGTTCCCTTTCTCTATTTCTCCCATCTCTGCCCCTTTCCTGCACATCCTCGTCGCCAGACATTTAAGAAAAAGAAAAGAGGTTCCAACTTACTAGATGGGCTGGGTTGTCTACCTCCCTGTGAGCCCTGAACTCGGCCTTGACGTACTCATCACCCAGCAACCTCATCTGCCGCGGGAGATGTTTCCTGTGCGCACGTAGTAGACGCCGGTACAGAGGTATCGGCGGCAACAGGGCTAGGGGCTCAGGTCTCAGACCGGCGGCGCCGACACGCGTGGCAGATGTTGCTGAGGCCAGGAAGCGGCGGGTCGTTGCTTGCATGATGTGTTTTTGAGGTTTGTGATGAGGACAGCACCAAAGAAAAAGGATTGGTGGAGAAGAAGGGCCCTAGGGGGAGGAAAGGAGAGGGAATGATTGTTCCCAGACAGCTGGAGACTTTGGAAGCACGTCTAGACAACTCGTGGCGTTTTGATGGTGTGATGATTCGACAGCGAATTGAGGTTTGTTGTGATATGTGAGGCTTTGTTGCCGAGGCCAGGACCGAGGAGGCCTAGGAGCAAATGCTTGGTGGTGGAGTGAAGGCCTCATACAGTCTCGAGACAGTGCGTAGACATGGGGGTTTGCGGCACGTCAGCGCCTAAGAGCGCATACGCGCCCAGTGTGTCGGCCGGCAGGTACGTGCGCCGTGGCCGTCCGGCTTGAAGCAGCTTGTCGGTCCGTGCCGAGAAGACTAAGCCGCGCTGTCTCTCTCTTCCTTTCCATCATAACGTGCATGGTGGAAACGAATGAAGACTCGATCTCCCTTCGAAGACATGTGCCTCCACAATCAGGCCAGTCGTTATTGCTCCTCACTTTAATATCCAAGAGAAATATGTTGTCGAGCAGTCTCTCCGCTATGCAGACAACCTCACATTTCAAGGACAAGCACTGTGGGAGGAAAGTATGGACCACAATATTGAGCCTCGATCAGTCAGAAGTTCCGGCATTAATATGCAGGCGAGCCCGTCGATCACGCATGGAAACGAGGTCACGATCAAAGCGGCTGCCTAGGCCTGATAGTTCGATTGGAAGAGAGCCCTCTGTCGGGCGGGCGGGGGCTGCGCCCTCCCTCATCCGGCCTGCGCCACACAGGATCCCTACACCAACATTTCAGATTGGTTCCCTTATTGGGGGGAGACGAGAGAAATATGCACCTTATATGCAATGCGGTTGGATGTCTCTTCTCGGCCCAGGGCAGCTATGTGCAGCGCCAGGGGGCAGTGGTGGATACGGTGAACTTTCACCGGGGTGGCGGTGGAAGGTCGATCCGATAGGTCTCTGCATGTACTGAAAGGCCCCGCATGGCCGCCCCCAACATGACCTGTCCGGAGGAGGCAAGAATCGCCTTGGTCTCTCCACCTTGATATCTTCACCTTTGATCTCTTCGGCTGTTGCTATCATATGGAGTTTTTCGTTTGTTGATTCTGCCTACTTTGCTGCTGGTGATTGTGGTGTCTTTGACGATGTCATTCTCGGATGAGAAGGAACCAGTCAATTTGCTGGCCTGCGGTACGTTCCTATACAGAATTGCAATTGATCGCCTCTCGAGACGTCTTAAGCTTAGTATTCTGACAAAGAGCAGATGGAGGCGGTATCAGGGGAGTGTCGGAGCTCGTCGTCCTGCACGAGTTGATGAAGGCGGTACAGGAGAAAGGAGAGTTCGCCCGGATGCCAAAACCATGCGACTATTTCCATATAATAGGCGGCACGAGCACCGGAGGGTTAGTCTCCCAAACCGATCACCGCCTCTTCATGAAATTCACTGATGTCATTTTGCTCCAGCCTTGTTGCCATCATGCTCGGGCGCCTGCAGATGGGCACGGAAGAAGCCATCGCGGCTTATGACGGCTTTGCGAGGGACATCTTCTCAAGGCGGCGCCCCAGCCTGGTTGAGAAGTACAAGGCTGCAAGACTTGAGGCTGCCGTCCAGCGGCTGGTCCGCGACCAGGGCAAAGGCACTCTGATGCGAGACGGACGACCGAGGAATTCCAAAGGCCGCGCATTCGTATGCACGATGCCGGAGCAGAAACATCGGCAGACTGTGCGCCTGCGGACTTACGAAGCCGCCGGTGACAAGTATCCGAATGTTCTCATCTACGAGGCGGCGCGGGCGACGACCGCTGCCACGACATACTTCCGACCGATGTCTATCCGCGATGAGGACGGCCGCGAGGAGAGGTTCGTCGATGCCGCACTCGGCATGAACAATCCCATCTCAATCTGTCTAGAAGAAGCGGCAGGGTTGTTCGGGTCACAGCGCACACTGGGCTGCATTGTAAGCCTCGGAACGGGGTCCCGGCAGGTCGAGATGCGGCCTCACGGGTCTGGCTCATTCAGGTTCCTCTGGCGCACGATTAAAGTCGTCAAGGAGATTGGTACGGACTCGGAGAGGGACCATGAGAAGATCAGAGCCCATTTCGCAGATTACGATAACACATACTTCCGCTTCAACGTCGACGGCGGAGCCCAAGGTATTGAACTGTCAGACTGGCAGAAGATTGGCGAGCTCAAGAAGAGGACCCGAGCGTATCTACAGACACCTGACGTCAAAAAGAATATTGACGACCTAGCTGATGTGCTGGTGCACCACCGTACCCACGGTCTTACACTTATCCAAGGACGTAAGTAGATCTCCCAATTTCTCTTCTGTTCTCCCCCATGTCCCCCCCTCCTCTTTCCTCTCTTTCGTTATAATCCAAAGTCACTAAGCAGGGAATGAATGATAGGTGGTATCAACAAAGATATGACGATACCAGCTCAGCCGCGATTCATCCGAAGAGGAAGATCAAGTAACATCTTCACGGGCCGAGACAACATCTTGAGAAGGCTTGACGAGTGTTTCGAACCTCGCGCGCCTGGGAACACGTCCAGGAGAGAGTTCCAGCTCAGAGGTTGGTACAGCCGGATCCACCATATTTGGCTGCGAAGCATAGCTGAATGAATACAGGTATGGGCGGTGTAGGAAAGACCCAAATAGCTCTCAAATTTGCAGAGCGCAATGAGTACAGGTATGTTCTGAGCAGAGCTCGATATGTGCACCACGGCGCTGATGAGAGGTATCAGGTTTCATATTATATGGATCGATGCGACGGATAGGGTGACTATAGAACAAAGTTTCCATCACATCGCCACCAGTTATTTTGGCACAGAAGGAGACAGGCAACCTGTGGAAAAAGTACTCAACTGGCTCAAGGAGACCGCTGAGGAGTGGCTGCTCGTCTTCGATAACGCCCCGGACTCTGGTCTATATCGGTACCGTCCGGACGGCGACATCGGCAACTTCCTCTACACTACCCGACACCAGAATTTGCAGCCGCGCCTGCAGCCCCAATTCATCCAGGATGTTGAGGAGATGGAGATTCAGGACGCCACGCAGCTCCTAATCGCGTCTGCGCAGGTGCCGGACGATAATGAGGCCAACCGGAAGGTGGTAGATAATATTGTCAAAGAGCTCGGACTCTTGCCGCTGGCCATCGACCAGGCCGGAGCGTATATACACATGGCACCATGTCAGCTTGACAAATATCTGGACGTCTTCAATAAGCAGAAGCAGGCGATTCTCAAGGACCCGCAGTTTGCAGGCGGAGATGAGGCCCGACACATCGCTGTCTATGCCACGTTCAATATCTCGTTGAAGGCCATTAAAACCAGCTCGGAGAAGAGAGGAGACTTAATCAAGGCGAGGAGTGCTGAGGTTGCCCTCATACTCCTTAGGCTCCTTTGCTTCTATCACAATGAAGGGTTCCTGTACGTCGTCTTCCACTATGCTGCCAAAGAACGTCATAAATTCGACAGGAATACCTTCTTTCCATTGAAAGCCGGAGATGTCGATCTCAATGAGCTGGTAGAGGTCACGGAGCTAGACATCTCGCCGGAGTGTCCTGATGGTCAGGCTTGGGTCAATACTGGCTGGATTGAGTCCATGCAGCTTCTAGAGGCGTTCTCTCTTATCAAATTTGACGCCTCGAAAGGTTATAGTAACATGCATGTTTTGGTGCAGGACTGGGCTCGGAACTGCATGGAAGACAAGGAGAAGAGGGAGTGGGGCTTTGCTGCTCGATGTCTGCTCATGGATTCGATCAGCTTGAGCAAGGATCGTCTGACAGCCTGTGTGCAGAGGCAGATCATGCCTCACCTTCAGCTTGTGATGAGGTACGCCAACATACCACATTCTGATCTGGGTCTTGAGAGTGAATATCAGATCCGCATGGCACATGCCTTTCGCCAGTCTCAGAATTTCAAGGACGCCGAAACCGCTCTTAAACAAGCTCTGGACTATCGCAAGAGAGAATTCGGCCTCGATGACCAGCACACATTCTTCGTAATGAGGCATCTAGCAAGTTTATACAAGGAGCAAGGCCGCTTCTCAGAGGCTGAAGATATGTTGCTGGAACTCATTGATCGGCGGAGGCTCCAGATTAGAGACACGATGTGGACAGCTGCCCTCAAGACAAACTCGACGGATGCGAATCGAGAAATTGATACCATGGGCTTTTATACTGAAAAGCTGTTGGACAATGTTGCCCTCAATACGGACACCAAGACACTGCTAATTGTGCTAGTAGGAATGGACTCGAGGAAAGCCGCTGAGAAACTGATGGTCGATCTGTTGAAATGGGCGTCAGAAAAGTACGGTGAAGACAGCACAAAGACATGTTTCTGGCAAGACACACTGGATCGGTTTCGCAGAGGATTCGACGTGCGTGAGAACATGGTGGACAGCGCTTTGCTCGTGGAGCGGGCCCGGGAGCAGGTCAAGGTCACGTCTGAGCAATACGGACCTTTTGAGCCCCAAACCCTCGGAGCAGAGCGACAGCTTGCCCGAGCCCTGATAAAAGACGGCGCATTTCAGGAAGCAGAGGATCTGCTCTCTTACATAATCAAATACTGCGAGCTCACCCACGGCCAACATTCACTTCAACACATAGACGCTATGTATGCGATGTCCGAATTTTTAAATGGGCAAAAGCGCCCCTATGAGGCTGACGACATGCTCGTCATCGTGTTGGACAGGTACAAGACTCTGCTCGGTCAACAACATCCGAAAACACTGGAAGCCCTACACGCGATTGGTTCCTGCCGCTTTCTCAAAGGCGACTACGAAGAAGCTATCGAGGCCATGAAGGAATGCCTCGACCAGAGAATCAAAGTCCTCGGATCCGATCACTGGCTGACGAGGGCGACCGACTCATATCTGACATTCTGCCAGCATATGGACAAAAAGCTGCCGGCATGGAACAGAGACGGCTTAAAGGAGATTGCTGTGAAAAATACTTTGGAACATCTAGGAGATCTCGCACCAGAATGGATGAAGCAGTGGAAACGAGGTATGTGTTTGAACAACGCCCTGTACCTCTCTCCGACCAATTGTCCCTTGGAAACTGTCATTATGAGCAAGAATCATATATGCATTCAATGCGCACCAACCCCTGTGTGGGGTGCAGATGGAGGCAACCAGTTTCTAACTTTTATCCTTTGCAGAGCCAGACCAGGCAATTATGTTGGCTCAGGCTGCCCGGGGGGAACCTATACAGAAGTGTCGAATGGTTCGCAAGAAGATAGATGGAATCTGGACTCATGAAATCGAGGTTTATGACACGATCCCGCCCGAACAGGCGTTGAGGATGCTGCGGTCCGAGGTTGATGGCAGTGATGGAGACGACGACGACGACGACGACAACGATGATGATCAGTCTGCAAGCGGACATAGACCTAAGGAGGAAAATCGGATAGTGAAAGGGAAAGAAGTAGAGACGTATGAGTGCTGAGGAGATCCGATATTACGACGGTGTAGAAAAGAGTCAAAGCACGTATTTTCCTTCTCTTCTTTCCCCCTTGATGATCAACCAACACGTGGAGAAAATAAACTGAAGACCGCTCTCAGAAGGACATGACTACTTCAGGCATATTTTGTAGTAAAAGGATATTTGATATCTGCCTGATGTGGTACCAACAGTGCAGCATGCCTTCAGATCTCATGTATTTGTTGGGTATGGATCTATCTAACAGCCTTTCTACCCATGCTTTCATGATTGCATAGCCTCGGATATCCAGTTCGCCTGTATGACGCTGACCTTCTTGGCATAATTTTTGGTCGTAAAAACATGCTCCAGAAACATGATAGCCTCCCTCTTCTGTCCATGCATGACACTTGCGGGATGAATTGCAACGACATGCTTGCCAAATGTCGTCACGTAGCTGGCGTCTGGTGCCAGGAGGGCGGTTTTCATTGCGAATCCGGTCAAGAAGCATTTCAGGATGACCTCAGCGCGCTCTGGCGACGTGGGCGTGAAGGGCTGAGGATCTTGCGGCGGAGCGTCGTCGAGCATCTTCTCTTTGAGACACAGGCCCCGTAGCTGCTTGCGGATGTTGAGCGCTTGCTTCATGACCCTGGTGTTGACCTTTCTGCGTTTGCACCACTCAACCCGGTCGGCGTGTTCTGCCGTATACTGCTGCACCGTGGTGAGGTAGGTCAAAAGATCACCCTCGCGGCGGTATAATTCCTTCCGGCTTTCTTGTACTTCTTCGATCTCCTCCTCAGAGCGGAGCTGATAGAAAATGTCGTCTCCGGCCGTTAGACAGGCAATGATGTCAATGGTTTCCAGGAGACAATCATTCTTGGGATCTCCTGCCGCAAGCAAGACCCGCCCATACGGGGCGGTGACGGGGAAATAAGCCATTTTCCTTCCCATCTCGGTCAGAGACCCATCATCGGCGATAGCACCGAGAACGTGCAGATGAAGCAGCGCTTTCTCGAAGGCCTCGTCATCTGGCGTGTCCATCAAAGGGAAGGAAAAGATGTCGTCGATGCCCCGCGCTTTCATAGTCAAGACCGCTCCCAAGACGTCGATCCGCAGAATTTCTGGCAGATCCGAGTCCTTGAGGATGCTCTTATAGCTTTCTTCAGTATACAGTCTGTAGCACTGCCCCGGTGCTTCTCTGCCAGCTCGTCCTGTCCTTTGGATGGCTGATGATTTCGAGATCGGTTTAGGAAGTAAGGACTCCATGCCTAGCCTGACACGATATTGCTTCACTTTGGCCTTGCCAGTATCGATGACGTATCGGACTCCAGGAACCGTAACCGACGTCTCAGCGATGTTTGTGGACAAGACGACCTTTCGAGCGATTCTTCCAGAGACGGGCTGAAAGGCTCTCTGCTGCGCTTCGATGGACATCTGGCCGAAGAGAGGCACAGGAACAAGCTTGGGCACGTCCGAGGCCAAAGTTTTGGCGTAATCTTCAATGATCTTCTGGGCAGCCTCAATTTCCTCCTGTCCAGTAAGGAAGGCCAAGATATCTCCAGGGCACGGCTGTTCGGTGTGTATCCTCGTAATAGTCTTGATGAGCGCATCTTGGACATCTGCAACTGGCCTGGGGGTATGAACAATGTTGACTGGATAGAGACGACCTGGAATGTCCAGAAAGCTCGGTTTCCTGAGTTGACCAGCGCGGTCAACCGTGAAGAATTCCCGTATCTTTTCCACCTCTGCGGTTGCGCTCATGATTGCTACCTTCAATGGCACCCCACCACGACCAGCCTTGTCGCCGGAGACGATTTGCTTGAGGAAACCCGAGAGTAGATCCACATCAACGCTCCTCTCATGAATCTCATCGACGATAACAGCGCTGTACTGTCGCAGGTGAGGATCGCGCAGCAGCTCCTGCAGGAGCATGCCTTCTGTCAGGAATTTAATCTTGGCTCCCTTGGGAACATTATGATCGAAACGGACAGAGTACCCAACGAGGCCCTCCAGGCGATCAGTACTCTGGTGATGGAATGGTGTCCCAGCTTCCTTGGCTACTCTGTGGGCGAGGGTTGTTGCAGCCACTCGGCGCGGTTGCGTGATAGCGATGGTGCCTCCGACAGAAACATCGTCGGTGCGGTTGGCCGTGCGAATCTTGACCGTCTTCTTGCAACACCAATCCTCAGTGAAGAGGAACTGGGGCACCTGGGTACTCTTGCCAGAGCCCGTCTCCGCCACGACAACAAGCACATCGTCCTTCCTTAGGGCATCTCGAATGTCGTTGCGGTGCTTCCAGATCGGCAGTTTTTCACGGGTCCGCAACAGGACTTTGTCGCCCCTTTCTTGTTGTTGATGTGAGCGAGAGGTAAGGCCTCTTAATGGTGCTTTGTTGACGCGAGAATCTGTGCTTTGTGGTTTGTCTTGCTGTGAGGTCTCATCTCTCTGTGCACCATCTGGAGAACTGGTGGCATCGGCGCCTCCAGGCACACCTATATCTTTTGGCACGCCTTTTAGATATCCTTCGATCGAGATGACTTTATCACCAATTTTGACAAAGGCGCCAGCCTCCGAAGTTTTTCGTCGCTTGGGCATCTTGGCGGGCCTTGATGTTTATTGGCGGAGAAGAATCTGAAACAGCTCCTTGCGGGTAGAAAAGATGGATGTTGTTGCTAGGATGTGTTGATTACATAAGCCTCTAGACTTGCACATGCATAACAACTACCACCCACCCGTACGTCTTGAAAGGTAGATGAAGTTCTTACTCTTTGAGGAGACCAAAGAAAAAGAGAAATAAAAATACAGAGAAGACAGCACAAGAAGCCGGGATACGGTTTACATGAAGGTCAATTGAGAGAGCGAAATACTCACGCCAGGGACCAATGTGTCGGAGGGAGTTCATCTCCCCGTCTTGGGTGCTGGCAAATTAAGGTATCTCCAGCTGCACAATGTAGCCAGCTTTAGACCAACATGAGGAGTTCAAATGGTTAATTTGATCGCTACTTTAGTCTTTTAATGGTCAAGAAATGCCCTCTATTGAACAAGAACAGGCAGCCAGGGGCACAGCCAGGTGGCGTGGAGTAGGGCAGCGGCAGTGGATTGGGAGATCTCATTCACGCAATGGCTCAAAGCCAGAACCTGACGTTGAAATGCCTCAAACAAGATGGAGCTCAGCTCTCATCATATGAACTCTTATAACAATGAAATTGAAGTAGATATGGAGGAATCCGTAGTAAGGACCAAGGACTAAACCGTCGCATATAGCCGAATCATCATTCAAACCGAGTAGTGCTGCAGCCTGAGAAGAGGTATGAGGATATGCCAATTCTGGTACTTGTTGCTCAGAACTGAGGACCACAACCTCAACCCAGGGACCCCTGGACAGACAAGATCGCGCACCTTCGCAGCGAGTGCTCAATGTATGTGGTTCAACATCTCTCTGTTCCCCCGGACCTATTTTGTCCTGGTTAGCAGAGGTAATTTGGAAAGGGGGAACGTAAACGTCGGTGACCAGTCCGCTCGAGATGTGCCGAGGCCTCGAGAGACAACAGTGCAAAGCTTCACGACCATATTGGAACCTCCAGGTAAGGATTGAGAGCTGACTTACCCTGTCGTCCACCAAATCGACCTACACCAAATGTCAGTGAATGCGATTGCAAGAGGGTACAAAAATGCGAACATACCTTGCCGTGAACGGCGTCAATTTGAGCGTTGCTTCGTTGGAGTTTGCTAGTCGTAGCTTTGCTGGCCTCATTCAGCTTTTGGCTGACACCAAGCACATCCACCAACAGATTTCCTATGTTTTCCTCCTTGGCTTGGCCCTCTTCGTCATCCTCCAAAGCGAACTTGCTGGCCCCCCTGCCTGCAGCAAGAAGCCTAGGGCCAGGTGAGCCCCTGGTAAGCTGCTGCATATCTTGCTCTGTCTGCTGCTGATCGGTGTATCTTGCATGTTGGGTCTGCCCCCTTTGCTCTCGGTCCTGCGCCCCGTTCATCACCGCCAGCTCGCGCAGCTTAGCCTGTGCCTTCTTGCCGGGCTCGACAGGTATGAAGAATGCGGTATTGTTATATTTTTGGAGGGTTCTAAACAAATTCAATACGATGAGTATCTAACAGGACGGCATGGCATATGGGAAGAAGATTTGAGAGGACAACTTACTTTGTCTTGGCTTGGCCATCCCTGGCGTGCGCGAGCGACGAATCCAAGTTTTTATTACTGAATGCACAGAGTTAGTTGGTTTCAACCACATAAGCCGGAAAAATGAGAAGACATACGCATTGAACATCATTTCGTCCTGCTGATCGATTCGCACCATTGTGCCAGTGACTTGTTCGAAGGCTTGATTACCCATGGCAAGGGTCCGCTGAAGAGATGCAATGCCCTCATCCCTCAAACCATTGGCTTCGTCTTTTAAGGCCTGCGTCTTCGCTTCCTCCTGCTCTTCCTCTGCTAGTTGTTAGTGCACAAAGCCAGTAGTCTCATGGAAGTGATGTGCCTACCTGTCAATTCCCGTGGCGCACCATAACCACCATACTCATCGCCTTGCGTCCCAGACTGTGCTTGTGGCGTCGAGCCGCCGTATGGATTGTATCGATCCTGGGCATTGCCGAAGAGAGCAGCATTCCCACCGGCGCCAGTTGGTGGTGCGGTGGAAGCCTGGCTGCGATTGTTTCCAGCAGAGCTAAAGCCACCGTACCCAGCGGGTGCAGGACCCTGACCGTATCTGTCGGCCCCATAGCCGCTCTGCGCTCCATACTTTTCGTCGCCGTAGCGGCTGCTTGCGATCGATGGGGCGTGGTAGGACGGAGGAGGAGTGTTGGAAACAGCAGGAGCCGGAGCCGTGTCCGCCTGGGAGTAGGGGTTGACGTCGGCGTCCTTCTTTTTCTTACTGAATAAACCCATCGTGTTCTGGTAATAGGATGGTCAATAATAGAATCGTGGGAATAGAGACTGTAATGACAACGGTAATGGTACAGAATACAGACAAATTCAAGGTCGGAGGTGTGTGTGTGTGAAAGAGATCAGAGGTGGGAAAGAGGGTAGATGTAAGCTCCAGGAGGACGGATGGGGTGTTTTGGTTTCAATGGGACCGAGGTGGAAAAGGGGGCGACATGACTTTGAGACTGCAGCGCGTTTCGAGAGACATGGGATCGAGGGTTTCAATTAGGTGGCGGTGGGGAGGCCAGAGGAGCCCTGGAGACCTGGAGTAGCCGCTGCGGGAGCTTGGGAAGGAGTAGAAGGGTCCACTAGAGCCGAGCCCTCCTCCCCAAATGAGCCACTAAGGCATGGCGATCATCCGTCCCGTCAGGGCACGGTGGGCGGTGGACCACCTGATGGAAGCAGCCTAGGGATGTTGAACCGCTGTCGTGTCTTTTGTGATAGGTTTTCATCCCGTATTGCGTACCACGTACTGGTCACTAACCAGACCAGTAGCCAGCCAGATCATGTCGTCCAGGGCTTGTGTATGGAAATTGCCACTTGCAGCGCCGTTGGTAAGCCAACGACCGCTTGGCAGGACATGCTAGGCCAGCCGCAGCACTCACGTCAGAGACATTGGACGCACCTGCAGCAGCTGTGTTGGAGGGGCTGTGCATCGTATAAGGGTCCATGGTGACTGGTGCAGACTTAGTCTCACCTTGTTCAGGATCCTGGGAGGTGGGTGCCTGTGGGGGCCACCATCCTCGTTCCACCCACGTCCCCTGCCATGACTTGCTCGAAGCACAATAGCCGCCTCGTTGTGTCTATCTCGCAGCACGGTATCATGAGGCGCCGGGGGCGGGAGGATCTGGAATTCCGTATCACTGGCCCCATGTCCGATTGGCCTCGCCCGTGGTCGGCAGCGCGGCCCAACCTCGACCTCCTCTTCGTCTGCAAGTTGTACAGCACTGTCGGCGTCGCTGTGGCTGTTGCTGTGACTACGACAATCACTGTAGTTGTCATTGTTGAAACTGGATCGGTAGATGTAGCCGTCCTCGACAGCTGTCTTTTTAACTTGAATCTTGCCTAGATTCGAGGGCGTGCGCGGCCGTTTCGACAGCGCTGCCCTGGGCGCATTGATGTTGCTATCCATCTTTTTGGATGATGTGCCGACCAGATACTGTCGTGAATAGTGGTTGCATAAATCCACTATGGTGATTAAATTAAATTGTTCGTCGGGGGAAAATATTAGAGGCGAGCGTTGTCGTCGGTGTGACTCCTTTGTAGCTCGCATGTGAGCGCGGTACGAAAGTACAAAAGGCTGGTTTGTCACCTCTTTGCTGGTGGCCCCGGTTGGCAAAGCTGTGGGTGACAATGCTGCGAGACTGACTGCAAAGGCTCAAAACAGTGAACCTGACCTGCCCTGGTGGTCTTCCATAACAACTCCACTACCCAACCAGGTGGCCCTTCCTAGAATAAAGCTCAACAGGCACGCAAGATTCCATCTCAAGTCATTTACTCAAGTCTTCACAATGTCATTCTGAGCCGCCTCACACTGCTGCAGACAAGCCTCCATAAGACCCGCGGCATTATTACCGTCGCAACCGTGGCTTCGACGTCTCTATCGGAGCCCGCTGCAGTTCTTCATCCTCCACTTGCCCTCTTGCGCAAGTAGCCACGCACATAAGTCAAGATGTGGCCTCAAATACCAAGATCCTCCTTCTTTTTTGTTATAAAATCAAGGTCCATACGAAGCCATACAAGCATACCTACGAGCTTAAGATACTAAAACCACCGCCAGCTGCCTTGGACGGGGACGATCCATAACAGCGAGAGGAACTACACCGGACTCTCCCGACTGAGCCTGCGTGTCGACTGTCCTTGATCCTTCATTCCCTCCCACCGCCATACAACACTCAAATTTCTCTGCTCGACCTGCTCAGGGGAGATCTCGAGTCTAGATTGGCCGGCCGCTTCATCGTCATTGCTGAAAAGACTCCAGGGGCACGAACCCCACCAGCGCATTTATCTCCCTTTCCGGGCTTACACACACCGCTCTGGCGAGCCAAGGACACACATGAGAAGTCTCAAGGACCCGCTCATCTGTCGACATCCATCTGCATTTTAAGCACACTCTAATTGACTGGGATCATGTCGGTGTTCACCTTTGGCACAGAGCCAACTCGGGTTTCTTCTCCATGGCACCAACCTTCCAGGTCCCCGGATGATACCGTCACCAAACTCGAAGCCGAGCCGCAAGAAGGGGCCATCGAATACAAGCTACATCTGCTCCTACGTCCAAGACGCCCATACCGGACTGTTACCACCGGCATTGCTTCGGGGTCCGTTCGAGACGAGGCCTCGTCGGCCTGGGCTTCTCTGGCAGGAGCTATTCCCAGCCTGGGACCGTCACATGTCACGGTAGATGGGCCTTCGACACCCCTGGGCTCTAAGAAGCGGAAACCTCCCACTGAGTACTATGCGACAACCACCGAGTCTCGTAGGCTTCGGCTGTACCACCTTACGACCCAGCTGCTCTGGAGGCTCAAGCAGTCCATGACGAACGGTCCCCTCGGGACGACGGAGTCTCTGATCCCCAAGTTGCCGGCTGACAGCGTCGATCTCGCAGCGGCGGTCCAGCCCGGCACCCTGTGGCAGGGGCTTGAGGAGTCAAAAGGCGCTCTATACGAGATAGGCGTATCTGACGATGGCACTTTGGTGGGACTGCCTGACGACGAGATGGAGGAGAGCCTCCTGACCCTGCGGGTGATGGCTGCTAGTCTGGGCTGTGTTGTGAAAGTGACTCGGCGGCAGTGTGTTGGGGAGTGTGAATGGTCTGAATGCGCACCGGCGACAGAAGACCCGGAGCCATCGGCCATATATCGCGAGCAGCTGTATGTGGCCGAAGCCCTGGTGAGCCCATCACGTGGGGCGGATGACAAGCTGGCGGCTCCGGTAGACGAGATGCCGTTCGCTCCTCCGAAGCCGGTGACGAATGTCGAGACCAAGTCTACAGTCGAGCAGCTCCGGGTCACGCTCACTGGACCGACTGATGGCGGCAAGTCTACCCTCCTCGGGACGCTCTCCACTGGAATCTTCGACAACGGCTCGGGTAGAAGCCGTACCTTCATGCTGCGGCACCGGCACGAACTGACATCTGGCATGACAACGTCCCTCTCGCACATGCTGATTGGTTACAAAAACAACGGCTTGGACGAAAACCAGATCTACAGCTTCTCTGACCGCAACATCGATTCGTGGGAGGCCATCCATGATTCCTCACGGGACGGGCGACTAGTATTTGTCTCCGACTCCGCAGGACACCTCCGATTCCGAAGGACCGTCCTGCGCGGTCTTGTCGGGTGGGCTCCTCACTGGACCCTCTTGTGCCTGACTGCAAACGACGGCGAGCCGAAGGGGAGGTCAGCGCCGCCGATCCCACAAGATGAGGCGTATTCCGCACCCCTCGAGATAGACCAAGGGAAGGCATATCTTGGCCTGTGTCTCAAGCTTCGTATGCCGTTGGTGATCGTCATTACGAAGCTTGACGTAGCCACCACCACCAGCTTCCGCAGCACTCTGACCAAGATTCTCGCCGCTGTTAAGAGCGCTGGCCGAATCCCGAAGTTGCTGATCAAGCAGAGGGTGCAGTCTGACCCGACAAGGGTTCCGGCCATAGATGAGGACGACATACAGCCTCTCATCTCTGAGATGCAACGCAGTGGCAGTCTCCTCGACTATGTGCCCATCGTTTCAACTAGTGCAGTCAAGGGTGAAGGTATAGGCTTGCTCCACGCACTCCTACAGAAGCTGCCGATACCGCCCACGCCGACGGCACGAGACTATGTCGGCCTGGCACTCAACCCAGAGCAGCCCGATGCAGTCTTTCACATCGATGACAAGTTCAGCCTCTCAGCCCTTTACGGAAACGCTGTCAAAGAAGAAGAGGAGTCAGGCCACGGCACAGTCGTCGCAGGGTACCTCCGCTTTGGGCATCTCGCGGTTGGCGACCGCATCTTGGTCGGGCCCTTTCCGCCGGACGATGACTCTAGAGCTATCACGCCGGAAGAGCGGGCGTCGCCAGGTGGGGAGGGCCTGTCTGCCTCGCACCCCTCGTCGTCAGAACTCGGCCGCCTCGCCATGCGGAACGCCGTACCGGCCTCTGCTATCAAGGGTGAGTGGTACAACGCCCATATCGTCACGATCCGAAACCTGCGCCTGCCCGTACGCGTACTTGAGCCGGGCCAAGCAGGGACCATCGGCGTCGTCTTTGATATGCCCAAGGAGGACCTGTCGGATAGCATATTCGAACGCCCGCCCCGACCAACGCCCAAGATCCGCAAGGGCATGGTGCTAGCCACGCCCAGCAGCCATATGCTAGAGACGGGCCCGTCGCTGCAAGCGGCCAGCGGCGTTACTGGCATGTTTGAAGACGAGGCGACGACCTCGCTGATCGTGGGAAGTATAGTCAAGGTGTACATCGCCAGCGTCCGTGCCTCAGCGAGGATATTACGGGTCTCGCCCACCTGGACGTATCGCGATGAAGCCACCGCCACCGGGACTGGCGAGCCGGAGGATGATGAAGATGTCTTTAATATTAGCATGGAGAAGACCGGCGGTCATGGAGACCTGCAGGATGACGACAGGATACTGATGTATGAGGTCCAGCTCGAGCTGCTCACGCACAGGGAATGGATCGAGATGGGCTCGCAGATGGTGATTTTAGAGGGCGGAAGCAGAGATAGGTCGGGCCTGGATGGGTTCGTGGGGAAAGTTATAGAGATTGCGGAGTAAGCGATACATAGCGTTGTTGGTATTGGGTGTAAATGGGTTTGGTTTTTTTGTTGTCTTCTTCTGCTTTCTTTCGTTTCTTGTCAAGTTGGCTCTCACTTTTTCCAATATTCCTGTCAATGCATACATTTGAGGTCCTTGTCATTCAAGTCTAGAGATCAATGTTACGGAGGGAGGGTGGAAACCACTATGCCTCGCGGATAGCCATACCCTACTCCATCCGATGGGTATATAGCGCATGCATATTTTATTCATATTGGTGTGTCCGGCTCAGTTCTTAGAACGCACCCCTCAGCTGGTTGTTCCTTACAGCCGCAGCCCTGTGCTTACGACACCGTATCTACCCCGGCTCCTACGCCCTGACCAGCCCAAAGAAGAGCGTCCAGGTCAAGACGAAGCCTGCCAGCCCCCCCATCAGCCCGCTCGTCCACAGCTCCAACGGGCCTCGGAAGTAGCGGCTCGTGTCGAGGGCCGGCTTGCCAGCGGCGACGGACTCTGGGGCGACGCGTACAAAGTAGAATAACAGGGCAGTCAACAGGGTGAAGACGATGTAGAAGAGGAAGCCGTTGTAGGATTCGAGGCCGAGAATGCCAGCGGCGACGCCAAAGAGGGACGCGGTTAGGGACTGGAGGTTGGCGAGAGTCTGGTAGTTTTGTCCCCCCAAGGGGAGGAAGTATTAGCTGGGAGAAGAACGACGAGTGGGTATAAAGAGCCAGCCGGGACATCAACTACTGACCCTTGTGTTGTGGACGACAGACTCGTTCACGATGGGCGAGATCTGGAGCTCCTTCTCGGTGGGCATCTTGACGGTGTTTTGCGGGCGCTCTCAATCCCTAGTTGTTCACCATCCCAACTTCCCTCTTTGGGAGGAGAAAAAATAGGGGTTTGGCCGTCCGTATTCCTCTAGTATGTATACGGCGTGTTTCAGCTTGATTGATTCCTTGACGATGATGGCGCCGAGGAGATGGTGGTGATGGTGGTGGTGGGATGCTTCTTTGACGCCGTCATCAACGACGTTGAACTCGCAACAGCATAGCTGGAGCTGTCGCCTGCCCAGTGCGGTTAGACTCTCAAGGACTAGGCGGAAATCCCTTGTGCACCTGTCCCCCCATGCGCCCCTCTTGACCCCCTGTGGAGAAGGGCTGCATACCACCATAGCAGTATACTTTAGTACTGTAGCACCAATATGTACGGCAGCAGTGCTACTGGAAAGCACTGGTTCTGGCCAGGGTCTGGTATGTTTCGAAGATCGACCCGACAGGACCCCCTGCAGAATGGCACCTGCCCAGACCAGCCTGCCCAGGTCCCAAGAGCCTGGCGTCCACTCAAGAATCGGCTCGCTAAGTAATTACAAAGTACGTACACACTGCAGGCGCCAGGCTTTTGACAAGCGGATCGCGGCCGAGGCCTGCACACCGACTCTGAACTCCCCATCGTCGGATTCGGTGTGTCAGTAAATTGACTGAGAAAAGAGAGAACAGGAGAGAGAGAAAGAGGGGCATCTGTGTTTCTTGTATGTCTGCGTCGATTACAAGCCAGAGAACCTGACCAAGTCTTCCTCTTCTTCTTCTTCTTTTCCCACCTCCTCCTATTCCTCTCTTTCCCCCTCCTCGTCCGCGTTGAGTCTCTCTTTCTAATTTAACTTTAATCTCGAGCCCCCTCCCCCCTTGCCGACATTACAATCACCGAGAAGCGAAGTGACAAGTGAGGTGCGCACAGGACAGACAGACAGACAAACACAAGCTCGTGTCCTTTCTTGTTCGCCTTGTCTTGGACATCACCTTTTTCTAGAAATTCTACTTCGTTACCGCTTTCGGTCGACGTGACGGAGATCATACTTCCCGAGTCCGCAGATCCGAATCCCCTCGAGGCTTATTATTTGACCATCGAAGCGCTATTACGGTTTCTCGAGTAGCGGCGATCTCATCTTTCGCCTAATCTCACGTCACCAGAGCAAATCACTCGCCTCACTCCTGGCCAGTCTCTGACACAATCCAGCCCTGCCAGCGGCAAAACGTTTCGTTCCGTTTCGGTTTTTCGTTCCTTGAAGGTTTCGACGTCGCGGCTACGGTACCAGTCAGGGTAGGATACGCACCAAAAGCCTGTGCTGTGCTGTGTGTGGCCTGGGAGACAAGCAGCATTGTCCTCTCCGGAGAAAACCAACAACGTTTACAACGCAGTCCGCCAATCCGTCCGTTCAGGGTCCAAACTCGGACGCCTCGCACTTGGATGTGAGGCCCTCGGGTGTTTAGCTGCTCCCGATTTAGAGGCAGCCGTAAGACTTAGCTGGTCATCGGTACCGAATTCAGTTGGCTCTGATCCCTCCTCCGTATTACATGGAGACGGTAATCTACGACCAGACGCCGCTCGCCGAGTACCTCAAGGGTCAGTAGCAGCCCAGTCTTGTCCATTGCTTCTTGCCCTTTCTTATCGTCTCGTTGCATCAACCCCCATCCCTCTTTCTACCCTGCTGTGTCGATGTTCTTTGTTGTGTCTTCCCCCATGGAGATACCATGAGGCCTTTCGCGCTGACATCGCTTCTCACTACCATAGACGAGGGCGAGGAGCACCAGCGCGACTGGGCCAACCAGGAGCCTGACGTCGTGATCGACACGCCGCCCCCGAGCCCCCCGAGCCCTTCGACCTCCTTCGCTCCCACCGGACGACCCCTCGTCAAGTCGCGCTTCCGGTCTAGAATACCCGATGCCTTGAATATCAACCTCGCCAAGGGCGCCATCACATCCACGCCCCTGAAGAAGAAGCGGCTGAGCTCCCTGCATCATGGCGCCACCAAGGTAGCGACGAAGCTCGACCGGGCCGACAATTCCAGGTTCATCGAGCAGTTTCGGTACACGATTGTCGCGTCGCAGCTCCTGAGCGGACATTCTATCCTGGCCCAGCAACCCCCCGTTCAGAGCTCTGTGACGGAGTCGGGTGGCAGCCAGGACCCGAGCGTGCCGTCGCAAACCGGCCTGATCCTGACGGCGGTGGGCGCACTTGGACTGGCCTGGTTCATCAGGTGGTTGTATAACGGCGGCATCACAAATTTGACCAAGAAAAGAGTGGTGGTCTTTGTCGTGGTTTCTGCCTTGGCAGGAGTCGCCTCACAGGCCTTCATCCGCCAGCAGTGGCTTCGATATGTCCGACAGCAGGTTTTGGCGGAAGCCGCAACCTTCGTCTCCAAAGCACAGGACTTCGACAGTGCATCGAGTGCCGCGCTGGCCCTGATCCAGGAGGTGGAACTCGTCTCGCGCGGATATCGGCTCAGCGCACCACTGCCGCCCATCAGCCGGATCGAAGACCGCAGCCAGACCCGCAGATGCGTGCGGCTTAGGAGAGCGTTGAGGAAGAGCTTTGGCGATATCATCTCCAAGTATGAGCAGGCATCGTCGATGGTCAAGGGCTTTTCCGAGCAGCTGGATCTGGAGCGATACTACGACATTTACGACATTAGTGATCTGGACATGTCGGATGCCCTGCAGGGTTATTCGGAAAGCGAATTTGAAGACATGGAGTCGCTCAGGACCCTGAAGGCAGCGGCCTCACGCTTCCACATCATGCGCAAGATGTTCCTTTGCGCCTTGCTGTCGATGGAGGCTCAGGGGGACGAGACTGATTTTCTGAGGTGGACCACGGTCGCGGAGTCCCTGCGCATGCTGGACGAGACAACTAACGAGTCCTATGCGCGCCTAAAGTCTATCCTGAGCGAGGAGGACTCGTTTCCAGCACCCGCCCCGACAGGAGACAAGGGTCCCCTCTCGCCTGGGCGAGAAAGATGGCGGTCGCAGCTGCGAAAACTCAACTCTCTGACCACCGGCATCCGTGGCCTCCAAGCGAAGATGACGTTGTTGCGGGAAGAGTCCGACCGGTCCCTGAACGAGGCCACCGACATATCCGAGCTGGGGCCGAACTTGATGGCGCAGTATGAGTCGATCGGCCAAGATCTGAAGATGTTGCAACAGGCCTGGGAAGACGGCAGAACCGCACTGGCATCAGGCATCGATCGGAACGAGAAGCGCCTGTCGTCGATAAGCGGTATGCTGTCGCCAAGATCCCTCAGCGGTCTGTCCACGGTCGAGGAAAAGAGCGGCGGCGGCGTCGAGGATGCATTGCGAGCGCTGACGGGAGACTCCTCTGACCGCGTGGACCTGACTAGCAACTCGGGCGAGAGCGAGGAGGTGTTTGAGGCAGTGGCGACACCCATACGGCCGAGGAGCACCATGACAAGAGAGGAGAGAATAGCAAAGATGCGAGAGGACAGAGAGAAGAGGGCTGAGATGAGGGAGAAGACTGATGCCAGCCGCGGGATGTTAAAGGAGCTCGAGATGGTCATCAACCTGAGACCGAACAAGAACACCGACAGGAGGCAGACGATGCCGCCTATCAAGGTGGGCAGGGTCGTCTCCATGTAAGCGCACATCTGCACGAGTTCGTTCCCTGAGCGACATTGGGGGTCCAGTGTCGGCTTTTCTTTATGACTGACGTTTTCTTTCCTTTTCCGATCCTCGTTTTTCTTTCTCTCTTTTCCTTTTTCTATTTGCATTTGTTATCGCATCTTCTCGGGCTGGCGTTCCAATGTGGTGGCAGGTTACAATACTATCCCTTACCCTACTTTCTTTTTCTTACGTGTATACTCTCTGGTTTCTTCCCCTTCATTTTGGTCAGAAAAGGAAAACGGATTTATGCAAAGGTAATTCCCCCCCCCCCCCCCCAATGCTGGGTTTTGAGTCTTTGATACCTACCTATACTATACCATAGATCTCAGGGTGGGGGCATACAGAGGTGGCTTCTTGTGTTTGCAGCGCTGAGTATGGCTCTGCTATATATTCACGACAGGAGGAACATAAAATTAGCATAATGTTTGTTGGCTACTTTATATATGATGGAGGGCATCAGCCAGTGTGTCAAAAATCAGCTTTGCATGCATAAAGAGAAAAATATACCATAAGCGTGTGACAGAAACAAAACTCTGGTTTGGATCAGACCAGGAGCTTTTGAGCTTGCTGTATGTGATGCGCTGCTTAGAGAAAGGGAGGTTGAAAAAGGCAGTATTGATACCGCAGATCTCATGACCCAAATTAGATCTGTTGTATGAAAGTGATATACTCTTCTTTTAGCTTCCCTTTCCTTCTCCTTTCGTTCCCCCACGGAAGATAATGATAACATAAATGGGCGCTGACTGTGAGAGGTGCAACAGGTGCAAACTCCAAGGCCGTGGGTTCCCAGCCCAGCCCAGTGAGACCCACCTCTGTGGACAAGCAGCTGCCAGGGTTCCAGGGTATCCTGTGCAGCGCGCAAGGGCTCCCTGTAGCACTTGTCCGTAGTATGTGCCAGCCCATCAAAGCTATTACGGATGACGCGGGGGAGCGCGTCTCCTTCGCGTCGTGGATTTTTATAAAAAAGAGGCTCTCACTTTCTACTGTCTTTCCCCTCTATTACAACAAACTCAACGACCCCATTCCTGTGCAAACACAGCTGTCCACTACCACGTCTATATTCCTTTCGACAATTCTCTTTACTTTCTTCCGCACACCATCCCACCACCGTAACAGTTTCTTTTCCACATTCAGTAAGCTTCCACACACGCTGTTTCCACAGACAGCAGCAACACAACCAGGCAACCAGCCCCTTTTTCGGCGTGCAATTATATCCTGACAGAGCCACAGAAATGCTTGAGGCACGCTTGGAACAGGCCAGCATCCTGAAGAAGGTAAGAAAAAGATCCATTCCCATCTCGCAGAGCGAAACCCCCATGGCCTCGCGAGAATCTCGCTTTATCTAACCCCGCCATTCGTGCCCTACAGGTGGTCGATGCCATCAAGGACCTGGTGCAGGACTGCAACTTCGACTGTAACGATAGCGGCATAGCCCTGCAGGCCATGGACAATTCGCACGTGGCGCTGGTGTCAATGATGCTCAAGGCGGACGGCTTCAGCCCTTACCGCTGCGACCGCAACATCGCGCTGGGCGTCAACCTGACATCCCTGACCAAGGTGCTGCGCGCTGCCCAGAACGAGGACATCCTGACCCTCAAGGCAGAAGACGCCCCCGACTCGCTTAACCTGACCTTTGAGTCTGCCGATAACGACCGCATCTCCGAGTACGATCTCAAGCTCATGGACATCGATCAGGAGCACCTCGGCATTCCCGAGACCGAGTACGCCGCCACCATCTCCATGCCCGCCGGCGAGTTCAGGCGCATCTGCACCGACCTGCTGGCCATGTCCGAGTCTGGTAAGAAAGAAAGATAAAAAATCCCGGTCCTCCTCCCAAGATGGGTGTTTCTACGGACATATCTTCCCCAAGACAGAAGAGAAGTGGTGCTGACCCTTTGTGGCGTTTTCCCCAACGCAGTCACCATCGACGCGAGCAAGGACGGTGTCAAGTTCGCCTGTACCGGCGACATTGGCAACGGTGCCGTCACTCTGCGGAGTCACCAGAACGTCGAGAAGCCCGACCTCAACATCGACATCGAGCTGAGCGAGCCTGTTTCCCTGACCTTCTCCCTGAAGTACCTGGTCAACTTCTGCAAGGCCTCAGCCCTGTCTACACAAGTCAAGATCTGTCTGTCCAATGAGGTGCCCCTGCTCGTTGAGTACTCGATCCAGGGCACCAGCTGGCTGCGGTTCTACCTGGCACCAAAGGTGAGGCTCACGGCCCGTGCTTATACATTACAATATTCCCATTATGAACAAATGGCTAAACTTGTCCTTCTTCTTTACAGATTGGCGACGAGGAGTAGATGGCTTAGGAAATGGGCGCGTGATGTATTTATAAGAGATGTTCACGACCAGGCGACGCTGATGACCTGCAAAGAGACGCTGCGACATGGGCCAAGAGAACAACATCTGTCACAAGACGAAGGAGCTGTTGCGTTTGAGTCAAGTCGACGTGCGTCCTCGAGGGAGAGGGAGTTGCAGGATACTGCACTACACCATAGAGCATTATCTGGAGGGCATGATTGTGTTTATTTGGGACAAGAGCCTCACCATCTTCAACCGTAATGAGAAATAAAACAAAGAAAAAGAGACAACCACAAATATGAATCAAGCGAAAATGACTCCCACTCGCCAAACACCATTCCGGCAAGACAAATCTATGGGTGGTAAGTTTTACGGGAACCTTGCACCAATGCGGAGAGACGCACCGATGATCGCAGCAGATGCAAGGCCGGCGTCACTCACACAAAGCGCAAAACGTGGGGTCCTCCATCTTGGCCCCGCCAAACGGAACGCGACTGCGGGGCACTTTTTTTTCCACCTGCGATAAAGTGCCTTCTATGAGTACAAGGTAACCAATCCACTGCCGGCTATCCCGTTTGTCATTACACAGCATCCTTTTTTGATAATGACTCTTTACTTTACCTCACGTATACCTGTGGATCCTCTGTTCGCCGTCAACTGAATATTTGCCTTGGACAAGGCTACTGACCAATATTTCTTGTCTGTCTATACAAAGTGTTCCCGTCTCGTCCAGGCCTCTCTCTTATCTCTCTCTCTCTTTCTCTCTATCTCTCTACTCGCTCAACTCTTCGAACAGACGAACTCCCTCTCTCCTAACCCTCGAAGCCACTGCCGACCATGTCGACAGACCTGCCGGTTCCGGAGACCCGCGTTCTGGCCGTCGCCAGCCATGTACGGAGAAGTGCCCCGTCCCCATGTTGAGAGCAGAAAGCGAGAAGAGGATCACAGCCGTGCTGACAAGATGCGAAGGTCGTCTCTGGGTAAGTCTCGCAGCACCCAATTTCCGAGTTGAAGAAGACCTGGGTCAACAGAGGAGGAGGAAGGAAGGAAGGAAAGAAGGAAAGCATTGTTCTGGGCTGACCCGGGAAACCCCCCAGATATGTCGGTAACAAGATCGCCGTGTTCACGATGCAATCGCTCGGCTGCGACGTCGCTGCGCTGAATACGGTGCAATTCAGTCAGTCTGCTCCCCAACCTTTCTTTCGTCTCATGGTCTCGTCACAATCAGATATCACATTCTAACTCTTCTCTCCCTGCTGGATACAGGCAACCACACCGGCTACAGACAGGTCAAAGGCACCAAGGTCTCCGCGCAAGAAATCACAGACCTCTACGAGGGCCTCAAGCAGTCCTATCTCGACGACTTCGACATGATGCTGTCGGGCTACATACCAGGCGCGGAGGCTGTCCAGGCCGTGGGGCGCATCGCGGAGGAACTCAAGGAGAAGGCGAGGAGAACTGGCCAGCCAGGGTCTTTCTTCTGGGTGCTGGACCCTGTGATGGGCGACAACGGCAGGCTTTATGTTGTGCAGGACGTTGTGCCTGCGTACAAGAGCCTGCTGCCGCACGCGGACCTGATCCTGCCGAATCAGTTCGAGGCCGAGTATGTGGGGAGAAGAAGGGGGGGAAAAACACCCCCAAAATATTTCCTAGCATTCAGAGAAGAATGAGCACCTTGCTGATCAAAGGGGTGGAATTTCACTTTCCGCACAAAACAGACTCCTCTCCGGCGTCGAGATAACAGACATGGCCTCCCTCACCCGCGCCATCGAGGTCATCCACGACACCTACCACGTACCACACATCATCCTCACCTCCGTCTCCCTCGACACATCCACCCCGTCTTCCACTCCACCCTCCTCCACCCCGTCCTCCTCCTCGTCCACCCTCAACAGCAAGCCTCCCATCCTCTCCGTCATCGGCTCGACAATGACCTCAGACCGCAAGCCCCGCGCCTTCAAGATCCGCTTCCCGGCTATCGACGCCTACTTCTCCGGCACAGGAGACATGTTCGGCGCCCTGATGGTCGTGCGCATGCGCGAGGCCGTGACGAGCAGCCCCGACGCGTCATCGCTCGGCACGACCGCCTCGTGGCTCAGCCCGGACGATGTGAGCGCCCAGGACCTGCCTCTGGCGCGGGCAGCCGAAAAGGTGCTGGCTAGCATGCACGAGGTGCTCGACGCGACGTGCGAGGGCATGAAGGCCGAGGTGGCGAGGGTGGAGGCGGCGGCTGCGAAAACTGGGGCCCTGGACGAGAAGAGGATGCATCTCGCGCGATCCAAGGCGGCGGAGCTGAGGCTGGTCAGGCATTTGGGCTCGCTGAGGGACCCGAAAGTGGAGTTTAAGGCGCAGAAAATGTAGATCCGGGTGGGTAGCCGGGTTGCGCGGTACAAAGGTTCATGGTTTGCATTGCTCTGGAGCATCTGGATAGAAATTAGAATGATGCAAGAAAAAAAGAAAGTAGACGGTAGAAGTGGAAAATGGCTGTGCATCGAATATTCATTCATGGTTTCTATTCTTGTCATTAGTCTGTGCCGGTGTGAACACGTCTGATCTATTCCTTGAGCCAACATCAGGTATTGTGTTGTATACAGAGATCTGTCCTTCCAAAAAAAAACAAAAAACGCAGCACTACCACCAATCAGCTCAGTCATTCCGGTCCCAAGAGGTTGTCCAGAGCGCCGCACCCTGTCATTGCTTGTTTCACAACATAATCAATCCAATGTTCGTTCATTTGAGCAGCAATGTGGTGGTGCTTAACCACTTCAGAGCGGAGTTCCGATCCAGCACGTGTCCAAGAACCCGACGCGATGCTCGGTCCACGGCCATGGAACATCTTTCCCCTTCACCCTCAGCCTGGTGGTCTCTTCGGCCAGGTCCGGCGCGCTAGGCAAGTGCCCTGCACGAAGCACAGATGCCTTCTTCTTCTGCCACCAGACATCCTAAGCCGATGGCTGCTGTTGGCCATTCTCCCCGCCAGCGCCATTCGCAGCGGCGGGAGCTACCTTCACCTCGACTGCAGGCGCGGGGGTAGCATCGTTGGTGGTCCCATCAGTGGTCGCGCTGACTGTCGCGACGAGCTTTGAGCCGAACCCACCGGTCGAACCGAACCCGCCAGCGCCGCGCACGCTGTCCTCAAGCTCGGCAACCTCGACCACCTCGGGCGTGTAGATGCGCTCCAGCACGAGCTGGGCAACGCGGTCACCCTCGGAGACGGAAAAGTCGGCCTCAGAATGGTTGAAGAGTAAGATCTTGACCTGACCGCGGTAGTCCGCGTCGATCACACCCGCACCAGTGTCTATGAAGTGCTACATAGGGTTGATGATCAGCTCACTAGTCGAGGTTTGTCTTCCCCGTTTGGGGGGTGGAGGGGTGTTGGTTTTGAAGACTGCGTACCTTAGAGGCCAGGCCGGAACGTGGGGCAATGCGGCCATCTGAAGTGCTATGGTCAGTCTCCTTTGGAGGAAAGTGGAGGACAAGGAAGAGGCCCGAGAAAAAGGGAGCGCACAAGTTCCTGGAGGGCATGCCATGCTGATGTCCGTGTCGACAAGAGCCTTGCCGCGTGCTGGGACAACGGTCGGCTTGGATGCGTAGATGTCATAGCCAGCTGCGAAGGCGCTGCCGCGGGTAGGCAGGCGAGCCTTCTCGGAGAGTCTCTTAATCATGAGCGGAGGGGCGGCCATGGTGTTTGCAGGTGAGGCGATAGTGGTGATGTTGCTTGTGGTATTCTCGTCAAGCTTAACGCGCTTGGCTGGGTGGGAAGCTGGTGACGGCGGCTGGACGGTATTGTCTGTGGTCATGTTCTACATGAACTGGACAAGGTAATGTTGATGATAGATGGAGAGAGATGAGTGAGTAAGTGACTAGGAAGCTGCAGTTGTCTGTTCTCCTCTTGATGGGTTTTTGTGCGAGGTTCTAAATATTTTGGGAAGAGCGACCGACGCGTTCGAGACGCGACTTACAGTACCGCTTTAACGCTCCTCCCCTGTCTAGGTCGTCCTATCACGGAACTTGCCGCTGTTGTGCCGTCTTTCTATAAGCTCTTGCTTTTCCTCCCCCTTCAAGCTTTCTTTTCTTGTTCGCCCCTTTCGTCTTCTGAAGTTCTAAACGAGGTAGCCATTTCATTCAACGAAACTCAAAAATGTTGAGCAGTTGTAAGGTATAGAAAGTTTCGTAGTACTTCGGCTGTCGTACTTCACGCAGGCAGCACTTTTGATTGGCCAATTGACTCAAAGCAACAAACCACGGCATGCCGTACAGTTGCCAACGTTGTATCTCGGATTACGCGTAAGCAGAATTATAATGAGATAGTTCCATCACTACGCAAATGGTGGGCTAGGGTTCTGTCGAGATCACTTGGACTTCAGTTCGGGATCTTAGCTTACGAACGATGTGGACTCATTTGTCTGGAGTTCATGCTGTCCACGAGAAAAGCCCAATGCCACTGGGCGCGCACAAGCGAGTACTGGCATTGCGCCAGCATCTCACTCCAAAGGATTGACTCCATGCTGCCTAGGCGTCCCTCACGGCTCGACGTGGCCATTGTGTGACTGACAGCCCTGCAGAAGCGAGCTGAGTGCATGGGTAATGGAACAGAATCCCACTGCCAAATCAATTTAATCTCCAATTTCCCTACCGAAATCCACCAATCTCAGACGCTTCGAATCTCGTGGGTGGAACTCGGCCACTTTGACTCGGGTTAGAAACCGAACGGATGCCGATTCCTCAGGGATCTCGATATACGCTTCCGAGCTGGACCCTTTGGCTGCCAATAGTGTGTTCATCAGTTCCTCGACCAACCTCTGCATCTCGTCCCCGGCCGCAGTCCGCCTGTCGGGTTCAGCCTCGTCGCCGCCACCCTGACCCTCACCCTCACGACCCTGGCCTCCACCGAACATGTCGTCGATCCTCCTCTGCCGTTTGTCTGGCACAGTATCTGCCTTGGGCTTCTTTCGTTTGCCTGTTGCGCTGAACCCGGCCTCTAAGATCTCTGCGTCGACGTCCATCATGTCGCCAGCCACTGGACCACCAATCTGTTCCGCTGCGAGCAGTACAGCCAATCGCTCGTCAATGAAGGAGCCTAGTATCTTGAGCAATCTTGATCTGTCTGCATCCGTTTCTTTGATCTGGCTCTTGAGTTCCGAGATCTTTTCGCGCGCAACCTGACCAGGGCTCATGGCTGTTCTTGACTCGATACCATCCCGTAGTGACTGGATCCGATGCTCCAAAGCTTTTGTGAGTGCCTCCTGATCAGCAAGATTGGCCCTCTCTGTATCCAGTTGGTCTTGTGCATTCTGTAGAGAGATCTTTTGCGAAGCGAGAAACCTCTTGGACTCCTTGATGGTAGAGTTGGTGGTGCGCAAGGCGACAAGCGCTGGGACGACAGAGTCTGGAAACGGAAGTAGAGGCTCGGATGCTGCAACCTCTCTGTACGCCTCAGCTACGGCGTCTAGCTGCCGTTTCGCACCAACTACCGCAGCGCCACCAGAAGTTCCTCGACTTTGTTGTTTTTTGGACACAGTAGCAAGTTCTTCATTTTCCTACCATTGAGTCAATCGCGAGTCCTCAGTTGCCAATCTTTGCTGGGTGAAATACCTCTGCGAGCGACCGCTTGAGCTGCTCAATCTTCTTCTGCAGCTCTTTCCGTGAGCGGTCCAAGTACGTGGTGTGCAAATTCTCACTCGTCACCACCATTGTAGGGTCCTCCATTTTCCACTAATAGGCCTAGATGTCTTTGTCATAAAAGATTGTGATAGTCGATATGATGTCTTCGTAGAAGAGCTGCTGCTTGGTTTGAGTGACCTGTCGATGCTGCTGACGCTCCCTCTGCGAAGGCTGCCCCTAGCGCGTCTCGTGTCGACGCGTCTCTCCTTGGAATTTAGGGATTTCACTCGTAGCTTTGATACAATAGCCGTCAAGCTGGACGAACTGTCACTGATCGGCCCAGCTCGGAATTTTTTTCCTGGGAGTCAAGGGGTGGGTTGGTGTTGCACAGCACAAGGCAGAGCGGTTTCAAGGGGATGTTGCTTTTGTCCATCCCATCATGCACTGCACCAATGGACCAGAGGTGGCGCGAGTCGGAAGACCAGGGATGATGTTCCGTGGGTCGGGGGTCAAGGTCTGAGAGCGACGAAAGAGCAATTTCATGTATCAGCTAGACAACGAGATTGGCAAAGCTGACATGACTGTGGTGTTATTGCGTAGTATGTACGATGTACTTTTTCGACTCGTTACGCCATGGGAGCTGGAACATTTCTCGAATAGACAAATTACTATTAGTAGATAATTTTTGGAGCACGCCTAGTGTAACTTCAAGAGACGGCAGGGCGGCGTATACAGGGGTCCTCACAGGGGCCGACAGCGTTCCTTCTTGGGGGCCTGCGGGTGGGTGGCTTGCTGGCTTGGTCCGTTGCTTGGATCAGAACTTTGTGTGACTGCGTTTAAAAGCACGGACCACCAGAGTCAGACCCACAGTTGAATCTGAAAGGCAAGGTGCAAGGGAATGGGAGCTAGCTTGTTCTTCACGGCAGATGGGGGGTGGCCTTTCTTTTTCCTCGTCGAAATTCGAGCCCGCCCAGTCTTCTCTCGACTACCACATCACCAAACCCTTTCCTTTTCCCACCCCCGCCCTCTTTCAACCTTCGCATCTCTCACCACCTCGCATAAGGCCTAAGTATTTCGCCGCGGACACGAGATCTAGCTGGGTTTTTTCTCGGACCAGTCGTTGGCATTATTGCGACCGGTCTCCTGCACGTTTGATTTTCCTTGACGCCCCCTGTTTTCGCCAGCCCGCCTGGTTCAACTCCCCTGTGTGTGGTTGATCTTAACAGGTACGAACAAACGAACCCGTCCCCCTCCCTCGTCTGTGACATCCGACAGACTTGTTGCTTTTCTTTGGATGGTTCACCCTACACAGGACGTGGGTGTGCTATCAGGGTGCGCAGATGAGCCTCGTTGTTTCAGCATCCACTTTGCCCCTTCCTTGCCTGCCCCAGCTCCCAAGCTTCTGGGCTACCTTCCCAACAAGCCCACACTTTGGTTAACGTCGAGCTATTTTACCTCGCCTCATCTTCCACCAAGTTCTTTCCCCACCCCGTTTCTTGCCCTCTCTCTATCACGAATGAACAGGCCAGGAAGCAAATATCTAACAGGCCGCAGACAGATTCATTTAGAGCAGGCAGAAGCGCCCCGCCAAGCAGCTCCTCAGCCAACCGACACGATACGACGCTGCGTTGGACGTAGAGAGTATTCTACCTGAGACGGCGACTTTAGGTGCTTGCTTCTCCGTGTGAAGGTGCAAAAGAAAGGTTTGAGCTGTGGTCTTTCGGCATTCTGACTGGCCCTTTCTACCTCCTCGCATCTGCCAACTTCTTGAGTTCTTTTTGAGCACAACGTCAACCTCTCAAACCTTCATCTTTTCCCGCCTCGTCTCCCTTGACTACCTACCTAAACACCTACCTGCCTTTGCCCGACCACACAACCTCAGCCTCCCACACGATCCTCAACCGCAACCTGCCCCTGGCACGATACCTCAACCCGTCCAGCACTCCACGTCTCCTATCGCCTGGCCAGCATCCTGAGCAGGTTACACACACTTGAACCCATCTGAAGCAGTCATCAGAGAGGCGTTGTTCTCCCAGCACTTGACCTCTCTCATCCTCTCTCTCTCCCGCAGCGCTAGCAAAGCAATCGCCTGTTTGCGACTGTCTCTCCTGGCGTATCCTGCACTGCATCGACCTCCCTCGCCGTCGGCCCCGTTTATCTACTCGATCCGTCCAGCCCATACCCGGCCCGCCACTGCACCTGCACGTTTTCCTTCGCGAATTCGCCCCACGGGTGTAGATTAAGAACAACAACAATTGAACTACTATTTCAAGAAAAGAAAAGAACTTCAAAAAAAAAAAACCCCCCATCCAAGAATAAGCACTTTGACCCGGGAAAAACTCCGGACTTAATTTTCATACTCATCATGTCGGCCTCACCCCCAACTCACTCGACCAAGCGTCCCCTGGAGGAGACCTCCTCCCCTTCCAGGACTGATCAGCCCGATGCGAAGCGGCCCGCCCTCGACAAGGTCATTCGAGGCGAGGAAGAGGAACTCAGGGAGTCACCCTCCGAGAACGGCCACACGGAGGCCGCGGAGCTTCACTCTCTGCCAGAGATCCCAAAGACCGACACAAAGACCAACGGCGAGAAGACAGAGGCCAAGGAGGGCCAGGGTGAAATTGTCGTGCCCGAGGTCGCATCCGAGACGAAGCCGATCGTGAGCACACAAAGTGGACCGGGCAGCACAACTCAGGCGTCTTCCGCGGCGGCCCAGGACGAGACGGCTTGGATCCACATACGCTCAGTCATCACTAGCCCAGAGGCCGCCACGATCATCGGAAAAGGCGGCGAGAATGTGTCTAAGATCAGGCAGATGTCTAGCGCTAAGTGCACAGTCTCGGACTACCAGAAGGGGGCCATAGAGCGCATCCTCACCGTCAGCGGTAGCGTTGATGCTGTTGCCAAGGTTCGTTCGAGTCCAATATCTGATGTGTTTGGTATCGATCAATCCACTAACGTGACCAGGCTTTTGGACTCATCATCCGTACTCTCAACAACGAGCCGCTGGTGGAAGCCTCGAACCCTCAGTCCAAGACGTACCCACTCCGGCTGCTTATCCCGTCCATCCTGATAGGTTCTATCATCGGCAAGGGTGGTGCCCGGATCAAGGAGATCCAAGAGGCCTCGGGCGCCAGGCTCAATGCTTCTGACTCTGTTCTGCCGCTCTCCACCGAGCGGTCCCTGGTTGTTATGGGTGTTGCCGATGCTGTTCACATTGCTACGTACTATGTGGCGAGCACACTACTCGAGCAACTGAATGAGCGATTTGGAGGCCCTTCCGCCTCGGCATACGCCACTCGCAGCGGTGGACCAACCGGCGCGATTCCCGGTGGAATGCAAGTGGTTCCATACATGCCTCAGCCGGCTGGCGGAAACTATGGCCGGGCCGAGAACTACGGTAGACACAACCCCCGTCAAGACCCTCGCTCGCAACAGATGCCGCAGTCATACGCGCCTCCGTACGGTGCGCAGCCTCACCCGGCCCAGCCGAATCCTGCAGTCCCCATGCACTACGGTGCACAGGCTGGTGGTGGTGCGTATGGCCCAGCACCTCACATGCAGCCTCACCACGGTCCCCACGCTGGTCCTCACGTCCACGGCAATCCCCAGGCACAACCGATGCATGGAGGCCCTGGAATGCCAGGCGCCCCCTTGACGCAGCAGATCTATATACCTAATGATATGGTCGGCGCTATCATCGGCAAGGGTGGTCAGAAGATCAACGAGATTCGGCAAATCAGTGGCAGCGTCATCAAGATCAACGAGCCCCAGGACAACAGTAACGAGCGACTGGTCACCATCACTGGCACAGAGGAGTGCAACCGCATGGCCCTCTACATGCTGTACTCGAGACTCGGTGAGAGCTCAGAAAAAGGCCCTGCCCAGGCCGGACGAGGCTAACCTTCCTATCAGAGAGCGAGAAGCATCGTATTTAGGTGATCCGCGAGAGTCATCTCGTGTACAATCGTTGTGCGGTCATCCCGCCTTGGGGCCCGACCTTGCTAAACAAGTGTGGCCATGCTTCACACACGAATCAAACGGATTGTGTCGGTCGTTCCGACAGGACGGAGTTACGAGGGGGTACCAAAAAAACGTTCATCGTCAAATCGCAGATGAAAACAAGCAGATTGAAGGTTATGGTGATTTTTTAGCTCCGTTTTGGGCAAAATGTACCCTCTAATGAACACGTTCACTTCATTTACTCACTTTTTTCCCGCTCACCTGCTGTCTCTCTCCACGTTGACGCTCTTGCCTGTATCCTCCCCCCGTCCTCCTCCAAATCTTCTACCTGCCTGCCGCTCGCCTGCCTGTTCGCCTGCCTTGAACTCCCGACATGACGCTCCACTGTGCCCGTGATACCACAAGCATTATTCCACCCTGTCCTGCCCATCAGTCTTCCCATATCCATAACCATTTCTCTTCTTTGGTCTCTTGTTGCTGACGATTGCTCTGTTAAGAGAGGACTTTTCGGGACTTCGAGTTGAGTTCAACTACATGGCGTATGACTTGTGCGCGATCCTGTGTCCCCCCTCCCCCCCCCCCCAAAAGAAAAAAAATAAATAAATAAAAGAAAAACTGCTTCTGCGGTTACATTTGTGGTTTGACTGCTACAGTCTTGGTTCCTATTGTTCCTTGTACAATGTTCTAGGCTGACTTTCTTGCCGATAGGTGCGCTTCAAATAGGATGCACAAACACCTACGAGATTCCAGAATCACAACTAGATGACTGCACTGAAGTCTGAAGGGCAAGGCTCTTGGTAGCTGTTACCGCAGTGGTTTGTTTTTCTCCTTTTCAATGTCCAGATACCCCGGGCTTGCTGTAAACCTGTGCCATACGAGCTAGCATCCGGACATGATTGTAGATACCTTGTCATGCCCATGTACGACGTGACTGAAGTACCAGAGAAATAGGTGCTGGGTGAGTAGTAGGAATACTATCCTGCTACTCAAATATTTTGTCTGTGCGACTACCTGACTACCCCTGGAACATTGTCGGTTTCCTGGAATAGGTATGCAGCATAACCAGGCACGATATCTGTTCATCAATCTTGACATGGTATTAATCCTAATTCTCAAATCTTGACGTTATCAATCTTGAATTTTCATAAAATATTTAAACTACACTGCGCCCGATCGTAAACCAAGTATCCGAACAATATCATACCATCGTTCCAAGCAGTTGATTTGCTCCCGTACTCCAATCCCTATTGCAACCCATAATGATGCGTCACCCTCATGCGTCGCTTTCGTGTCACAACTTTGCGGCGCTCAACACTGCCTTTTAAGAGGTAGGTCCGTGAACCCAGCTGCCAAAGTGAATACTTATCAGCCCCAGAACATCAAAAACGAAACAAGTTCCTAGGTAAGAGCGAGGATGCTTACTTGTTCCACATCTTGCCGATAAACCCAGGCGCTGGCCTCTGTTCACTCAGACTCTGTCGGCGTGCCTGAATTTTGGGGTCGTTGGGCCGCTTGTTGTCATGAAGAGAGGCGAAGAGGGGACCTGATCCACGGCGGGCACTGGTGGGAGAGACGGGGGATCCGGCAGAAGAGGAGGAGGAGACAGACTCGGAGCGTGTAGACTTGGGATCCATAATTGAATGTATGGTATGGTTGATTGGCTTCAGATAGGGAGTAGATGGTTGATTGATGGTTACTTTTGTCTTATTGGTTTGAAGAGAAAGATATAGAATAAAGACACATCTTGACGAGAACGAGAGAAGAGCAGGCGGGGTATTTAAGCAATAATCGTGCCACTGTCCAACTGCGTGCCAGCACAGATTCCCATTCCCCCTCCCCCAATGATCCTCAAACCCACCAGACACACGGCTCAAAGAAGATTCCACAACGTTGATCGGGGACATGACCTCACCAATGATGGCAGATCTAGCTGAGCTGACCCTAGCCCAAATGCGGGGGATGACGATGGGAAGGACGACTTGGGGTAGGGATGGACGTGGATGCCCTTGTGTTTCTTAGTGTGGAGTTTGATGCTGGAGTGCGGGAAGGGTACTTCTGTGACGCCCATGCTCGATGTAGCGGTCGATGTATCGCGTAATACTGCTGGGAGAGGGTGGTGGCAGGGGCAGGTGCGTATCAAGGTACACTTTCTGTGTGCTCACCTTTACCCCGCAGGATTCAGTCTGAGGTCGCGTGTCACTTTGTAACAATCACAGACAAACCATAGGGGGAGATACTTCCTGAGGGAAGGACGGACGACATAGTGACTCGATGTGGTCTGATCTGAAGTGATCTGCCATGCAATACCCAACTGGGGGTCACACCAAAACATTACAGCATAACTTGGACGCCCTCAAGCCAGCCCTGCCAATCTATCCGGGACTCCCGTCAACAATTGTCTGAAATCTAAAGATATATCAATCCCAGCTATTCCTTTGACGGTGAAATCAAATCAACATGATAAGGCTGTCATGTACTTTGGTCAAGCGTCCGACCAGGCCCTCCTCCGTCCTCCCCTTCTGTGCGATCCCTTCATAGTCGTCCAGATCGAGGTGTGTGATCTCCAGGCCAAGACACACAATTACTAGTCAGCGGGTCGCATGGCCTTGATCGAGCTAAAGAGTCTCCATTCGCTGCCATCAGGAGGTAAGGGTCATGGCCGTGCATAGCTAGAAAAGATGAAGCTTTTGAACTACCAACAGCTCAGCCAATCATAAGAATGTTGATGGATCAGGCCTAATGATTCCGATGAACAGTGGAAAAAATAAGGGTGATCTCGCCATCGAGTCTCCAGCCGCGAGGATCGAGCCCGCGTTTGGGCCGGTATCAATGACGTGAAAGGGTCTGGAATTCGCCGCCGCCCCTTGCCGAAGAGAAGATGCTCAGGGTCCAGGATCCATGGGATGGCGCGGCCGCTGGCCAAGGAGGAATGGATCTGCCGCAATAAACTAATGCAGCCCTGGCTTTTGGCGGGTCCGGGGATCGAGCCGCTGGCGTTGTGGACGACGACCCTTGGTGGGGGAGACTGTCCATCGTATCTCTCATTCTGAGAACCCTTCGATGGCCCAGTCGTACTCATCCACCTTTTCATATTTGTCATCGATCACTTGTCTCAACACACCGTCGTCTCCAGTAGGCACAACTTGGTACTTTTTCTCTGGGTCATCTTCGCAGAGCTTCTTCAACACCATCCAAGACACCCAGAGCAGATCACGACGCCGATCTTGGGGACACCGGTTTGTGAGTCGACAGAGCTGTGAGGATTTTGGAATTTCGTGGCAGACCCCTTCGCCCCTCTTGACGACGTACAGCATCTCACACTCGTGTTATTGAAATCGTCCTGCTCGTCAAAACGCTCTCGAAGGTCTATGTTTAGGATGTCGTGGCCCGGTGCGTCCCCATCCACCATTTCCAACCTTGCGGCTGGTGGTGAGGACACAAAGAGCGGAGCTGTCTCCCTCAGAAGGTTTCTGAATGCCGACACAAGCTCAGGCATCCGTTCCTCGCAATCTGTGGGGCCAAGCTGGAAACGTGATGGCCCGACAGTCGACTGATAAATCTCCATGGATGCTCCGCTGGACGTGCCATCGCGCTCCCGCACCAAGCGCCTCCATTCCTTGCACTGGGCACCTGCACCGTGATTTATCGCCGTGGAGTCTGGGCATACGAAGCGCAGTTCCTTCCAGCCGTCGCCCCTATAAACCATCGGGGCTACCTCGTCCTATTGGCAGGACCTGGGGCCCAGGACGGTAAGGGTATCCAGCCGCAGCCCTGGCAACAAGTCCAGTGCTTCCTGGACATGGAGGAAGTTCACGAAGGAACCCCAGGTTATTCTGCGCGGACGGTACCACTGCTCCATGTAGAGGTGCCAGAAATCCCGGGGCGGTCGAACTAGCACGCGCATGTGGCGGATCTGGCCTAGGATGTCAGCCGGCACGAATGCGAGCCGGTTAAGGAGCGTCACGGTGTCTTCAAAGTTGAAGAGGACATGGCGCACCCAGATCTGGCCCACCTCGCTGTGGGCTCGCCTGCATGTCCTAAGGAAGGCCAGTGCGTTGGGGTCTGGCCTGATGCGAACCCGGTCACCCTAGACGGGCAGGTCCCGCACGCCGAGTGAGATCCGGGTCATCGAGAAGAGGTGTCTGAAAATCTTGTCCCTCACCTCCTGAGGGAGTCGGCTGAAGAATGGGCTCTGATGTTGCCGGTGGACCTCGGCGGCGGCGGACGGGGTGGGCTGTGCTGGCTCTCTCGAGTGACGCCTCCGGCGACTGTTCGGGGTTGGTTCATCTCTCGTATCACCTCTGCCGCTATTGTGATGCTCTGCATTGGACGCCATCTTTCATTGGCTTGTTGCTCCTGTTCCCTTTGGTACTGCTGATCAAGTAGCCTTAGGAGGTAGAGATAGATGGGTAAGGTAAGGAGTAGAAAGAAGGGTGCTGTTCAATGTACTTTTCTGTCTTTATATACGTGGATCGGGACGAATGGCTGCTTCTCCTTAGTGCTGTGCTTAGTTTGGATGACCAAACTGGTCATCTGCATCTTGACAGTCTGTGTGAGCTTCCAATCGTAGGAAGATGGGAGGGGGTTAGTGAAGCTGTCACCATTAGTACTGTTCTAGCCCCGGACGCTGCTGCGTATCGCGAGTGTTCAGGTGCATTGCTATGGTGCCTTATACCTCATGTGTACTGTGAGAATGAGCTAAAATGAAAGATTGTCATGTTCATTTCTGAACTACTCGTAGACCATGAACATGCCAGCGAGTAGCTTGCTTTCTAGCTCCCATCAGTAAATGCTCCAGACACAATATGTAAGGAGAGGAGTTCTCTGCTGGTTGCTAACTACCAGTTCTAGGTCTTGGGCGGTCTCTTGTTCTATTTTGAAAAGTCTATGCTGATCTCTGGTTCGAGGCCAGACGAGCCAGACAGACATGATATATGTCTAATCGTGGGTCAATGTATATCCTAGAGAGGGGGATGGAAGGTGTGGGATGTCGATGTCTGCATATCAAACACGAGCAGGTCTCTCATGAACAGATTGATATTCTGGGTAGGTACCCTAAGTACTTGAGTAAGTAAGTACTGATGCATGTAGTGCTGAGATGCTACATGTAGTTGAAATTATGTCTACATCCATGCCAGTTGCTCTTCAACTGTGCATAGCACGCAGGGCAGCTCACGCCATTGTCACTTGCGAAGCACCACTATCGAGTGCGTCTAGAGCATACTGACCTTAATAGACGATACCAGAATGTGTGCGGTAGTCATATTCTCTGGATTCCTCATTAAATTGTCTAGAACTGGGAGGATCAGCATTCTGTTGTAAAATGATAGGTTGATGGCTGGGTCGTAGCTCATGTCCTGAACATGAAAGGCAGACAGAAGAGGTGCAGTCGATAGCTACATTGTGTCAGACGCTTCCCTTGCTACTTTCCTGGACGTAGTCGTGGTAAAAACAAAGCCAGTAATGTCATGTCGATGTCATCTCAAATTATTGACCTCCAAAGATGGCTCCATCGACTTGAACAAGCAATGAACCATCATCCTTCAGTAACTAGAGAGGGCCTTCATTCTTATCTTACTTCTATCCTGTTTTCTCCGAAAGGGTGAGTGCTTGGAATAGAGTACCTAGAGGAACTCTGATGCTAAGAGATCTTGCCTGGCAGAGGAAGAACCCCAACAGAGATCATTTAACGATTGGAAAACTCTTGACAACAACTCCTTTCTGCACCTTCCTCCACCCGCCCACCTCTAACCTTTTCCTCTCTTCCACTTACTATCTCGACCTCTCCTGAAAGCGTATCAATGATGCAGCTTCGGTCGGGTTATGTGGTGCCGTCCGACGGCGAGGACTGGCAATACATTTCCGACGAGCATGAGACCGAGGACGAAGACTACAATGAGCAACCCAAGCAGAAGCGGACGATGTCGACTATCGCACCTCCCGTCAGCCAGCAAACTCGTGATGCATACAAAGATATCGAGAGACCTTGGGTTCCGACCTCCTTGCCGTCATGCGTGCCTCGCCCAGGCCCTGTTCCTGACCAGCAGCCCTTCCAGAGCTCTTTCCAGCAGTCGCTTAGTCACCGTCAGGAGCTCCTTCCTCCTGCTTTCGACACCTATCAAATCGACAACTACCAGTATATGCAGCAGGCTCCTGCATTTTTCACGGGCTTCCCGACACAAGACATGATGGCGAGCAACACCATGGGTGACACCTTCCCGTATGCCGTCTTGATGCGCGCTGGTCTTCGCATGGCCCAGCCACCTCCTGCCGTTGAAGCTTACCAGGGCTTCGGGCCCCAGATACCTCCTCCCATGGCTCCTTCTCACCCCAATGTAAGCGCAGACCATCTCTTTTCCCTTTACCGCACTACTGAGCCCAATATATGCAGCCCAAGCAGCCTCTTTCTCTTGTTTATAACCCTCGTCCCCCTATACTACCTTCATGTCCTCCGTCCTGTTGTGCCTTCACTCCGACCGCGGTAGCCACCCTACTGCCACACTCTTTTGTTGCTTCCTTGCTTTGGCCTTCTCACCTCCTACGTTCTTTACGGTGTAATCTGTCTAAGTTTTGTACAAGTAACCTCTGACTCTGTTTCCAGCTCACCATGGAGAGCCTGACTCTTCCACTGCATCAGCAACCCATTCCCAATCCCGGTGGTCCTGACAGCGCAAACACCATACCTCTGAAGTGCTGCCTTTGCCCGAGAAAGCCTACCTTCTCGGATGTCTCCCATCTTTTGACCCACATCTCGTCCAAGAGTCACCTAGCCGCCAGGTTCAAGCTTGAAATCTCGGACAAGGAGGACGACAAACAGACGATCCGCTTATTCCAAGAGTGGGCTGACCAATACGGAATCACGCAACTGTTGAAGAATCGTCAGGATGCCAAGGAGCAGAAGAGGCAGGCTCAGCTCAAGAGACAGCGGAATAATGGGATTGAGGCAAGTTCCAAGCTCAGAAGCGTCCCCCCTCCACTAGAAGCCCCCTGCACCCTTCTCCCGCCAATAAAGAGAGAAGAAGAGAGCATAAGAGAACGTTCTGACTGAAGTAGCCACAGAAGAAGGCCCGGCGAACTCAAGCCGCTCCAGAGCCCGTCAAGATGGAGGAGTTTGACAACCTACCGTTTGAGTTCACCCAGAACCCACTGAACCAGCTTACATGGCCCCCTCTCCACCCCTCTCATGACAACACGTTCAGCGATTCTTATCACACTCCAATGAGTAAGCACGCTCAAAGCCACTACCATCTACCTGACTCTCCGCCGGCTATTGCCTACCTGAACGATGTACTCGTTGCGGATGGCGACGGTGATGGTGATGGTTCCGCCACGCCGAAGCTGAAGGGTGCATTCTGGCCCGGCATGCGTATCTTTGATGCTGCCACACCCGAGATGAGGCGTATGCGGAACCAGAAGAAGCACCACTCTGTTTTGGAGAATATGGTGATGACTTCGGAGTCTGTTGAACAAACCGAATATGTCTGGAACGAGGACCTGGGAGAAATCGAGCGCACACGCAACGTGTACGACAGCCCATCTATTGATGGCAGTCCAGTAGGTTTAACTTTCACAAGTGCACCAGAAACTATATGAGCCAGATAGAAATACTAACTTTGATGCTGTGAGAAGTCCCGAGACGAAGAGGTGGCCCAGGCCCCTCCCACCAAGAAGCGTCGTGGCCGGGGCGCTGCTTCGGCGGCATCTACCTCTCAACGTCAGACTCGATCCACAGCCCGAGGCTCGAAGGCGAATAAGAAGGGAACTATAAAGAAGATTCCCAAGGTCGAAGAGGAGAGTAACTCTGATGACGAGACAAGCAGCTCTCGTGACAGTCGTGGCCTTGGAAAGTTTGATGATGGTGCAGATGATACTACTTTGGGAAGTGGCGACATCTTTGCAGGACACCACAAGAATGTGCAGGGTGAGTACCTTATTCACTGTTCATTTCGGGATTGTCTACCAATACTGACACGACGTGCGTCTGCAGAGCTCGGTGGAGATCCTTTTGGTGGCCAGCAGGTGACCATTCCCTACAGAAATGCCATGCAGGGCCTTCCTCCTAACCGCCCTATGTCGTCGTTGTTCGGTCGCCAGGACAGCCAGCCCTCATTTGATTTTTTCGACAAGGAGAATGATCGCAGCGCCTTTCCCATGCAGCAGACCTCGGATCTGCCCACCTTCCTAAGCCAGCAACGTCAAAATATGCAATCCGGAGGGCTTAATCCGCTCTGTGCCCAGCGTCAGGGCAACTTTCCTTTCCTTTACAGCGGTTTTGACGTCTCTCGGCCACCTAGCACATCATTCCAGGCCATAAACGGCTTGGATTTCAGTGGCATCCACTCAGGCCTGAACAATGACTTGATGAATGGCCTCAGCAACGATTCCACATACCAAGAGGGTCACCCTTCGACCCGGAATGATGATTTTGGCGTTTGATCAGGAGGAAACGATATCGTGGAGGACAGCAGCTTCTCTTTATGATCCCTGTGGAGTGGCTCAGAGGAGTCAAAACCCTGGAAACAGCCCATAAATGGGAAGTCTCCAGCGATTCGCTGCCTCAGCTGACTGTCGCAGTGAAGTTCACTCAGCTGGCGTCCGGTTATGGTTCAGCTCTCAGGATCACCCTTGCACTTCTTATCTTCGTTTCATCGTCCTTGCGCCGTCCCTCCGAGAATCAAACCTCAAGTCTCAGCGGCGTCAGGTGTCGCAACGTGCGTCATCATTTACCTGGTTCCATTGGAACATTCGGCCTTTGATGCTTTGGCCAAGGGCAATATTTCTTTGCATTCTCGGTTTACCTAGAGGCCGCCATTAGATCAGTTACCATCCTATGGGACGAAACGGCATCTCTCTATTTTTCTTTTTTGGACTTGGCTTTTCTTCTTTAAGCGCAGATGGAATGGATGGTGGGGTTACATAGCTATCAGATACCCCCACACAGAATGGTGACAATTTCATATTGCTTCAATAGCAAAAATCCTATATGAACTGGGATTCAGCTGCCTGTTGACTATTGCCCTAGGAGTAATCAAGGGCCCGTCCTCGTTTCCTTCTGCTTTTGATAACAGTCTCAACTTGATGCTTCCGTGCTGCTGCTCGGACAAAAGATTGGTAGGGATATCGAATAGCGAGATTGTTTGACGAGAAGGAGGACAAGGTGCAAAGATATACATACTCACGTCGCCCAACGAGAATAGTAACGACAGCTTGCCTGGCAGCCGTAAAAGAGTATCAAGCAGTACGATGAACATGGTCCCTGCAGAATATTACGTATGAGACAATGGTAGTATTACATGTTGCTCCATTGCAGAAAGCTATTGCCGGACTATCTCGATCCTTACTTTCCTTTTGTTTAGTGTACATCCCATCACTCCCCAAGACGCCATGACACACGTTACGATGAAACACCAGGACCCGAGTGAGTATATAGATACCTCACAACTGCTCAATCCCTGAAATCAGCTCCTCGACCTTGTCCCCTGCCGCCTCTTGGCCAGACAGGACATCACCCAACAGCGCCGCGGTACTCCGCAGCCGGCGCGCCTTAATGTCCTCCTCCAGCTCGCGTGACTTCTTGGCGGCCACGTCGAGGACCCTGCGCGGGATGCGTGCGAGCCGGGCCACGTTGAGCCCGTAGGACCGGTGCGCGACGCCCTCGGCGACCTCGTAGAGGAAGGTGATCTCCTCGTCGCCGGCGGCCTGCTCGTCCTCGCTGTCGGACCAGTTGCCGCCGCCGCCAGCGGTAGCGGCAGTGGTGGTGGTCGTCGCAGCAGAAGGTTTGGTGGCCTTGAAGCGCATGTGGACGTTCTTGATGAGTCCGCCGCCGAGGCCAGATGCGATCTTGGCGAGGTTCTGGTAGTGTGTGATGAACAGCGTCAGACACTTTGTCTCGCGGACGACGTGCTCGAGCACCGCGTGGGCGATGGCGGCGCCGTCGTGTGTCGATGTGCCGCGGCCGAGCTCGTCGAGCACGACGAGGGACCGGGGTGTCGCGGAACGGAGGATGGAGGCCGTCTCGGAGACTTCCACCATGAAGGTGCTCTCGCCTGCGAAGAGGTTGTCGCGAGCGCCCATTCGCGTGTGGATTGCATCCGCGAGAGTGAGGGTCATGCTGTCGGCTGGGACGAAGGAGCCGACTTGTGCAAGCAGCACGAGGAGAGCAACGGCGCGCACGAAGGATGATTTTCCGCCCATGTTGGGGCCGGTGATGAGGTGTGCCAGCGGCGCGGGGGAAGAAAGTGTAGTTGTGAAGGGAATGTACCCGTTGGGCAGGGTATGCTCGGCGATGGGGTGGCGGCCAGCAGAGATCGAGATGGATGGGGGACTCGAAGAGGGGAGGAATGTCGGTTTCGAATAGCCTGGGAGGGCAGCGACCTTGGACAAGGAAACGAGACAGTCAAGAGTGGCGAGGGCGGATACGGCATCGCGGAGCGGCTGGTACGCTGCTGCTATGGAGGCGAGAAGTTCGCGAAAGGCGGCATCGCAGGCGGCGGCGAGAGATTCCTTGTGCTGGTCCCGTTCGCTTATGAGGCTGACGACTTCAGGGGTGTGGAACCTGGACAGCTTCTTGGTGCCGCTGATCTTGATCCACGAGGCTGGGACTTTTTTCAAGTCGATGTTGAGGACTTCGATGAGGTACTCGATGCCTGCAACTGTGGCGTACGAGACAGAGCCCTTCTTGCCAAGTTTCTTCGCTGCTTCCTGGCGGTGGGCGTCGAGCTCTTGCTCGACGGCCGCGATGCCAAGCTTGTGGTTGGAAATGTCATCCGTCTCGTCCGTCTCGCGGAAGAACTCGTACTTGTTGTCTTGTCGGGCGGCCTCTGGGTTGATCTTCTCGAGGAAGGTGACGACGATCTCGCCAATTTGAGGGATCGAGCAGATGGCTTCGCTCAGCAGACTGGACTGAAAGCCCGTGTCCGCTGCGGTCTTGACCTTGGCATATTCCATGGAGATTTTCTGCATGGACTGCAGGACAGCAAGCAGCTCTGGCCTGGAGCATTTTCCGTAGTAAATGCGAATGAGACTCCTCTCTAGATCCGTCTTAATGTGCGTCAGGAGGCCCTCTAATTTGTCGACCCTCCACGTTGATCGGTTCTCAAATAGCTCTTCGACTGCCGTTACACGCTGCTCCAGAGCCTCCTTATCCAGAAGCGGACGACCAATCCATTTTCGCAAGAGCCTTTGGCCAAACCGAGTCTGTGTCTTATCGATAGACCACAAAAGGCTACCTTTTCCCACATGGTCTGTCTGGTTCCTGTAGACTTCCAAGCTCTCCAATGTAGTCCCGTTGACCAACATGTGTGACCTTGTCGAAAACGAGGTGAAGTATTTGGTCAGGTCAAAGATGTGTTCCAAGCCGTACTCAGCCAGGTGTGTGATCATTGCAGACAGACAGATAGTGACTGGCTCTGGTAGCTTCAAGACCTTCTCCAGCAGAGCAGATGCCCGCGCATCGGAGTTATCCTTCAGCTTGCCTGCGTAGAATTGTGTCACGTGGGAGTACGCTTCGGCAGCCATCGTCTTGCCTTTGGGCACTCTCTCCATCCGTGTTCGATCTCCGAAGACGTTGCTGCTTGTGCCTGACAGATGTTGAAGCAGCTTGTCGGTGGCTTTTGACAAGTCTCCGACAATGAGGAACTCGCATGGCGATATGTGCAGGAGCCTGGTCTCGATCTCTCGACGCATGAAGCCATCCTCAAAGTTGTCGTAGATGATGTCTCCGGTGGCAGGTTGGACGGCAAGAATACCCACGTCAACTTTCTCATCAGTGCCCCAGCCTTTGGCTTTGGACTCGGTGATACAGAGCAGGTAGCCGCCTGGAGGTGCACCTCCGCTGTCCTGATCCAATTCTCCTATTTCGTCGATGTAAGTTCCTTTGGTATAGACATTGGTGAGCTTTCGAACAAAAGGGGCATTCCGGTTGTCGCCGGCCTTTTTGAGAGCTGCTGTCTCGATCTGCCGTACGACGCCGACCTTGTGGCCAGCTGCTACCAACCGCTTAGCATGTACAGGAAGTCGGTGTACAGGAATGCTTGCAGAGGCGAATCGATCCAGATGGGCCTCCGAAGGATCTGTGCTTACGGTGTCAGTGCTGACATGGCGGCCAAAAGAGAATCGTGGATGGCTACCTACGCTCATCATATCGGAACTTGCCAGGGATACAGACGATACTCAGCTCCTTTGCTGCGATGCGTGCATCTTCACCAAAGAACCTGAACTTGTAGCCAACTTCGACGATGAGGACGGTGTCCACATGCTTCCTCTTGATTTCCAGGAACTGGACCTCCATGGGCGTGAGTTTGCCCGTCTTGGCACCTTTCTTTTTTGCGGTCTTGGGTCGAGCAGCCTCCTCGTCGTCCTCTGCCAAGTCATCCGCATCACCATCTTCCTCCAAGGCTGCAGTCTCGTTCTCGATCTGAAAATTGCGACGCTTGATCATGGCCATGCTGTCCGGGTGCCCTAGCTTCTTAACGAACTTGCGGTGTAGCTCCGCCTTGTGTCGAGCCACAGCTGCGTCTTCCTCCTGGTCCTCATTCGTTCCCGCTGTCTCGAACGCCTGGGATTCACCGTATGCATACCGTTCTGTCCGAGAGCCTGGCAGAACCTTGGGAGAATCGCCCGTCGGGCCGTCTGGCGACTTGTTGATGATGGTGCTCCTCTCTGGGACGTGATCCTCCTGTGCCTTTGCCCTCTTTTGTGAGGGAGCTGGTCCATCGTGACCATGGTCTGTGTCCTCCTCAAGAGGCCGTTTGCGAGGTGGACTGCTGCCATCCGTCTTGCTACCTCCACTGTCGCCACCTGCCTCTGACGACCGTTTCTTGCTGAGGGACTGTGACAGGCCATTGACGGTCCTGGGGGTAAAGAAGCTGGTCAGCGAAGCCTGACGCTTCTCAGGGTGCTTGGATGGACCAGCCATGGCGTGGTAGTGTGTCGGTGTGGTGTGGGCCACTTGTGGACAATACAGTCGGCCGCTGGCGGTTGTTGGTGACGTTTTTGGGTCGCGATCAATTTACGCGTGTCAGTCGGGAATCGACGCGTCGCGGGAGGAGAGGGTGCTTATCGATAAGCCCATCTCCACTTCAGAAGACCCATCTTTCGAACTTTATTTCGACTTCATCCCCTGTGCGTGCTCCATTGTCCCGTCCGTTGTCCCGTCCGCTAACTTCAAAACCCATCAACTGCAGCCTTTTTTCCATCTGGGATGAGCCTCCCGTGGCCAACTGAAGAAGCCATGGCGGTCATACGATCAGAACCAGGGAGTCCAGCGTGCTCCGAATCTCGCACCAGCCGAGAAGATGAGGCTGTTTCTCTCGAGCTACCCTTGAAAGTCATAGCGTGAGACTGTGGTCAATTGTCTTGCGACCAGCGGCCCGGAGATCAGAAACATTCAAAACAGCGGGCATATTTTCGGCCTTGGTGCCAGTCCATGACGACGAAGCCGACAACCTGGAATTGACTATATCATGCTGGGTCGGATGACATCTTGATAAAATACGATGAGGGACCCTCAGTCTGTCTTTCGTAGCGCCCCTACGCTTCGCCTTGGGTCATACAGAAGGCATTAGTGGACGAGGCGCTGTCACGAGGCTGAACTGGAGACCAACATGCTCACGCTTGTGCTGCTTTGGGATCTCGATCCTTGGCGAGCTCGCCGAAGGGCCAAGAAGGGGAACCAGGCTGCTATTAGGCTAAATATAGCGGATGAAAGGCAGTCCAGCAAGAAGCCTCCCGCCCGAAACGATGTCCCATCTACCTCGCCACAGAAAAACATGGCCAAGGTCGGCAATGGTGCCCCTGTTCCAGATTGAATGGCACAGGCGAACCGTACCCTGGTTCGGATGGGTGGCATCGTCGACCGAAGTGGTGACCTGTTTCTCGAACAAAAAAGCATTGCATTGGTTTGTGGGCTGCAACCAGGCTCAATGATTGGCTTGTTGTCAATATTCCCCGAACCCAATTTCCATATCCGTCATGCAAGCGAAGAGACAGATTTCGCCGTGGCCGACATGAGGCCGATACCTCGACCAGTCTGCAACAACACCTTCGTAGCATCCTGAATTCTCCTTAGGTATTGAACAGCGCTGATCTCGGGAAACGGCTCGACACACAAGACTCGCGGTGTCATAAATAGGTAACAGGGTTAGATGGCCTTGATTTACAAGACGTCTGGTTGTATTGAGCCGAGGCCACACCCCCTCCTTCAGCAGATCCCGCCCTGTCCTCTGAATGGGGACAAGTCGCCCCACGTTGGTCTGTGGTCAATAAAGTTGAAAGCTTTAAGGCTATTCTCCCGGTGTCCACATGGGGCCATCCTGACAAGGACCCTGTTTTTGCTCAGCTGTCTGTTCGTCCACTGCAGCCTGCCTCACGCGGCTGCGATACTTGCATTTAGCCTGCTTCCGCGCTATGGATCCTTGTCCCTCTCCCATGTTGGAGAGGAGATGGCCTCGTTGGCTAGAGGGCGGATCCTACTCCATACTGGACGAGTCTCTCGGCCCGCGTGCCCGCGCACACGTAGGGTTGCAACCTTTGCCCCTTTATGCTGTTGTTATATATGCTGAACGAGATATCTATCCTTCCACTGCATGAACCTGTCTTGTGATCATTTAATCAGCGCCGTTTCCACTCCTCTATCGAAAGAGAGCCTCACAATCAAGGACTACTCACATCCATATTCGTGTCAGCTACCACTCTTGCCCTCCAGCATGGGTCTCTTCAAGAGGTCGGCACCCAAAAAGGGCGTTGTTGTCGCTGCGCAGGAGGAGGCGCCTCAATTTGAGAGGGTGAGCTGGACCAAGGATCCCGGTTTGAGAAAGTTGTACTGGCATGCCTTTGTCCTCTGTGTCGCCTCGGCCACGACTGGCTACGATGGCATGTTCTTCAACAGTGTGCAGAACTTTGATACCTGGAAGAGTGTAAGTCATGAAACAAATTCCTCCATCAGCATTCATTGTACATATACATAGACATAGATGTGTATGTGTGTATGTCTTTGTATTGGACGACGATTTAGGACTTGTTGAGACTGAGTCTATCAGAAATTCGGTGACCCTCAAGGGTCCATGCTAGGACTTCTCGGTGCTCTCTACCAGATCGGCAGCGTCGCCTCCATCGCACTCGTCCCCTTCTTCACAGATCGCTTTGGACGAAAAGTACCCATCGTAATCGGCTGTTCCATAATGGTCGGTGGGGCCATCATGCAAGGCGCGGGCAACACACTCGGCGTCTTCATGGGCGGTCGTTTCTTGCTCGGTTTCGGAAACTCGTTTGCGCAGCTGTCGTCGCCCATGCTGCTCACCGAGATCTGCCACCCCCAGCACAGAGCCCGTCTGACGACTGTCTACAACTGCCTGTGGAACGTGGGCGCTCTTTTCGTCTCGTGGCTCGCCTTCGGCACAGATTACCTCTTTGACGACTGGTCCTGGAGGATTCCTGCCCTGCTCCAGGCCTTCCCCTCCATCATCCAACTCACCTTCATCTGGTTCGTGCCCGAGTCGCCCCGCTTCCTGATCGCCCAGGACAGGGCCGAGGAGGCCCTCCAGATCCTCGGAAAATACCACGCCAACGGCAACACGCAACACCCGACCGTCCAGTTCGAATACCTCGAGATCAAAGAGACCATCGCCATGGAGCTCGAGGCCAAGAAGCGGAGCAGCTACCTCGACTTCCTCAGGACAAAGGGCAACCGGTTCCGACTGGCTGTGCTGATCTCCCTCGGTGTGTTCTCGCAGTGGTCAGGCAACGCCATCATCTCCAACTACTCCAGCATCCTCTACAGCACCGCGGGTGTTGAGGGCTCGACCCAGAAGCTCGGCCTGTCCGCCGGCCAGACAACCCTCGCCCTCATCGTCTCCGTCACCATGGCAATGTTTGTCGACAAAGTCGGTCGTCGTCCCACGTTCCTCATCTCCACAACAGGCATGGTCGCCACGCTCGCGGTCTGGACCTTGACCTCGGGCCTGGCCGAGGACCACGGCGCCACCAAGGCCAACAACGCCATGATCGTCTTCATCTGGATCTTTGGCATCTTCTACTCCGTCGCCTGGTCCGGCCTGCTCGTCGGTTATGCTATCGAGGTCCTTCCCTACACGCTCCGTGCCAAGGGCCTCATGATCATGAACCTCTGCGTGCAGATTGCCCTGACACTGAATACATATGCCAACCCGGTCGCCTTTGAATTCTTCGCCCCTCATACGTGGAAGTTCTACCTTATCTACACCGTAAGTGAAGGATGACACTAATGGATTCCAAGTTCTTGTCTTGTATAATGACTAATATGAACTGTGTCAGTGCTGGGTCGGATTCGAGCTTACCTTCGTCTACTTCATGTACGTCGAGACCAAGGGACCCACCCTCGAGGAGCTGGCCAAGGTCATCGACGGAGACGATGCCCAGGTGGCGCACTTGGACCTGCATCAGGTCGAGAAAGAGACTGATATCACCTCGCACGAGGAGTACCTGACTGGAAAGTCCTAGACGATTCTAGGAAGAGTCTGGGAACAACAAGAATGGGAAGCATCAATGATATTCTTGCCATATGTTTTATGTCTTTTGCAGGGACTGCGTCTCAGCGCGTACATATACATTTATTTCAATTTCAAATCCTACAATAGAATCTGTTATTCAAATATGATGCACAGCATGCTTATACAACAATAAATAAACCCAAGTAATTGGTTTTGACAGAGGAAAAAGGAAAAAAATTGACATAAAAGAAACATGATGAGGATGCAAAAGAATCCCAAGCGCCCGTCAAGTTTACACCTGGTTCTCTACGCCCTGCGACATGCCATCCCTTGATGATCATGCCAACCTTGTCAGCTTGCAGAGCGTCCCTTACGCGACGACCCTTCTTTCCGCCCAGGCCAGTAACAAACTCGGGAAATAGTAGGATATTTAACTGAACCAAGGGCTTCCTTTTAGCCAATTCGAACCCGGGGCCCTGGCGCATTTTGGCAACTTGTCTGGGGACTGTAAAGTGCGTTGGCAGAACTGCTTGAGGTGTTTGTAGGAGACAATAAACAGTCGAGCTAACTGGCTATCCAACTCCTGCTGAGGTTGAGATAAGCGCATTTGGGATAACTTATATAGGTGATGGGATGACAAGTGGGTTTTGCAGGCTGCTGCCGTCCACATCCCCAGCCCATCGACCTGTATTTGAAATCAAACTCCAGAGAATACTCTTGTGTTTACGAGATCTTTTCTTCCCATCTACTACATCTGCCCTAATCTACTTCTCACTACCTGTAGGATTATGATACTATTGGTAAGGACTAAATCAACGTGATCAACCGAGAAAATGTCCACGGAACCGTCGTGATTTGGTCGAATGGAAAAAAGCTTCTATTGACTGCTACAAAAGAAACAAAAAAACCCGCAACACCGACAACTTCACGAATTCTGCGAGAGGAACCCGCTCATGATGGCACTATACGCACAGACAAGAATAACCTGACGTGCCTCATTCGTCTCAATCACCCGAGCCAGAATGCTGACGAGGAAACACACCACCAGTACTACTACCGTCCTGACGCTATGGCTGGAATCGAAGTACGATAGCACGGCCAAGGGGAGCACAAGGAAAATACACGTCACCAAAAGCAAGACGACCCCGACGACCCACGACAGGACTGCATCCTCGTACCATAGAAACCGAAGATCCCGGGTGTGGGGGCTGTTGGACCGGAATGGGCGCTGTTTATATTGCTTGTCTCAGAACCGGCCGTTGTACACAAAAAGTGTTGGAGTACAATTCTAAAAGTAACTAAAAAAAGAAATTGCTTACGAGAAGTATGCTACCGAGGCTTGTCACTGGCATGAAGACCTTCACAAGTCTCTCGATGGGGCCTCTTGTCGGCGCCAGTGACCAAAATTCATGAGCTTTTTTGTCTTTGTACATGCCAAGTTGGCCAGCCGAGCGCTTGCTAAGCCACAGCCGCAGTTGATCGAGGCTGGAGTCTTCTGGCGTCTCGCTGCGACTGACTATCTTCTTTGCGCGCAGCATCTCGGCATCTATGTATAAGCATGAGGGGTCAGCCCTTGCTTCTCAGGTCTGGTATGATACCATAGATCTTTTGTACGCATAATACCGTATTGTGCTATGCTTTCTGCGAGTCTCGAGATCAGCTCCGCCCACTTTGTATTTGCATCGAGTGCGGATACGCCGGAGTTCGGTTCGACTTCGTTACCCGCCAGAAGGTCTTTCTCGACGGTCCGGAGACTCTTGCTTAGCAGCGCTATCTCTTTGGCTCGATGCTCGAGCACCAGACACCGCTCGACGGCAAAGCCAGGGTAGAAGGTAAAGCGACGATCGTAGTCTTTGACACGCGCGAGGCCATGCGGGCCAGAATCCTGCTCTATTGCAGGACATGATTAGCAGGTATCTTGTATGATCCATGGTTTGATAAGTACTTACCAAGAGCAACGTTCTGTGCTGTGTTGGACGATGTTGTTGAGGATCGATGCTGGTTTGGTGCCCCAAAACCTTGGGGGTTCTCGGCTCCCCCTCCTCCAGAGCTGCCGGGATTTCCACCTCTCTCAATTGCACTGAGCCTGGTGAAATCTGCAGACATTGGTTGTATTGGTGAAAACAAGAGTGATTGTAGCAAAGGAGAGGTTTTTTTCCTCGAAGAAAGTGGGTCTCGAGGTCCTCCTAATTATACCCAGGCCATTGGGGCCTCCAGTGTTCTGTGAGGCTCTGCAAAAGGCGTACTTGGCAGGCAGGCATGATGGAGGCCACATTGCCCAATCTCACCTTTGGCGGCAATGTCCTGGTGGCGAGGTGGGAGTGGTGATCTGGCAATGCATTCCAAGAAAAGAATCATAAGGCTACCGTGACTCTGTCGATCAGGCAAGAATTCTGTCCTACACACCTTCCTTCATATCCGCAAGTGGTCTAGCTGTTCTGCACGAAGCAGTGACTATCTCGCGCAGAACCAGATAATGACAGGACTCGGGAGGGGCATTCTATCAATTGAGAGTTCAATGTAGTACAAAATTATCAGAGACCAATCAAAAAGCCGAGTCTATCTTGATTGACCAACAATGCAATGCTTTCAGACAGTATTGGCTGATTGGTTTCGACCTCCATTTTCTTTACCACTGATTGGGTGAAGCAGCCTCCATCCCCTCAACTTTACCAACAATGTAATTCGCCCAGCTGACCAGTGCTGACAAGATCCTCTTCGTTGAGTAGACATGGACCAAGCTACAAAGAATATCTTGTCAGCGTAGTCTGCCCAGGTGGACGAGGATATATACATGTTAGGTGCAGACAAGTGATGACGTGACTAACACCAAACAAACCATAGATATTCACACGGCTTGTGCTCAGATAGGAACACACATGAAAACCTTGGACTTCAACACAAACAAATTTATAATTGGATGGACAGACCTAGACGGATTCAACTATGATACTAAATCATTGCGCATGTGCTTCGTTCAGTGACCAGATGACGTTCATGCTCTCTATCTCTTGGTCAGCCAGGTTCAGTGTCGTGGTCTGCCTCTCTAGTGATGGCCCATCAAGAGTACTTACTCGAGGCTCTTCTCGGGGTTGGGGGTTGGGAGGGGCCTTGGGTCTGTGGTTGGTTTTATCACAAGTGTTCCATGCCCGTTCCCTCTTGGGACAACCGTTTCTGGTGGCATGACGGTGATGCAAAGAGGTCTTTGGTGGAGCAGAAAAGGGCAAGGGGAGAGATCCCTCTTGCTAATTCGACCACGTATGGGAATCAAATATTGTGAAATGAGGAACGGGAGTGATACGTGAGTAACTTGTATAGGTTGTACAAAGGGGTTTTTGTCAAGTTGGTGCTTTGAGCTGTGCCAAAGAAAACGAGCATAAGCTTGGGACAGAGATAGTATCACGCAAGGGGACATTGATGGGTTGAGGTATATATCGGTGGGTACGTCCTTCCTCGTGGAGACAAATTTCGATGACAGCTGGCTACCTTGTAGATGACATGGCAAGTGGCCCGGGTGGGTCGGCTCTGTGGATCCCATGTTGTGCTGTCCTCCAGGGGGGGAAGGAAGTTCGCGATCCCATAGCCACAGAATCAGAGTTTGATCCTTGAACAATGCTCGAAATATAGCAACCTTTTCTGTTCATTGGACAGGTTTCAGAGCAGTCGGAGGGCACAATGGAGACTGTGACATAATGCTTGTGGACAATGCGCACATAGTGCTGTCTGTTGCAACTAGGGTTCGAGACGGCCCAGGTGGAAAACACCCGCTTGGCACAGACCTTTCATAAGGACAAGTTCAATGTTGTTTGAGATGCTGGAATTGAGAGCTAGTACCTAGCACCTCATTAGATCATTCTGTTTGAAAAATGAAAGGTGGCGTCTTGTTGAGTCGTGCCTAGCAAAATCATCATTTGAGGTTGACGTGGAAACTAGAGCCAAAAACAGCCTTGAACAACACGCCTTCCATCTCAACCACGCTGGCTGGCCCTCTTTTTTCTTTTTTCCTTGCTTCATGCTGTTCATCATTTTTCATGCTCTCCCGAATCGACTGGCAGATTTTCTCTTATATATTTACCACCAAAATCCAGTAGAAGACCACCGAATGCTATAATCTAAGAACAGCCCCGAGGGACTAATTTGGTCTTCTGTCTCCTAGGCGATACAAATACATAAAGTAATTCATTGTTTCCTACCACCTTCATTGAGATGATGCTTCTTACAGGTAAGCATTGCTCAAGCTTCAGCATCGATTCATTAGAGCTTATTTGGCTTCAATTTTGCAATTCATGCGGTACGTTATGTGCTAGTCGGGTGGAAAATGTCAAGCTTTGCTCCTATTCCCTCAGGGTTAATATACATGTAACACACACTTGCTCGTTGCCAGACGTTCAATGAACACAGAAGCTGGATCTGGCTTTTTTCTTCTACAACGTCACTAGGTATGGGCATTTCATTATGAGTGCTAAATAAACAAGCAGCCTCGACAGCATCGCGCTATATAATTACATAGATGATCGTCGCACCCGTGGACGTCACGTTACGAGACGATCATGCGGTGTGGTGTGTCTGTGGATCCTAGAGTTTGTTTCGTCAGATGCTTTACCGTCAAACATCGGAACACTAAGCGGGGAGAGACTCAGCATGCCCCCCCGCCTCTCCTTAAGAACAGGCGTGTTAATCAAGGATAGGACAGCCAGCAGTGCCACGCAAATCCATACAAGACAAATCTTGGTACGGCCACTTCCGACCCACTATTACCCCATCTTCGCAATGAATTACTACTTACGTCCATAGCATGTATTTTGTTACGATAAAAAAGACTAGCAATTCCGAGTGGGCAGTGAAGCAAATGACCCCTGTAGTGGAGTAGGCTTGCCTGTGTGGGCTCCACATTACTTGAAGAAAGAACTGATCTCAAGAGAATGGGAGGCTGAGAACGCAATGTTGAAGGTGGTTTGGTCTAAGAATCCCAGGTCATTGCGGCTTTATTTCTACCGACAGTGTATGTGTTTTCCGAGATGCCGCCCAGCGAGGTCATGGCGTCCGCACACAGAGCAACGGGCCGCTTAGAATGCTTGTGCAAGAAAGGAAGAGGTAATAGTATGTATTGCCATTATGAATGACGCCCACACGGCACATGGCAGAAACGACCAGCTCACCAACTCTGCAATAAGAGCTAACATCACGTCTCTTGGCTTGATTCAAGTAGCTGGCCCTGGCCATCAGTCCCGAAGCAAGGCGCCCATTTCCTGGAGACCCAGTTCCCATGCTCTCGCTCACGCTCCAGCCGTTTTCCCACCTTGTCATCCGTGCGGATGCGCCGGGACAACGGTAGCGGTAGCGATGGGTCCCTCTCCCTCGAGACAACCTCGAAGGCTTTGAGGTCGGCCAGGAATCGGCGTAGTCTGAGACCGGTCTTGTTACGGATCCAGGTATCGAGATCCTCATCGCAGGCAGCACAGATCGCCATTTTTAAGCCGACAAGAATGTCCCTGTCGTTGATGGCACTGTCAGAACCTTCTACAGCATCCGAAGATGCAGTTCTCGTTGCCTGCACTGCATCGAAAGCCGGGTGCTGCGATCGAGGTGTGTTTGTTGGTTTCGGGCTTGCTGTTTCCAAATAGGCGTGTCCTGGTGTTGTTGTGGTATTGAGAGCCCCTATTTGGGGCGCTTCTAAGTCCTGCTTCCTCTCGTATCGTCTTCTGTCCTCCATGGCATCCAGTCTCGAGATGACTGCATCCAACGCTTTCTCAAAGGATGAAGATGACCCCGGAAGACTAATTTGCAATTTTGGCGCTGAGTTTCCTTCAGGCTGCACCTCATCCTGCCTGGCCTTCCTTGAAATAATCTCGGAATCCTCTCGAATAGCCGCGGGTGCACGGTGAGGAGGTTTGGCAATCGGCCTGCGCCGCAGACCCGTTGCCTTGTGGTATTTGCCGGATGAAAAGCGCCCTGGTTGCTGACGACAGCCTGCCTGGGAATCATCGCCCTTTAGTGGGAGGTCTTTGGGCGGTGTTTCCGGTTTCTTTTCCTTTGCAGGCGGAGACGGTGGGTTTCTCCGCGGCTCCTGCGGAAACTCTTTGTGACTCGCCCAAGACAGAACAGATACAGTGGCTTTGGCTAGGGCTGCTCGCCTGTCGCCAGACAAGATTGACAACTCGTCTTGACATGGGGGAGATGGGCAGTGGTCGTGTATTAACACTCCAGCTGTGGGCCAGTCAGCCGTATTTTCCATGTGACGACGCCCGCTCCTTGCAGGGATGGGCCGGCGCTCGATCGGCGGCTTTCTGGGCAAAGGCTTGTCCGTGAGAGTGCTTCTTGCACTGGATGCAGGTGATGGTGATGACGTGGTCTGGAGGTCGGGCTGCTTCTGTGGCGTTTTGGGGTTGGGAGCATCGAAGTACGAGTCCAGTCGTTCCAATTTATCTTGCAGTGTTAAGAAGGGCTCGGCCGGTGTAGGGAGCGAAGGATGGATGTGGGCCTTTGAAAATTTGCGATCACTATGGGTCCTTGAAGAAGGTGGTCGTGGCTCCTTGCGGAACCACGGAAGCAAAGACCTGATGACGGGCCCTGAGTCTGAAAGTGAGGCTTGGGTCTTCGGTCGTAAATTCGACAGCCCACCTTCGTTTTTGTCGGGTACCTCTGGAGGTGCTGGATTTTGAGAGTCTGGACCCTGCTCCAATGGCGTCGTGTTACTGCCATCAACCTGCATAACTGACATCACTGCATCTCCCGCCTTTCTGACGCAAGGTGCCCCCAACTCTTGAATTCTGGGCATTTGCTCACGAGATGTGACGGCCAGTCCAGCAGCTTTGAACTGTCTGTGGTAGGGAAGAAGATCGATGAGAGTGTCCATGGTTGTTGGAGACTCTGAAACGGTGGGGGTCGAGAGAGGAACTTTCGCCTGACCACCAGTGTTGGACGCCATGGAGTACCTCTCTAGCTCTTTCGTGAATCGAGACAGGGATCGGCTTTGATGCTTTCCGGATGGGGACGAGGCTGTGCTTGCATGGGACCTGACCTTTGTAGTCGTTGAAATACAGGACAGTCGATCCTGTTGTGACAGTGACCTCCGGACGGATTCCTTAAGGAGAGAACCCGAGATGGAGGACGATCTCCGGTCTTTCTGGGGTCGTGAAGATGTTTGTTGGCGCTGCAGAATCCCCGAGGAGCCTGGTTCGGGAGCGGCGTGTTGGTTCACGTGCCTCGAACTTGGAGGGGCGCGAACTATATACCTGCCGTGTCTTCTGGTATTCTGTGGCGGATACTTGGAAGACTCCATAGCGCTGCCATCCAGGGATCCGACATGAGCGTATTCATCTTTACGCTGCCGCCTCAGCACTAGAGATCTGCGTGTCAGCAAGATTGAGGAGCAGCTCTAAAGTAGCTGGGCGGCGCACCGTGAGGACCAGAGCCTTCAGGAACCTGCATCAGAGAGTACTTGGCATCTTCTCCCCCAGCAGTTGGCTTGACACATTTGACAGGGCGCTCAGGGCCAAAAAATTGCTGAACAGGTGCTTTTCCTTGCTGTAAGCCCCCTCGGCGGACTGGAGGAAATAGCGCGACATCCCGCCGCCGAGGCGTTTGCGAAGGAACCCAGTTGTTACACACACCCGTATTCGGAGAGCTGTTCGGCACATGTGTCGAAGTTCGAGTCCCCGACGGGTGCAGGCCTGACGACGTTGAGGACCGTTGAAATGACACTCTAACCTTGCTATTTCTGTTGTTGACACGGCGCCGTGTGCCGACCAGTGCTTGGTGAGCTCGACGTAGTTTAGACATGCGTGGACTTAGGGGTCTCCTGAGGACATCCTCGGCTGCTGTAGTGGATGTGCAGATAGGAGGAGGGACAGGGGCGAGTCGTTCAGCAGAGGCATTCGGGGCGAGTCTGATGTTGGGACGACCTCGCGGCTTTCCTCTCCATGATAAGTTGAATGTAGGCATCGTCCATACTCCAAAAAAAGGGCCGAGGTGCATAAATCGATCTGTGTGGATAACTACCAATGTTGTGAAGTATTAGGAGAGGCTAGGGCGTATAAACCCGGTTGAAGTTGAGGTGTGGAAGCTGGGCTCATTGTTGTGAGGGCCATAGATCCGCACCGAGCCTTCCCAGCCTGGCTGAGAAGGCGATGACGGCGACCAGATTCATGTAGGCAGGTGCTTCCAGGCAGCGGACATCCTCATCTAACGTCTTTGATTCCCGGTGCCGAGTAGGTCTCCAGTTGCCTCCGGCCCTTCCTTAGAAGAAATTCGATGGCAGCAAAATCTCGCTTCTCGATCGCGATGTTCTTCTCGAACTCAGCTCTAGAGCCTAATCAGCTGTAGACCTTGTGGATCATCTGGAACCAACTGGACAAACCTAGCAAAAGCCTCAAAATGCTTGCGAGTTGCCTGTAGGTAGTGTCAGTGCTGGTGGATCGCAGCAGAATTGGGGCAACACTCACCTCTGGCTTCTTGCGTGCTTCTCGAAGACAACCACGGTACAGTACCAACACTTCTCTCTGCAACCCTGAGAGACGTGCCATTATGAATGTCCCACTCTACTGCGGGACGACTGTGGTGGAAAGCGTCTCTACAGTCGACTGTAGCGTTTTCTCTTAAGTACAAGATACTTTCATGAGATTGGAGCTGAGTTCTGGGTTGGAGAAGTTTTCGGGGACGAGCCGAGAATCTTTAATCAAATACTGGACGTCACTGCCGAGGCCGCCCGAAGAAGACCCCTGTAGGCACCCCTGTACCCTGTCCGAGAACCCGCCCGCCTCCGAGGTCTGGGGAAACCTAGTACTGTAAGAAGATTATAAACAACCAAGAGAACAGATCTGGTATCCATTCATTTGCGAACATCCCCCAGTGTGATTCCTGACTGATTTAAGCAATAGACTGAGCTTTGGTTCCTGTCGCTTTTGGGGGGATTTTTCCTCTCTCTTTTTTTCCTTTTTCTTGGTTGCCAAGTGCTTAATGACCCTTGGATATGACATTGGAATTAATCTTAATTCTGTATAGTATGTGTAAAAACACAGCCCATACTTAGATAAGTTCAAGCCTATGTGTAAAATATACAGATTAATATGCTATAGCTTTTTCTGTCCAATCATGTAGAGGCCCAAACACCCTAGGAAGATTAATGCAGACAACCAATTCTGGGTCTCAGTCTGTAAAGTGACAATTTCAGGCAAACAAGCTGCTTCTCACCTAAGTAGGGCCTTTGATAGAACATGAACCAATATGTTATTTACAAAGAGTTGAATTTATGATAGGTGACAGATTACACAAAGGAAGCAACTATACCAAGAGTTGGAATATCATCTTCATTATCTACAAAAATTACTGAAGGACAGCACATGAACTAAGCACCTTCAGAATGATGAGGGTGATCCATGGGGTGACAATCCATCTGTTAGTTGATGTGAAAAGGGAGGCTGCTATGAATTTGTTTGGTTCAAACCTGAAAAATGACATTGGAGAGTGTAATCCAACACCTTTGTTGAAAGAGGCCTTTGCATATAATTCACTATACCATCGATGTGGCCTTTCAGAAGAGCTATTGCGGCTAGCATCGTACAAGTAGGTAGGTGAAAATTAGTGTGGAAGTTGGGCACTAAGGTTAATTATATGTGAACCCTTGATTGTCATCCCATATCAAAATCACATTTGAAAGTAAGCACAATAAATCAATTTGAGTGAATCTATCCAAATAGAGATCACTGTGCAATTCGACAAAACCTATGTGAATGACAGTGGAGTCCCGGCCAACTATATAACGAAGCTCGGGTTCTGGCCATCCTGATCAATTCGACAGTTTCTTTTTTAACCAAACACATTGAGTCCAGGATCGATCAACCCCTTCTTGACTCCTCGTTTGCAGAGACATCATCTTCAGAAATCCATCATCCTCTTCAGTTCAGACTACACCCAATATTTCACCATGGCGCCCAGCTTCTTTAAGATCATCACGATCGTCATCTACGGTGGCCTTCTGGCCCACGCGGTACGTATTCGCTCTACCTGAGAAACGCAGGCAAGACTGAATATCTTCAGGCTGACTAGACTCTAGGCTCCTGCTATGGCCCCTGGAAGTGATGTTCTTGTTACTGGCAACAAGACCTACGGCATTGTTGACCTCAACTGGAACGTCCTGATCAACGATACCAATGTCCCCTAGTAAGCCGCCCTCTCCTTACCCTTGAGAACGCCCATTGGTTTGGATAATACCAGACAGCTAACATATCACTACAGCAACCTCTCCGTGACCGGCACCATCCAGGACGTCTTTGCCAACATCCAGCAGGCCGACCCCAACACTGCCACCGCCATCCAGGAGCGCGTCGAAGCCAAGATGAACACGACGCAGTCTGTGGCTGACATCAACCTCTCCTCCTCCCCCGCCGCCGAGATGGACGACATCCCCACGTCCTACTACTGCAACGGCCCTGGCTGGAGCCAGTGCTCCATCAGCTCCATCTTCACCGGCATGTACTACCTCGACGGAATCAGCGGTCACCCCACCAACGGCCCCGGCCCTGGCAACTGCGGACGCGTCTCCTGCTCCTACAATGCGGCCATCTGGTGGTGCAATGATGTAAGCATAATTCTAGGCCATACTGGCCCCCCTTTCCCTCCTGCCCCTCGGTACCGTATCCATCCCTGATTGTGAAGTCATGCTGATTTATGAAAATCGCAGAACTCGGTTTCCAAGACCCTGGATCACTTTGGTATGATCTCGGGCGGCGTCGCTGGTGTTCTCAACCACTGTGAGAACTCCTTGACCAGCAAGGTGATGGGCCAGCAGTTCTTTGACGACGGATGGAACGTCATTGTCCGAGAGCAGTCTTGCTAGATGGCTTCCAGTGGCCAGCATGAGTCCTTTCTTCACGAGCTTAATTACCGTCCCTCCGGATCCTCTCTACTGAGCCTCGGTACATGAGAGTTTGCACATGAGAGGTTGTTAGGCTGGACTCATCTGGTGCTGAAGCATTTGGTCACATACCAAATGGAGTGCGTGGCTTTCTCATAAACTAGGAGTATGAAGGGAGAGTGTGGAAATAGGTACCACCAGCATTGCAGATTAATGTCGATGCGCCTGACTAGACAGACCTTGAGGATAAACTCCCAATGAAAACATGATTTCCCTTTTTACTTTGATAAGACCTAAGATATGTAGAGATGGTGATTGCGTGCTGCAGTGTTCTCGCGAGAATCTTCACTATGTCACCCCTTGCCGTGAGGGACAAGATTTGCCGGCAAGCGTTGCGCAACAGTGTGACCCGCTGCCCATTGCAACAGAACTCCACCAACTCAGGCAATTGCCGCTGCGCAATCTATGGTGCGCCATAGGGCTCACTCTGCAAAAACCCCTTTAAGGCTTATACAGTAGGGGTAAGAATAGAATCTACTCTTTCTATACCAATTTCCAATCTATTTTGAAAACTCAATTTTACTCCAATCTAGCTATAATTTGAATATAGATATAATCAAGACTTTCTCTTCAATATTATCTTTTTAGAGATAGATTTTCTTCAAGATTTATTAAAAAAAGTCGACTTTAAAGAAAAACCCTAACCCTTGAAAAGAGTTCTAAGCCTGACTCAGAATTTTGAAAATCCGTTTTTTAGCTGACTCGTAGTATGAGATTGACTGATTCGTATATTTTCGAACTTTTTAAATATACACCTCTTTTTACTTATTTAAAAAATTTTTTAGAAATTCAAAATTGTATAAAGAATATTTTTAAAAAACCTGAAAAAATACTGTATCTTCTAGACTATTTTTCTATATATTTAGATTTAAATTTCAAGCTATATATACTGAGATTATTTGAGTTCAATTTATAGAGATTTGAGATAGTGGGGTAGGTCTAGAGGGCTACAGGGGTTTTTTCAGAGTGAGCCCTATGGCGCACCATACAATCGCTCCCCGCTACGGACTTTCGAGATTATTAGAAAGAACGCCGCAACCAGTTCGCCGCCCTCTTCCTCTTTCCTGGGACGTATCGAATTTCTGGACAGGAAAGGTTTGTTGTGTCAAGGGTTGAAATTTTGTGAGAAATGCCTGCCTTCTCGGTGAGTTCCCCGCATGGCAGCCACCAACACAATCCCACGCGCTGCACCCCGAGTTTCGAGGGTTGGGATGTTGACATCATCGACAGCGCCTGGTTCGCTTCCTCGCCAAGGATGGCCGCACGTATTATGGCGATGCCATTCTGCCCAGGGGCGTCACAGACATAGGGAAAGCAAAGCAGGCCTATATCATCGCCGGTGATGTCCTCGGCAAGCACGATGTGACGGAGGATGTCGCCGACATCCGGTTGCTTCTGAGCCCGCTTGCTCCAGAGCATGTCGGGACTGTGAGGTGTTTGGGCTTGAACTATGCACAGCACGCCAAGGAGGTTTGTTTATTCTTCGTTTTTTTTCATTTATTTTTCTTGCAGCTGCGATAGGTGGCGAGTCATTCATTCACAGTGAGCGGATCGATGGAAGCTCACCGACTAATTTCCTGCAGACAAACATGCCCATCCCCAAGTATCCAGTGCTGTTCTACAAGCCAGTCACAGCGCTGGGGGGACCTTTTGATCCAATTCCGGTGCATGCGATGGCCCAGGAAGGTGAGGGTCTTGACTACGAGTGTGAGCTTGTGGCCATCATCGGCAAGAGGTGTTCCGACGTGCCCGAGTCTAAGGCTCTTGACTACGTGCTTGGGTACTCGGTGGGCAATGATGTCTCTCATCGGGACTGGCAGATCAACAAGGGCGGTAGCCAATGGTCGCTGGGCAAGGGATTTGATGGCTGGGCCCCGTTCGGCCCTGGCATTGTCTCGAGCGCGCTCATCAAGGACCCTCAGAAGCTGAGGATCTCGACAGTGCTGAATGGCAAGACGATGCAGGTGAGCAAGCACACAGCCAGCAGGCGAACAGGTGGTTGGGGTTTTGCAGATGTGCGAGGCTGACTGGCGATTTCTTTTCCAGGACTCAAACACGTCAGACATGATTTTCGGTCTTGCTGAGACGATTGCTTTCCTGAGCCGAGGGACCACGCTGCTCCCAGGAGATGTCATATTCACAGGTACGCCTCAGGGTGTAGGTGTAGGACGAAGCCCTCCAGTGTGGCTGAAGGACGGAGACGTCTGCGAGGTGAGCCTTGAGAATGTGGGCACCTGCGTCAACAAGGTCGAGTTCGGTAGCCCAACGTCGAAGTTGTAACCCAGACGTGTAACTTCAGTCTATATCAAACGCCAGAGCCTTGCCAATGCCAAGTGTTGGTCTGTTGTGTTTTTTCCTCATCTTTCTAAAAATGCACTTGGAGTCGTGAGTCTAGGACTAGTCTCGGCTATGCCTGACGATGTGGAGTCGGAGGAGAACGTCTAGTAAATGACACATGGCCACGATATCCAAACCTCTTTTTCACGTTGGTGCTAGCCAAAATATCAACAAGGTCAGTCTGCCTTGGCTGTGGATCGTGATTGCATTGGGTGCCCCAGTATTGAGAGCTAAAGTTGAAAGTTGAAAGATGTTTGGATGCTGCGGTCGCGCGATAAGCCAAGTACGGGGGCAGTGCTGACTCTTGCAGCGCCCCTTCCACTTAGGCAACTTGGTCGGCTGATATTTCCTCCTCAAGCACCGGAACTCACTGAAGGTATTGAGGAGACTGGCATTTTACCAAACTTATTTCTCTCTCCTAAAGGAACTATCAGGCTGTCAGAGTGCTCCATATACGCTGGGTTGACAGCATCTTTTTCTATCTCCCTTCCCTATTTCCCTTACCCTTCGCGCGCGCGCTCTCTCTCTCTCTCTCTCTCTTGCCTCTCACTCTCTTTGTCTCTGTGGTATTGTCATATCTGCGAACACTACTATGACGTTCTATCTCCATGGTGCCATAGAATTCTATCAGTTACTCTGCTTTCGTTTTTGTCCTATTAAATCATCAGGCAACACTTGACCCGAGACCCTAAAACACTTGCGCGCAAGGAAACGAGATACTTGGAGGAATATGGCCGAAACGGAAGGCCGCCCTGATTTCGATCTTTCCTCGTTCTTGACCTTCACTATCCCAAAAGTCGAGCAGGGTGCAAATTTTACGCAATCATCAGCAGTGTTGTCAGAAGGAGAGCCTATTCAAGGTTCTGACGAGCAGCAGGAAAGCCAGGGCCCAGACTCCGTACCTCCAGCAACCGTAGGAAGCGGAAATCTGATCGACTTGACCAAGTACGGGCCTCCGGATGCCTTGGTCAGGCTCAATCAGGTTGTCCCTCCACAAGTCAAGGCAGTCATCGAGAGCTCCATCGACAATATCCGCGCCCAAGTTGCTGCAGAGACGGAACTACACCGGCAACATGAACAAGAAGAGGAGAGGCGAACGATCGAAGAGAACGGCTCTTTATCTGTGGATAAGGGTAAAAATCCCGAAGAAGGCCCAGTGGGATCCGATGATACACCAGCCTCAAGTGCCACTTCGGACCACACCGATTCTGAAAGCTTTTACACCCCATCCGAAGGGCGAACCATATCTCCTGATCTGCCTCCAGAGGCTGAGACCGAGGCGGTCATCCTGGGAGCAGGAACGGAGCAGACCACTCTGGACCCAGGCAGCATGGGCCGGCCCGAGTCATCGTCAACATCGGCGTTGTACCCAAGAAGACGAGATGTTCTTAAGGCTGTGTTGCGGAAAATTGGTGATACTGACACTCGACGCCGTGTCCTTCATCGGTCTACTGGAGCCCTACGCCAGTCGGAGGCTCAATTAAGAGCAAAGTTCAGGCACGCGAGAGAAATTCTACAGCATCAGGACGTGGGGTCTAGGTAAGAAGCCTTCCTCGAGCCGACTCGGCCTCGATCATGTAGCTCTTCTTGCCCCTGCAGGATAATCGCTAACCGGTCTAGTGAGTGCATCTCCTGCTTCGACGACTTTGCCCTCAAGGACCTGGTTCAACTTCGGTGCCATAATTACTGCAAGCCGTGCTTCGAGAGTCTAATAGCGCACTCGATTGAGAATGAAGCACAATGGCCCCCTAAATGCTGTCTCAATCCCATTGATCACAAGAAATGCCTCAGACACATCTCGGGCGAACTCGAGCAGCAGTATAAAAAGAAACGCTTGGAATTCTCAACACCAATCGACAAACGATACTACTGTCCAATTCCAGACTGTGGCGTTTTCGTTTCCATGGAGAATGTAGATGCGGCCTATGACCGAGCCACATGCTCCTGGGACCATGTAACGTGTGTCAATTGCCGTCAGCAAGCACACGATGATGCAACCCAGTGTGTCAAGAATCAAGACATGAAGCTTGTCCAGAGACTCGCGCGGGAGCAAGGCTGGAGGCAATGCTGTCGATGTCACACAATGGTGGAGCACAAGAACGCCTGCCGTCATATAACATGCAGATGCGGCGCCGAGTTCTGTTACGTGTGCGGTAAAGTCTGGTGCACGTGTGACTGTACGGAGCGACAGCTGGAACGAATCAAGGCGCGGGCCATAGCGAACGCCACCAGGCGCAACGAGCGGGAAGAGCGCCAGAGGAGGGAAATGCAGGAACTCCACCGGGCCCTGGAAGCCATTGCGCAGATGGAGGCTGTAGAAGCCGAGAAACGGGAGAGAATCCGCCTGGCGAAGGAGGCACAACGCAAGAGACAAGTTAGACGGACGTATGCTGAGGCTAGTATGAAACTTGATGAGGTCAACGATCTTCAGAGAGACTTCCTCGATGACCAACATCGGCGAGACCAAGATCAACTCTCATTGAGAATCCTCGTTGCCATGGACGGCCTGGAACTCAAGCATGAAGCCAAGCTAGGCCAACTGCGAGCGTCATCAAAGGCTAAGATGGAGGAGAAAGAAAAGGAATGGGAGCAGGACTGGCAGGAGCGCGTTGCCCGTGAGAAAAAGGCTGAGGATTCTTACGAGACGCAGCTCATGGAGTGGGCCAAGTCCGTCAAGAACGGCGAGCGCCGTAAGGGTGAGCTGCTCGAGGCTCAGAGGACCAAGCACGCAAAGGGACGGGATGTTTACGCAAGCAGGCGAGACGATGAGCTCGAGAGATTACGCTGGGTGCTAGACGAGGAGGTAGCTATCGAGCAAGAGCTCATGGATGCGAAAAAGGTGAGGATCAAGGCGTCATTCGACGTTCAGGAGCGCGAGCTGCAGGTCAAGATCGGATCCGAACTCCGCTGGCGCGAGCTGGTCGCCTCGGAAAGGATCAGGCTCCTCCATAAGCTCAAGGAAGACGACCTCGCAGACGAGATCGTCGACGATGCTGATGATCGATGGGGTTCATTCATAGTCAAGGAAGAGGTCGAGGAAGCTGGTTCCTCTCGGTTCAGCTCTGCGAAGAAACGTGCCAGGGGCTAGATGACCTCGCTAGCTATCGCAGATGATGGATCCGGCCCATCCTCACGAAGACAAGCCACTCATCATAGAGAACCGACCCCTCCACCGTGGAACCCTCTCCCGCTGTCATCGGCCTTGCATGCTGCATGGGAAGATAGAACTTGGGACGTGTCATGGACGCAGACAGATGACAGGAAAAGACTCGGAGCCACTCCTCAAAGACCTATCTGCAGAAGGCGTACGATGCCGCCACCTTTCCTGCTCCCGAGATTGCCACCACGAAGGTCAGCTGTACCGACATCACAAGCACATTTGGTCACGCCAAGGTCCACACACCGGTGAGGTGGTTGCCCTTTCGACTCGCGGGCTGGCGTTCGAGCCGCGAGTTGCCTGGTATCGACACTTTTTCGTATGTTTCTTTGACGGGCCACTTGGACGGCAGTACGCAGCCCCATAATCCCTCGGGGCTGGCTTCGTTCCTCGATCCAGCCGTCAACATTTCCAGCTACAGTTCTTTTCGTCGTGCTGTTCAAGCCGAAAGTTACAGGCCATTCTCGATAGGTGCCTCATTCACGCTCGTTTTGACTCAGTAATATGACGAGGGACTACCGGGGTAAGCACCTGGGGCCGACCCGGGCACAAGAGTCTCGTCGTCGGAACTCTGCTCATCACCAAAATCATCGGGCCGTTCTGGAGGAGCGCGCATGGCCTCCAAGGTCCTGCTATCTAGCACAGGAACCTCGTAGGGCTTGAGAGTATGGATCTCGCGGGCGGACGGCATCTGGGCGAGCAAGGTTCCGGCAGGCGTGATGGCCTGGGTAAACATCTGAAAAATTGGGTTTATTGTCAACTTTCCCTTCATTCTGCATGCCCTTCAATGAATTCAATAGACAGCATCTTCTTACCGTATCATTCTGCTTGGACCACTTTGCTTCCAGCATCTCAATGACCCGCGTCTCCTCGAGCCTGCCAGCATCCGCACCCCAGGTCGTGCCTTTGTCCACCCTGCGGTCTTCTCTCTTCTCGGTCCACTCCTTTTTCAACCTGCTGAGGCCTGATGGCTTCTTGGACGAGTCTCTTACCTCGACACCCATCTCTTGGAGTCCAGCATGAAGCCAGCCTATAGCATCCCCGGCCTGCCCGCCCAGCTCGGCATCAATTCCAAAGAATCGACAAGCCTTGGCCCTACTTGTCCGGCGCAAATCCTCAAGATATCTCACAAAACCCTCGTTGAGCTTTCCGCCGCCCGCGCCTGGCCCTGCTGCCTCGTCGGCCTCCGCTGACCCTTTCTTGCTTCCAAGCCGCAGGCTCCCGCCCAATCCCGGCCCAGCCTGCCATGCACACAAGCTATGCGCCTTGGCCGCATGTTCCGCAGCAGCGAGGCACAACCGCGCAAACAGATGGGCCCGCACCTTGGGCACGTCGGGTGCCTTGTACATCCACTCCTTGTCGTTCCGGTTCCGGTCCTGGCTGACGATGGCGGGGTAAGGGTCGTCCTTTAGCACGGCAAGCAGCGTTGCCTCAGCCAGGGCTAGATGACTCTGCGCGAGGGCGGTGGGGGCGGATATGTCGGCGCATGGCACAGCGTGCGGCGGGCCGGGCTGGGGTTGCTCGGCGCGGCGGGCTAGGTAGTCGTAGACGGAGGCGGCGTCAAGGAGGTGCTTCGTGGCTGTCGAGATGGCGATCTGACGGTCTGAGGCGCCGACGGCGTAGAGGTCGAGGGAGGTTGTCGTGCTGTACAGGGGCTGGAGGGCAGCGCGGGCGAGGAGAGTCGAGGTGTAGCCGCGCGTGGCCAGGACGAAGGCGACTTCGTGCTCGAGACCCTGGATGTGTACCCTCGCTCCCTCGCGGCGGCCCGGGACGGGATTGTCGGAGAGGGTAGGCCGCCAGGAGATAGAGAGGGGCGGGGAGGCGCGTTGGATAATGCTGAAGAGCTCGGAGCCGTCGCCGATGGTGCGGTGGGCGAGGCCTGCGTCGACGGCCAGGAGGTAGGGAAGGTAGGCGGCCAGGGCAGAGAGGACGCTGGGGAGGTTGGCGGCCTGGGAAGATGATGGGAGGCGCTTGTGTTTTTTGAGGACGTCACGAACTACACCACGGTGGGTGCTGACAGTCAGGGGAAGGGAGGGGTGGGAGTCGCAGGTGAAGGAGGAGGAGTAGGAGAAGGCAGACGTGGTGGGAAGTAAGAAGGGGTAAGGCATCTTAGAAAAGTCGTGAGGATTATTTTGTCAAGAAGGGGCTTTGTGTGTTATGCAAAAGAGAGAATGTTCTTCTGTCTCAAAACTGAATACATCATGTCTTCATTGTGTCTCTGTGAGGAGGGGCAACTGAGTCGAGAGGAGGAGGGGTGGCAGAGCTGGCTTGGCATTGTGAACTTCGCGCCCGTGTTGTACATACATGCTACTGTATGGATGGTATGCTGTCATAGCTGCAGGGTTCTGGCAGTTCTGCTAGGCACTAATATACACTACCATAGCAGCTACAGCACATGTGGCTGCCAGTAAGGCGCTATGGCCTTGTACACAGCGCTATATAACCCTATAGTACAAGGGGTTTATGTACCGCAACCCCCACACCCCGGCACCCCAGCAGGGATCAGCAGCCACAAGCTCCCGGCCCAGAGACAGGGGTCCACAAGCTACAGCACCCAAAGTTCTGGACAGCTTCCCGAATTCTCGACTCTCCTAGGGTCACGATGACCTGCAACCTCGCGTCTGCTTCACCCACACGACACCTTCTTCCCAACGATCCCCAACACCTTTCGACCTCAACCTCGACGGCTTCTCAGCTCCAATAATCTGGCAAGGCTAGGGCTCGAAAAGTAGCTCCGGTATTTCATGCAATTGGGTCACTTGGAATAGGCGACAAATGGCTGGTACTCCCTCCAGGGGCCAGCACAAGCCCCGTCGCAAGGGCAAAGGCGATGATGATGCCTACCTGCCCAAGACGGAGACACTTTACCGTGCTCCTTCGTTTCCTCTAGCGGCGTTCCTCTGGCCAGCACGAGGATCAGTCTCGCAATGGGAGGTGCTGCCACTCATCCTCATGATAGTCGGCCTATTCCGATGGGCAGCAGGTCTTGGGGGGTACTCAGGTGAGCATGAAGACACTCATTGCCAGATCATACACGGTTGCTGGTGATGGCCATGGCTGACGCTAACCGTTCATTGTGTGTAGGCTTTGAGAAACCCCCCATCTACGGCGACTACGAGGCACAGAGACACTGGATGGAGATCACGACACAGCTGCCCATATCGCAATGGTACTTCTACGACTTGCAGTGGTGGGGGCTCGATTATCCGCCTCTGACTGCATACCACAGCTGGCTGTGCGGCAAGATTGGCTCATCCATCGACCCGAGCTGGTTCGCTCTCGACACGTCAAGAGGGAGCCATGACCCCAATCTGAAGATCTTCATGCGCGCCACAGTCATGATCTCGGAATATCTCATCTACGTGCCCGCGCTGGTTATGTTCGTCAGACGGTTCAGCAAGCTCAACGCAGTCTCGGGGTGGTCGGCCTCGGTGGCTCTCGCGGCTATCCTGATGCAACCTGGAACGATCCTCATTGACCACATTCATTTCCAGTACAACACGGTCATGCTGGGCTTTGTGGTGGCGAGTATGTCTGCCATGGTCGCTGGACGATACTTCTGGGCAGCCATCTTCTTTGTCGCAGCTCTGGGATTCAAGCAGATGGCGCTCTATTACGCGATTCCCGTCTTTGTCTTTCTTCTGGGCAGCTGCCTGTCCCCGCGTATCAACATCCCGCGCTTCCTCAGCATTGGGCTTGGGACCATCCTCGCGTTTGGGGTGTTGCTCCTGCCATTGATCGCTGGCGCCTTGTATGACACAGGCCGAGGTATCGCTCCCCGGCCCGAACTCGAGGGCAAGGCTGTGCCTCTGCCCATTTTTCCATGGATCGAGGACCATGTCGACCGAACCGCAGTCTACTGGCCTGTGATTGAGCAGATGGTCCAGATGGTTCACAGGGTTTTCCCCTTTGCGCGAGGTCTGTTTGAGGACAAAGTAGCCAACTTCTGGTGCGCACTCAATGTGGTCGTAAAGATTCAGAGATATCCCCCGGAGCTGCTGCAAAAATTTTCGCTCATCGCCACGCTGGGATTCAGCCTTCCGCCCAACCTGATCCTACTTCTCAAGCCAAGGAGGGAGATCCTCCCTCTGGCCTTTGCAACGACTGCATGGGCTTTCTTCATGTTCAGCTTCCAGGTCCACGAGAAGAGCGTGCTTCTGCCCCTGCTGCCCATGACCCTGCTTCTGGCTGGTAACAATGGCTTGGGCAAAGAAACGCGGCAGTGGGTCGGGTTTGCGAACATCCTCGGGAGCTGGACCATGTTTCCGCTCCTGCAGCGGGTCGATCTGCGCGTGCCGTATGCGGTGTTCACGCTGCTATGGGCATACCTGCTGGACCTCCCGCCGGTGTCACTGAGAGCCTACTTCCCGGGCACCAGGTCGTTCACGCAGTGGATGATCTTTCTCATCCATATTGCGTTCTACCTCGCCATGGGAGCATGGCACTTCGTGGAGGCTACCATGCCGCCGCCAGAAGACAAGCCAGACCTGTGGACAGTGGCCAACGTTGGTCTGGGCGCCGCTGGGTTTGGGCTGTGCTACCTTTGGTGTCTCTCCCGCTTGGTAGTGGAGAGCAAGATCTTCTCGAAAAGATCTCCAAAGAAGAAGGCGCAATAATCTCAAAGACGTTGTACGATAAGAGACAAAAGCAAATTAAAGAAGATGACGGCGGTCGGTCATGGGCGGGTTCTAGATTCTCCAAAACATAGCACAGCACGGCTTGGAATATTTCAAAGTTTTTCTCCTTGTCTCCCCATTTTCGTATTTTCTGCTAAACTGTGTACTGCATTTGGATCTTCTGGGCAAAATTATACCCTTGCTGCGTATTCCAAGAAAAGGATGGTGGGCGGGTTATCTCCCTTTCTTGCAGGCAGAGGACGGGACCATATACTTAGTAGATATCTCTTTCAACGCCCCATGCAGCCCTGTCGAAATGAATCCCACGCGAGTTCTATATTGGCCAAATGAAAGAGGCGTGCAATGCTGGTATGCTGACAACGTGCTCTGTTTGTGGGACGTCGCATTGCACAGAATCCTCACGGGTGTTATTTCCCTTGGGGTGGGGGCCCATATGACCGGCCGCAGCCTCTCGCGGCCACACCCTCATGAACGACTGGGGGAGCTGTCTACTGTTTGGTAAGCTCCAGGTGTGCCGTCAGCAGAGCACAGTAAGCACAATTTCCAGAGGGCAGCGTCTGCGATGGTTTCTTCTTCTAGATATAAGCCTACATGAGAATTGTACATCGTCGGGGCCTTCAGTATCGACTTGTCATTATTTTTCCTAAAGGGTCAAGTGTCGGGGGAGAGGAGGGCGGTGAGACTTCCAGCTGAGGAGGAAGAGGAGCATGAGGCGGGCGAGACTACATGGGCAGCCAGGCTCGACGAGGCTGGTTTGTCCTGCCACATTCCCTATTTGGACAGTTGGCTCAGAACTTCATCATTCTTTACTGTGCAGCACAGTACTATAGTAGCGCACCTTGGCGATGGTTCGGAGGGGAGGTGCGCATATGGATGGGATACGTTGAAATGAGGTCGGTCCGGAGAGTTCCTTCCTACAGGGATCTGGTGAACCCCTGCTCGTAACGCAGGCTAGCCAACTGCTGGGACTTTTTTCCTTTCTCATTCTCTCCCTCTCTCCCTCTCTCTTTCCTCTTCTTCTTGGACGATAACGGGGACCGGTCCCCCCAATAGGCGGCGCTGATTATTCATTGATCGGCCTCAGCGGTGAAATCCTGCCAGATCCTCCCGCAGAGCTCGGGCCCACACCTTCTTCTACCAACAACATTCACCTCTTGCAAGGCCGCTGCCTTCGGTGAACAAAGTAATGATCTGATTTCATTCCAAAAGTCCTCCTTACTAACGCTCGACGCCACTGGAAATCAGCGAAGCAATTTGCTGTTCTTTTTTCCCCCTTTCCTCTTCCCTGTCCGGTATCCTACTTGGGACAACGGCCTTTCTCTTCTTCCAACCACCTGTTTGCCTGTCGACTATTCGGAGTTACGCGTCGATGGACTGGGAGAACAGTACGGATGGACATATTGGAGCAGAATTGACGGATCTGTTTTGTTTCTATGGAAGAAATAGATGGGGAAAAGAAGACATTCCACCGTTACTGACCCCAGATTCGAGATCCTGACACCCTCTCTGCCTTATGCTCACCTCACAGACGTGAGCCATGTTTTTGGCCCCACGGTGACATCGCGAGCGCTGATCTTGTTCCGTTCCCTTTCTACTTTTGTTTCCTTCCCTCTGCATGGGGCATATTCTTTCCTCTTTCGAGACTAGGATGCTTTGGACGACTACCTCAATGTGTGCGCTGCTGCTGCGCCGCGAATCGAGCAAGCGCGGTCTTGTGCTTTTCAGCCCAGTGGGGCTTGATTTGCCATGTTCCAATCCGCTGGATCAAAAGTGGCCTGCCTGGTTCGACCTGATCTCGTGCTTCTATTCCATCCATTCGAGCTCGTGGGCTCACTCTGGTGAGTAAGTGAGTATCTGGTCATGTAACCCTTTGGATCTCAACCCATTGCCTTCAAGCACAGGTGGTTCTAGCAAGACAACATCCTATTCATAAGCATAGTCCCAGCTCTCTATTCATACCTTCTTTCTTTAAGCCTACTGAAAACAAAGTACACCCGATCTACTACTTACTATCTATAGCACAGTAGAGCCACCCGGAGGTGCTGCTACGTAGCATGCATGTACTGCGGCACACGGGACCCGCCACACAGTCACTACTGTACTACAGCAGCTCACCTTGCCTGCGCGAGCCTCTAGAAGAGCATCAGTGCTCCCCGTTTTGTGGGGAGGATGACCCACTCGAGGCTGGCCAGGCTGTAGGAAGAGAGCTGACGGAGGACCCCCCCCTCCCAGTCTTGTGCTGCTGGCAACGCTCTTTCACTCACACACACACAACACTTCTCACGCAGCGAAGGGTCAGACCACGGAATGATCTGCACTGCCGTGATGGAAATATTACGGTAAACTTGACCAGACTTGGCTAGGATGGCATTACCAGACCACCACCTCTCCTCCTTCGGTCCCGTTGGTGATGATGGTGATCTGAACAACGTTCCTCCTCCTCCTCCTCCCTCGGGGATGTGGGCAGGGGTGCTTGGGTGGAGGGAGCATGGGCCGACATGGCCTGCATGCTCGCGTACCAACCAACAGCAAAAAGCTTGGCTGCATGTGGCTCTGCAACCTCGCAGAGTTGTCGGTGCCGCTCTTTGCTATCAAGATCCGTCCCGGTCAGCGCCGATGCACCATGGAGGACCCTTCCTTCCCTCACTCAGCCCTGCTCCATTCCAGTCTGCAACTTGCTGCTATGTTGTTGCTATTTTCCTCTAACATGGGTACTCTTCTTTCCTAGCGTTCCTGGCTCTCGGAGATTTGCCTTTTCGGTGCATCTGTCGCCTGACTTTTCCCTTTCCTCTTCTTCTGTTGTGCCAATTTGCCCTTGTTTTTCTTCTTCTTTTGTCACCTCTCTGTCTGTCGGTCGGTCGGTCGGTAATCCTCCTCTTCTATCCTCGCTCGACCGTACCCGTTGCCTCGTTCCCTTTTTCCTTTTGCGAGGCGACTGACCTCGACTCTCCTTCCAAAGACACGTGCGGTGTGTGAAGTTGTCTTGCTTCTTCTCTGGTCTTCTTCGTGTTGTGGGCTTCAAGGTAAAGCACACACACATCATGATGTTTCTGTCATCAATAGTAGCGGGTGTGACCGCGCTGGCGGTTGGGACTGCTGCTGGGACTGTCACGCCCAGCACAAGTGGCTCGAGCAGCGCCCCTGCCACTGCCTCGGCATCGATCACCTCGTCCGCCGGGTCCAGTTCGACGACGTCTTCCGCCATCACAACACATTCCATCGCGGTTGGGGCAGTATGTCTTGTTCTCTCTTGGGATTCACTGGCGGTGATGGTTTCTCAAATTCTGATATCAACGTCTTTTTCTTGTTATAGAACGGTTTCAAAATCGAGCCTACAACGACAAATGCTTCGGTTGGTGATATCATTGGTAAGAAGGCCTGCCCCTGCTCAACATTTCTATCTTTCATGCTTTGGCTTTTCTCAAGACTAATGGCTTCGACCCAGAATGGAGATTCTATCCGACGGGACATTGGATTGTCAGGTCGGCGTTTGGACAGCCATGCATACCATATGAAGACACTGGCCCGAACCTCGTTGGCTTCTCGTCAGGTCCCCAAGACGTGGCGACGACTTCGGATGATGTAAGTCCCTTGCAATTTGCTCGCTCGTTCAGATGGCTATTTGGAATGAGGAGCTTCCCCTTCGAGAGTCAACATTGCTTGGCTCAGTCAAGGCATTCTCATTATGAGCCGAAGACTTCACTTGCAGACTTGTTCACTCACACCTCTCCACAGGGCCCGACATTTCAAGTCAGGGTCAACGACACCGAGCCCATCTTCTTCTACTGCGCGGCTTCAGGATCTTGCGTCAAATATCACATGGTCGGCGTCATCAATCCCACCGCCGACGAAACCTATGAAATGCAGTACGAGTACGCCGAGAATGCCACCTTCCAGATGACACCAGGCGAGGCATTCCCAAGCGAGACCGCCGACTCAACCGCATCTTCCGCAACCGCCACATCAGGCGCGTCCAGCGATGGCTCCTCGTCCTCGTCGGGGAGTGGGCATAAGGGCCTCTCGAGCGGCGCCATTGCTGGTATCGTCATCGGCGCGGCGGCGGTTGTTGTCTTTGCGGCGGCGCTGATTTACCTCTTTGGCCGGAGGAGCGGGACGAACAGGGCATTTGGCGGTGCAGGGCCGAGCGGTAGTATTATTGACCCGTATGGAGGCGGACCGATGCAGGACGCCAAGTACGGCGGACCCACTGGGCCTAAGAGTCCTGGCCAGGACACCTTCACGTCAGCTGGGTACTCAACGGCACCCTCTGTCGACCCGTATCAGCAGATGCACATGGGCCAATACGGAAACGGTATTGGCTATCCTGCCAGCACGGGGAGCCCGCCGCCTATGAGCGAGTACTCGCAGAGTTTGTACCAGCAGCACTATGGGAGCGTGCCGCAACTTGGGGTGGACGGTGGTGCTCATCATCAAGCGATGCAAGCGGGGATGTTGTGAGTACAGTGGCTTGGGGCTGCGGTCTGACTGCATGAGAGAACATCTCTTAACTGACTCTTCACTTTGACAGTGCCGCTCCACAGCCGATAACGCAAAATCAAACACATCAACCATTGCCGCCACCGCCACAGGATCAACAAAACACCATGTACAACGCGCCGATAGAACTGCCCACGTCGCTAAACCCAGGGAACTCGCCCTTGCCGCAGTACAAAAATCCTGCGGGCACGTACAGCTGGGGTCAGAGCAGCGAGGGGACTTACCGACCGAGCAAACCATTATGAGCTAAAAGGCGAACGAAACAAACTCGTTCGTCCCCATTTCTCATCTGTTAGGAACACTTTTAGGTTATTTTGATGAACCTTCGATGCCATTACGAGATTTTGAAGGGTGCTGTGGGTTGTGTGGCTTCATTTTTTTGCCTTTATTCTATGGTGTCGTGGCGTCTTGAAGGATTATAGTGAAGTTGAGAGTATGAACCTCTTCAGCCGACTTGTGGGGCACAGTGTTGCATGTTATTTTGGTTGCAGTGCCAATGACGGCTTGGGCGGAGATTTGAAAGATGAGCATTTACGTGCACAGGAAAGTACAGGTCAGTCACCTCAAGGGGCTTACGTTGGTCAGATGGAGGAGCTGGTGCGAATAAGGCCAGCAGCTATTATTATGTATTCTCAGCTCTGCGGGGGCCGAGGAGCACCGTTGCGACAGTGACAGATTACGCCGTTTGACGACTGTCTTTTTTATGTAGAATTATATAATGTAATTCCAATGAACCAAACCTCCCAAAAGAGAATATGCTGAACTATAGACCAGAGGAGGTCCATGAACCAACAATTCTTAATCCGATATTAGATACAAACAGCCCCTCGTTGCTTGTGAGCTGTTTCGTAACTTGCAGCGGGTTATTCCTATTAGACTATCGGATGCTGTGTTGACCATACTAACTATTGAGGTAAACCTGATAATCCAATATAATGAAAATTCATGCTAGGGACTCCAGAATGTAGGTAACAATCTGCTACGCCAAATTTGCTTGAACATAATGTCCCACCATGTCTAAGACTAACTAGTGTCCAAATCTCATGGGCTTCCTCCCTCTGTGACGACTTTCCCGGAGAGTGCGACGGACTGTTTTGATCAACCGCGACCACCAAGAAGCGATCCAACTGCAGAACCATTGCACACCGCTGAAGAATTTCTGCAGCCAACCGCCGATCGCACTGAAGAAACTGCCCCAATCAACAAAGTATACTATCGCGGCCGTGGCTAAGCCGGCTACAATGGGAACTCCCACTGTAGCCACCGTCACAGACCCCCACATTGCGCCGACCTGCAAGGTATGAGACGCTCCCATCGTCAGACAAGAATAGTTGACGAAGAAGCCGCCAACGGTAGCCTTGAACATAAAGGCGCCTGCAGCCGCGCCGGTGAGGACACCCAGTGTAGCCGCAGCTATGGCCTTCCAGTCCTTCCACCCCTTTCCCTCGGAACACTTTGACATCTTTTTCCTGAGTTTGCACGCCTGCTCGTCAGACCCTACGGAGCTCTGACGGGCTTCTTCAATGCTGCGTACCCATTCAGTGAACACGGCCTGGTCCATGTGGATGCTGATTTTGATGGCATCGTCGACAAAAAGTTCGTGTTCCTTGTTGCCAGGCCACTTGTCAAGACGCCTGCCATAAAAGGTGGATGTGCCATCAATGATGATCGGGTCGGGTTTGTGAGAAGATATGCTGAATCCATAGAGAGTGAGACGGCGGGTGCATCTTCCTGAGACGTTGAATTGCTCTAGTCGCAAGCCCTCTTCGACGAGTACCAATATCTCGTTTGGCTGCAGGTGTTTCTCAACATCGGAGATCGTCTCTTGAAGCTCGACAGCTGTTGTGACTCGGACAGGGCACCAAGAGCCTATGACCCTTGTCAGCTACTGAAGACTATGATTCAGCACGAATATTTAGTTGTTTCATAAATTGGGTCAAGCTATCGCTGTCGGCGGAACGAGTTCTACCTAGGCCTAACTCACCCCAGTGGATTTTCCACCACTGCTCTTTGCATTTTGACTTAAGACGCGCTTGCTTGTCGGGATCGGAGACGACGGCAATGATGGCCTGATCTTCCTGTTTGCGCTTGGCCTTGATCTCTTTATACATCGCATCAACGCACTTGCTGACGTCTCTCCTGGCATGACGGCGCTTTGGCGTAGGGATTCTGGTCAAGTCACCAGAATGGGAGCTGCTGGTCCTCATCTTGAACGGTGTCGAGATCTAGGTACGGTAGACAAGACAGAGAGCAAGGCGCCTGACAGAGAGCGATCACGTGATCAGACCTGCGGTGGCAGTGACCCTCTGAGCCTGTTGTGGTTTGCAAAGAGGGAAAGTCGCGTGGAACAAAGCGGGGAGGAACAGCCAATTTATAGACGACAGGAAGAGATACGTACCTCTGAAAGGCTCGCTCAGGCGACTCTGAGGCCGGCACATCAACGCAAGTTTGTAGATTGAGCCTCAAGCATGAGCACTCCATCACGATCGGGTTTCACTAAATTCACATGCTGGAGAAAGAAAAAGAAAGGGGGGGGGGGGAGAAGAAAAGCGACTGACCGGCGTAAAATTACTCCATGGTAACCATAGCTCACAGGCCAATCTGCTTGAAGAACCAGATATGCGCTCACCACTATGTAGGAGACACTCCGAACAGCCCGACTTACATGCAGTAGGTCAGATAGCGTACCACAATAGATTCAAGTCTTTGCAGCAGGAGGGTTTCAGTATGTAGTCGTGCATATCATCTATTCGCTGAATTATTTTTGCAGGCGGTCTAGTCTGCTAAGTAGGTAGTACTGGAGCCATGCATGGCATTTTAGAGATGGTCAATAGAATGATCGTGCTAACCTGGAAGCATATGCAGCTAAGTCTGTATGGTATTCTGGACCACCCAACAATTCGTCGATATCGACGCAGAAAAAAAGTAGTTGAGGAAACGTTACATAAGGGTGTGCTGACCGACTGCTTCCCAAAGAATGTGACTTGTGATATGTGTGCGCAATATAGCCAAACAGGTTGAAAGGAGGAAGCTTTCCTCCAGGTGCCAGTATCGTAAACCTCGTTATTCAACCCAAGATTATCCTCCAGTTGCCGATTTTGGTCTGAGCTTACACAGGGTCGACCTCTCGTACTCAGTGTACTTGATCACCTCGCTATCGTGGGTACATTGCAGTCTATTATTAGATTCACAACTCCAATATGCCTGTAAAGGTGAACCAGGGACCAACATCGGCGCAATGGGACGCTATGAAGCCGCATATTCATAGCCTCTACATCGAGGAGGCTCGGCCATTGAAAGCGGTCATGGACATAATGGCCAAACAGTACAATTTCTATGCCTCGTGAGTTTACTACGGGAGATGATACAGAACACTTTGATCTGATAACAACTAGAGCAAAGATGTTCAACTCGCACTTCAGAGAATGGTGCCCTGACTTCGATAAGAACAAGAAAGAGAAGAACGCGGGGCGCATTGCCTGTCTTCCGTCTAGAGGGAGAAGGACGAGGCCTAGGAGGTTAAGTAATTGGAATCGTCGGACGCAGGTACCACCAGGACATCATGCGGTTCCTCCAGTCCGGACCCTGCTGCCTCGCACTCCCAACTGCTATCATAATATCGAAGTGGTCATTCATTCCGTAGGCATGTATACCGATGGATTGTTTGACAAGTTTGGCTGGCATTCCTTTTCAATCAAACCACTGGCAGGAATGCCCGATCTTACCCCAGTCTGGCAGCACATTTCAGATCAATGTTTTGGAGCCACCAATCTCATCAACAACGGATGTGTGAAGCAAGGCAGAGAGACGTTGAATCAGATGTACGCCAAAGTTTCAGAAGTCGTCCGGTTCTGTGATCCTGCTATGATGATCAAATTCTGGAGAATTCGTTACATGCTTTATAGGACTTGTCTCCGTTGGTCCGACTTCCAACTTCTTGAAAGCTTTGTACGCTACGTTGGAGAATTTGTCAAAATCTACCACGGCAAAGGCCATCCCCTGTTCCAGCTTCTGGACGCTATGGCTCGATCTCCTCAGGAAGAGTGGAAGCACACATTACAAATATCGTATCTCCGGACAATACACGCCACAGAATCTCGGCTAGGACGGCAACATGCGACTGTACTTCACATGTGGTCCAATTACTTCAAGTGCTGGGAGTCCAAAACCGCGGTCGACTCGCTCAGGAAAATTTCGGAAGCGTACTGTGGTCTTCTTGAAACTGCAGAAAGAGAATCTGGGTATTACGGAGAGACAACCATTGCCGTATTGCATGGATTTTTGTATTTTGGATGTTATAACCTGAAAGATCCCGACTTGACGGTGAACCTCGCATCAAAGCTGTTTTACAGAGTAAAAGATATGCCTTGCTTGCAGGGCGTTCCTCAGTGGTGTTTAGCGACACAAGGCTTTTCACTGGCGGCAAAGCTATTGGCAATTTCAAGTAGGAAATCAGGAAGAACTTAAGACAGTCAGCGGTATCTGGAAGACGCAGTCCTTAGCTTGGGACGCGGCGATCGAGAATGCCGAACAAGGGCAATGATGTTGGCGGACCTACTGCGTAGGTGGCTTATAAAAGGACGTAAGATTAGCGAGGCGGCATTTTGGAGCAGCTGGAGACTCGACTTGACTTCAAGCATTCGTAACGATCAAGTATAAGCTACAAAGCTCTTCAATGAAACACTATCGATATCTAAATTTTGGGCTAGCTATTAATGGCCAGATAAAAGATATAGTTGCTAGAGAGCACAAGACGTATTCTACATTACATAAGAAGGCCCTCCCTGTGATTTTGTGGGGGCCGCCGGGGTGGCTGCTCACAACTGACAAAGATGTCCAGGGGATGAGAGAGATCCGAGAGCCAGGTCCGTCCCTTCTTTCCTTCGAGGTGATCAAGGCCTTAATCTATCTCCAGCTCTTCTGGGAACCTGCCGCTGCAAGCCAATATAACACTCAGGCCTCTCTGCCAAGGCCATAATACGGACCACGGTTTGTTGACACACATACAGTCGCCCATCTTTCCCTGATTCTGACAGACATCTTTGATTGTGCCAGCGCTCTCAAGGTGGAGCAAGGCTATATCAAGGTCGGGGCGTCAGGCTACTGCTTCGGCGGGCGGGCGTGCTTCCGGCTCGCTGCCGCTGAGCAGGAGCCTCTGGTCGTCGATACCGTCAGGATCGGGCATTCGACCTGGCTCACCCAAGGAGGACATTGGCGGGACCAACAAGGGCGTGACGGTGCAGGTGATCGCGTCGAAGACTGCAAAGTGCCATCCTTTTGCCCTTTCTCTCCAACACTTTCCATAACTCGAGGTTGGAGTGAGGTTTAGAAGGCTGACGGAGGCTGACGCTCTCAGTAGGGTTTAGTATACACTGAGGAGTGGAGAAACCATACATTTCACGGGCTGCAGGAGCTGGAAGTTGCGTTTCAAAACCGGCAGTTCCCCGACGTGGTAAACGCTTGTTTAATGCGTGGTGATGAGAAGATACCTGGCGAGAGGGGCGCGAAGGTGCTGGGTAAATCAGCGGCTGCGAGCTGATACAAGGAGTGATTGCATGGCGTACACGAGTAGGATGCCAAGTTTGAGAGTGTATGGTGTCATTAGATGCAAGCAGTTTGTTCTGGAAAACCAACCAGATCCTAGATGCATGCCTCTTACCATGACTTCCCCAGCACCCTCTCGATAGTGGCTTTGGGCATGCAATACACAGGATCCACTGGCTGGGTGCCAGGATACCCCAGAAGGCTCAGCCCGGTCATGCCAAAGCAGGTATGCCATACGTCGACCATATCACCCGGACGATCGGCGATTCCCCCACCCTGGGTGTCCTGGGACCGCAAGATGAACTTGATCAGCGCGTCCCGGTCGATCCAGTGTGCGCGCCCGATGATTTGCAGGCTGCTCAACACCCACCAGCTATAACAGACATCCTCGGTCTTCTCCGGGCGGCCGTTCAACCCGCCACTGGGGGTCTGCCTCTCGCTGAGCCACTGGCCGAGCTTGTCGACATCAACGAGGTCGAGCCTGCCGGCGATGGCCAGGGCGGCGACGCAGGTGAAAATCTGGCCCGAGTGCGACTCGGCACCGGGTTGGACGCCATAGCCGCCGTCGAAGTTGGCACAGGCGACGATGTGATCAACGGCCTTGGAGACGTCAACAAGGTCGAGAAGGCCAAGGAGAGAGAGGGCGTTCAGGGCGCCGTAGAGGAAACGCGTGTCTTCTTCTCCCCACTCATCACCAGCAAAGGTGCCAGTTTCTCTGTTCTGCAGGGCTGCGATGACTATTTTGTTTCTCCATCAGCACACAGACACATTGATACACACGCTCACATAGGAAACCGCTTGTGACCCAAAACGACAGGCCACGTGTGGAAACTTACACTCGCCCACCTTGGCCTTGCCCTTGCCCCTCTTCTCCAGCTCGTCAAAGGCATCCACCATGGCCAGGATCTGCACGGCACTGACCGTGTAGAGCATGTGCGCGTCGTGACCAGGAGCGGCTCCAAACCCGCCGCTGTCGTGCTGGCAGGACAAGACAAAGTCTATTGTCTCGTCGCGCGGCAGGGCATCGGGGTGTCCGAGCAGGTGCAGGGCCACCAGGCCCCAGTAGACGCCATTGAGGCGCAGGTGCTCGGTAAGCCAGTAATCATATTCGTCCTTGCGCGTGTCCAGACTCTGGACGTATTTTACATGATTTGCAGTGGCCAGCTGGAGCTCGTCTGGTAGCTCATCGAACCGCGTCGTCGGCATTGTTCAGTTGCGGTGCACGCAGAGAGATGGTAGTGGTCTGATGTGTGGGTGAGCGTGTCTGTGTGTAAGACTTGTTCATTTCAAACTGGAATTGCGGGGGGAGAACTCGCAAGTGGGGGGGCCAACAGGGTGACGACAACAAAAGGTAAGTACTTAGTGAAGGTTGTCGTCGAAAACTGGGGAGAATATTATGTCAGCCGTGCGCGGGAACGGCGTGCGCGTGTGGTCCACTAAAAGTACAGGCGCTTCGGGGGGCCCGAGGCGCTGGAATCTCTTGACTCTGGAGTTTGACTTTCCCATCCAAGAACAAGAAACCTTAACCATTCCAGCCCCAATCTCAACCCAACCACCAAGAACAATACTGGCGGCGATTCTTGTGGACTATACAAACATCGCCAGCACGTGCGAAAAAAATAAAAGGTTGCGTTTTTTTCCCTTTCGAATTTGTGATGTATCATTTATGATGGCCAACGCAGTAACTTTACTAACAGTGAGTTGAGTTGAAAGTCTTAGCCAAAGAACCAAAGAGGAAGGGGAACAAGGCTGAACTGTATTTCCTATCCCTGAACACAATGTCATTCTTCATGTGCCACGGCTTTGATGAGCCACAAATGTAACTTTCTCGTTGCAGGGTTATCACGTGTACCCGGTTCCCTTGTTCTTTTTCTCTTCTTCTTTTCCTGTCCCTTGTTGACACAAATCCTGCATCGTGTCTGACGTTGCATTCTTTAGGGGCGATCATGGTTCGAGAAGCCTTATATGACACGGGCGATATATGCGCATAGTACTTATTCTCACAAATAACATCTTCAACGACAGGCCTTATCCAGGTCTTGGTCTGTGAGTCTCCCTGGACTAGCGACGGCGTACGCAGATTGCGTGCAGCATGCCACTATGGGCTAAGAGAACCAACAAAAGAAGAAAGAGGCCAAAAAAAGTGGAGGTAATCAAATGGCACCACCACAGTGTCTTTGACAAAGCCGTGCGTGCCGGCTCTATTTTTGGACCGTTGACCCTGACAGGCGTGCCTGGCGTTGCGTGCGGCGGGCCCCTTGAGCGCCCTTGGGCTCCTTGGTGGGTGCTGCTGCCCGATCTTGCGAACAGCAGGACAGTGCCGCGTTTCAGATCGGCTTCTCGTACCTGACCTAGACCTGTTTGGGCATCAAGCCCTGGAGAGTACCCCTTCTGGAGTCCGCACTGGGCCCGACAGCCCGCCTGAGCAAGCAAGGCGAACGAAAGAAACCTCGGCCTTGCGTCGGGACAGGAACAGGGGGTGGTCGACACTCCGAATACTTTGCTGTCTTCTTTCTGTACAAGGGTTCTCAAAAGAAGAGGAAACATTAGCCTGCGACGAGGGAAGGGACAGAGGGGAAGAAAGACAGGACAGATAAGAGATAACAGGATTCTCCTTGGCGAGACCCTTCTTGTATCTGTGTCTAGGTGCGTTCGTGAACAGGTGTCATGGGCCATGGAATTAATGGGTTGATACTTTCTCCGACTCGACTTGGCGTGTTGCGTAGACTGTGACGTGGCCAGACACTGGAGTACCATGGAAAGGGCGTGTTCTCAGGGAAAGACATCGCTTTCTTAGCTGCTGATCCGTACGACTTTGTATCCTCAGCGACATGAAAGAAGGCGACACGGTTACAAAAGAACGGAAAACGAAAAGGATCATGTTGAACGACTATTTTGGCGTCATGTAGCTATGTAGCACCTTACAACATTGAACTCCTCGGTACTCGAGGCAAGTGCTGTAGCATCTGCGCCTTGATTGTGTCCACCCCTCAGCCCCGTTCAACCCCGGGTATGGGCATGTTCCCACCCAGCGGCTCAGCTTCCCCTGAACGTCGATAAAGCCGCTGCAGCCCTTGAGCCTGGATACCGGTCTAACTCCATAACTCGATGTCCAAAAAAGATACCTTCCGTGAATCGCACGGGATAGAAGCAATGTGCACTTCATGGTTCGCCCGCCGTCCAGAGGAAATACTCCGCGCCCATGACAATACCCGACGACGTGCAGGCTTTGTTTCAGAAGGGCTCTCTATCTGCGACCACCTGGAGTTGAAACATTTCTGGTGGATCCCTCGTAAGCCGCGTGCTATGCAGAGCAAGCACATGTGCGCCGCGTGTGCTGGCCGGCCAGGCAAGAGATAGACCATTCTTGGTGGAGGGAGAAAGGGAGCGCTTCCAAATGGCAGTATTAGATCGACCCGTGCTGGATTGCTTTCCTAGAACATAAACCTCCCATCTCCAGTATGATTAGGATGTCTCCCCGCCTCTCCCGCTCTCTCAGGGGGTTGTGTATCTACTTGTTCGCCCTGACGGGGAGGCTCGATACGTGCGCGGACCAACAGTGACCTGGTTCTTCATTTATATTTGTGCTTCTGAAAGCCACCGATTGATTAACAGTCGAGAGCCCATTTTCACTAGTACCTCGTTTCCTCGTCATTTGGAGGTCAACATTATATTACAGACGGCATGCCACGTTGAGACCAGGTTTGCCGACAACAAGAAACAAGGAAAAGTCTCCGTGTTGAGATCGATCTTATCTCACACCGACCTCAGCTCAGCCGTCCATCCACCTGGGCAGGACAAGAAGATATCAGCTGTGGCCCGTTCACTCGGACAAATTCCCCATCCTTTCGCTTCGCGGCACGGCACCAGCCCAGAGAGATATCCTCTCTTTCCCTCCCTCTCTCCCTCTCTCCTGCGCCGTGGTTGCCCTGCTTTGCAATCAGGGACGAGGCGCAGACCTTCACAAAAGAGCGCAATGCAGATGGGTCCCTCATCAAACGAACCCATCTATTGGCAATCAAAGCTGCTTATGTCCACTCTCAAAAGAACCATAGCGCTAGGTTTCGGCCATATTTGCGCTTTCATCTTCTCGAGTTAACCTCCTTGTGTGACAAAAAGAGGAAGAAGAAGAAAAAAAAGGCCAACCACGTCCAGCCTTAGCAAGGAAGGTCTACTGCTACAGCCGATTTTCCGCTCATTGATTTTTGTCTTTTCTTCTTTTGTTCTTCTTTCTCTCGAGCTTGTCTCTCCCTCACACATCTGCCAGGTCAGAGGCGTGAGAGTTACAACGTCGTCGACGCCTCCTTGACGGGACCCAGCCCACCGCTCACCTTCACGTCACCCCACGATCCTAGACAGACTGGCCTGGCCGCTGGACCGTATCTTCCCTGTCAACGACGACGACTACACAAAGGTCTACCTACTACTGGGGTTATCCTCTCTAAGCACGCTCTCGATTGATGACAGATCTTCCTTCTCTCATGCCAATAGCATCGTCTTGCTCTGCGGCATAACAGCGCTGGCAATTCGCTGCGATTCATCAACTTTTATCTCCAACCTTTTGACATACCGTTTGTTTGGCCTTCCTGTCTCCCTTCCGTCGACGCAAACTTGGAATTCATTCGACCCGCACCGAGGAACCTCGTACTCGGATCCGCTTTTTGTGCCAGGACGGCTATCGAGAGCGTCGGCGTTGGGGTTCACCTTTACCCGGACGGAAGCCCATCGGCGCAGACAACCTTTCCCAGACCAAGATCAGCTCAGTCTGATAAACCTCCGTCCGTCCTCCTCGGGCCAGCATCGCGTACCTGGTTTCTCTTTCCAGGCTGGCCTGCCGTAGAAGGGTCTCATATAGCCCTCACCATTCTCAGCCATATGAAACCACGCCCCTCCTCTCGGCAGCCACCCTTCAGAAAAAGATAAGACAAAGGACGTCACATTGTTCCGCAGAAAAGGGCGCTCTGACCCAAAGGGCGTTGGATGTTTCGCTAGTTCAAAGGTGCTAGCGCGGTCAACTTATTCGATAATTCCATTCTCTAGGGCTGGGCAGATCATTGCAGGACTATCGTTACAAAAGGTTTCCGTACTTGGCAGCGATCTGGTTATTAGGGGCCTCTTCTCCGCTGTAGCGCTACGCTACGCTTACTACCACGCGCCAGGATGGCCCGCAAGAAGTCAGTGCCAGGGCCGCTGACGCTGCACCACACTACTGAATCAGGGATAAAGGGGGCCAAGCAGTACCAACAGCAGCAGCAGCAGCAGCAGCAGCAGCAGCAACAGCCCCGACAGCCCCGACAGTACCAGCAGCAAGCGCAGGAAGAGGATCAGCAGCGCCAGCACCAGCGCCAGCAACTGCACCACCACACTCAGCAGCAGCAGCAGCAGCAGCAGCACCACCACCACCAGTACCAGCAGCAGCAGCCGCGGCAACGTGCCCACACAACCAACGGGGACAGTCGCAGCCACAGTGTGAACTCGACCACCCCCACCCCTGATGAAACAAGTCGAGCCCTCTCGCCAGAGGCACCCGGCAGCGTCAGGTCGCTCTCACCCAACTTGTCACCTCGATCTCTTTACACTTCCAAATTCTCCCCACATAACCAGGGCAACAACGGCCATCCATCGCAGCCCTCTCCTGGTTCCCAACAGTCCCAGGAGGCAATAGCCATATCGCCGCGCAAGGGCAGCCCGCAGCAGGTGCCCAGCCCACAGCCTCAGCCGCAGCGCGAACGTCGCCAACACCCGAACCCGCAGGATTCGCCGGCTGTGTCGTCGTCGTCTTCTTCCTCTCCTTCTCCCCACGAGACGAAACAGCCTCACATCGCCGAGCTGCAGCAGCGATTACCCGCGACAACAGCGGCTGCAGCGCCCTACTCCTCATCATCATCGACCACCACCCATCATCAAAAATCCAGACAACATCATCAGCATCACACAGACCACCGCCTCAAGAGCAGCCACGGCCGGCGCCGCGAAGAAGGGGTCTCCCAATCCGGCAGTAATAATAATAAGCAGGGCTTCTTTTCCAACTTCCACAAATCGTCCAAGTCGTCAGATCGCCTGCCCCTCCAATCCCAGGGGCCCCAAACTGTAGCCTGGCCGCACGACGCAATGAATGGATCCGATCATCCCCCCATTACCAAACACAGCTCAAAACAATCGGGTAAGTAAGCATACCAGGCACAGAGCGTTGAAACCCAGGCGGGAAGGCAGTGCGCACATTGTGGGCTTGTCCTGATCATCCTGTCGCGCATGATCCCCCCCTACCCTCCACCCCCCTGAGTACTCTCAAATTTAATGATCTGGCATCGTGGTATTTGAAAAATGTACGGTCTTTTTGTTCTCTGTACACAGCTGACTCTGTGCTGTCTTGTTCCGCGCAGAGGCCCCATCCTTGCCCTCAAGAACAGAGACTTCGATAGCAGGTGGTGACCCGAACTCCACTCCGACTTCAACAACAAAGAAAGCCTCCAAGCCGAAGCCTTTTACATTGTTGAGCAGGACGAAATCGCACCGCGAGAAGGAAAGCCGCAGCCCACGCCACACCCCGAGCCCCCAGGAGATGAGAGATACTGCCCCGACACCGAAGACGGCTGCGATGATGGATCTCGATCGACCAGAGCAGGCGCACGTCCCCCCGCCTCCGAAGACCGCCATGATACCCCACGACCGTGCCTTTCGGGAAGCCATGTCTTCGGCGTCGAGAAACCATTCGGCCGATCGCGCCCCATCAAGAGACGCCTCTTCCGACAGACGTGGTCACCAGGATCGGGAACACGCAAGAAACCAGTCAACGCCCAGAGATGGCAACGGTGCAACGTCATTCTTTAATAATTTGAGGAGAGAAGGAGGCCGCGTGGCTGAGTCAATTGGCAAGGGCCTGTTCGGGAAGGGCGGTCGCAGCGCGAGCACGACGGAGAGGGACCTGGTGGACGACGAGCACTACGTTCTCAAGGTCATCAACCTGCCATTGGTCGAGCAGACCCGGCTGACGAGGATATCGAAACGGCTGGAAGAGTCGCGCGATAAGACAGAATTCTGGATGCCGGCATTCCCGTGGAGGGCAATTGACTACCTGAACTACAAGGGATGCGACGTCGAGGGCCTCTATCGGGTACCCGGCAGTGGCCCGCAGGTCAAGAAATGGCAGCGGCGTTTCGACGAGCGTAAGTCAAGACGACGGGCAGTGCGCAGTATAAATGGCTGCCGGATCCGCTAACACATCTGCTGTAAACAGAGTACGATGTCGACTTGTTCCAACAAGATGACCTTTATGATATCAACATAATTGGTTCGATGCTGAAAGCATGGCTTCGCGAGCTGCCCGACGAACTATTTCCCAAAGAGGCCCAGGACCGTGTTGCCAGAGAATGCGCCGGGTCTGAAAAAGTCCCACAGCTCCTCATCGACGAGCTGTCGAGCCTGTCGCCGTTCAACTACTACCTGCTCTTTGCGATCACCTGCCACCTTAGCTTGCTCCTGGCGCATTCCGATAAGAACAAGATGGACTTTCGCAACCTCTGCATCTGCTTCCAGCCGTGCATGAAGATAGACGCCTTTTGTTTCAAGTTTCTGGTCTGCGACTGGAGGGATTGCTGGAAAGGCTGCAAGACCGAGGCGAGATACATCGAGGAGGAATATCAACTGTTTGACCAGCCACCACCGGCGGCACTGGGAGTACGAAAGAAGCTCGAGCCGAGATCGGAGTCTCGAGGTGAACGCCGGAGGTCCCCGGGCCTCGACAGGGACGAAAGGGAACGCAACATCTCCTCGTCAGACGGCAACAGCAGGAAATCTCCACATGGCGGAGATCAAATGCGGCTTAAGAAGAAAAGCCCTCCACCACTCGAAAACGGAAAGGAAAATGGCATTGCTGCGCCAAAATCAGCCAATGCAACCTTATCGGATGGCCGAGGCCTAACATCTCCAGATGGCAATGACCTACGGCCGCTGTCGCCCATCAAGCCGCTCTCTCCTCTGGGGTTCTAGTCGTGCCCTCTTCGACTCTGTTTTCGAGAGGTTATCTGATGGAACTACCAGCAAGTGTCACCGTCTGTGCCTGTCTCTCTCTTTGAAGAAAAAAACAAGAAGGGGGGGGGGGGCACATGACTGAACCACTCTGCTATCCTGTGTGACGAGACATGAGCATGACGAATTTCCTTTGTATGGTGGCCTTCTGAGCGGAATTCCAGCAAGAAGAGCATTGTGGCTCAGAGAGGGACATTCGAGATTGCACCGGTAGAGAAACGTGGTCACTTGACGATAAGAGGAGAGTGGAGAGTGGCGGTTCTGTATACCCCTGGGGCATTTGGATCAGAATATTTCTTTTCTCACACACCCCGGAACAAATCACCAATACGGTGACACCTGTCTTTTTGGCCTCTTTTCTGCACAACGGCATACTTGTTTCTTGCCTGCAGCTTTATTCAACCCCTCAGCGTGTTGCAGTTGATGGAAAGAGATGGTGGACCAACAGGTTCACCATGCAACGATCATACCGAGATTGTGTGATCAAACGCTTTGGGTAATGTATGTTTGATTTTCTACCATCGTTACTGGTTGGAGGGAACAGAAGATCACGAGACTCAAGAGGAGAAGGCAAGAGGAGGATGGGAAAGGCAGGGTCTGCAGTGAGCTTTCGGCATGGGTCATTTTCCATACAAGAGAAGAACGGACTGCTCGATTAGGGTATGCTGTAATTCTTCAAACAGGAGTTGGAAAAAGGCCATGCATGGATGGATGGGTGGTTGTATGTTATATTGCGATTATAAAGGATGGGACCGGGACTTCACAGCCTGGTCGTGGTAAGGCGGACGGCTTGACTTGAACAACAAAATAAAATATGACTTTAAAGCCCCCCTTTTTTGTGGTACCTTCTCTACCGTTCTCGGAATTGTTTCCGACTGCACACAACTGCCATACCTATGATGACTTTTCCATCCCTGCCTGGACGCCAAACTCCCTTTCATATGCTTTGAAGAGAACCTCGCTGGCCATACATAATGTTGAGGCGAGCCTGCCATTCTCTGCTTCCATATACATCTCGTGGTTTGTAGGACCGTCCATCCACACCACTCTTGTCATCTCTCTCATCCCAACTGGGCTTCTTTCTTTGACAAGCTGTTGGGTCCGCTCAAGACAGCCCTAGCATAGAATCGGCGGCGAGAAGGATCCTCGGACCAGCTGAGCCATCCAGAGAATCTCCTGTACCGCCCCTAATACTTGTCCCACCCTGTGCCGGTTCCAGTGAGAGCTTTTTCTCATCCTACTCCTTGTTCTCCCCCCCTTGATCACTTGCCCTCCTTCCGGGCATTGCTCCTCATCTTCCTCTCATTCCTCCGCGCCCGCTCCTTCCTCTCCCTCCTGCCCTCGCCCCGGATCGTCTCTCCGTTCTTGAGCGCAGCCTCCTTGTTGGCGTTCACCTCGACGACCCAGTCCTGCGGGACCTTGCCGTCGGCGCGGTCCCGCGCGCGCTGGTCGCCCTTCCACCCCCACTTCTTCTCCCACTCGCCGCGGTCCTCGTTCCAGGCCAGGTTCTTGCGCTGCTCCCGGGTCTTGGGGGCGATGCCCTTGCGCTTGGCGAACTGCTCCCACTTGGTGGGTGGCTTGGGCGTCGGGAGGGGCTTCTCGCGCGGCAGCGGGGTGGAGGCGGCCGGGAGGGAGAGGAGCACGCCGTCGGTCTTGGTCGAGGTCAGCGGGCAGGTGGTCAGGAGCTGGTTGACGAGGGCCTGGGCGCCGTCGCGGGCGACGGCCGCGAGGGTGGCCTCGAGGTTGGAAGGGTCTAGCTCGGGCGGGTTGGGGTCTGAGGCGAGGAGGAGGCCTAGGTCGAAGGTGTAGGGGGTGGGCTTGTCGACTGCCACAGGCAGTTTGGTCTTTGTGGTTGATGCCATTTTGTTTGGCGGCGGGGGAAAAAGCGAGCGAGCGTTCTCGTTTGCTATATGGGGAATTTTTTGTTTTTGCAGATTTCTTGAAAATTGCGCGCTTTGAATTAGTTGAATTGGCGATTATGAAAGAACAGACTCGTCAGTCGCTGCTGAATGCCTGGTTTATTTTGTGAAAAGAACTTTGGTTGATGGATGAATTGTGAAGTGGTGAACCGACCTTTCCCCAAGGCTTTGAAAGGCCTCTGAACTTTTTTGCCTGCCGCCCGTAGTGATAGTCTCTTAGCGGGTATCTATTTTTCTGCAGGGGTGTCGGTGCTTAGCGCATCGACATGCCGGCGTGGAGCTAGAATTTCTTCAGGTCCGGCCGGGAGCTTCCAACCTTCGCACAAGCCTCCGGAGCTGCGCGCGACACGACCTCAATTGGACGGCCGCAGCAAGGCATAAGAGCCACTCTCGAACATTCATACGTGAGGAGGGCCGGTGGAGAGTACAGAAGACATGGCCATGGCTCCCCAGAGCTGCTGGAGGTGCCTGCTTAGGCCCTCGGTGACCACCGCGTCGCCAGTATCGACAAGGCAACTCGCCCCTGCGACCGCGATAATACCGTCCACGATGACGACGACGACGACGACGACTACCAAGACGGCGGCAGTGACCTCAACACCTCGGCCCTTTTCGACGAGCACACCCTTCCAGGCCACCAATAACAGTAACAAGTCAGGCGGGCACCAGCGCACGGGCAAGCGTATGAAGCTCTCCAAGTTCAAGAACAAGAAGGATATCGCGCGGCACAAGACGCCCGGCCTCGGCGAGCGCAAGGCCCTGCGCAAGCGCATCGTCCTCTCCAACAACAACGCGATCCCTGTGCGTGGGCTGGACGTCATGACCAGCAAGAGGCTCGCGGACCACGAGAGCGCGGGCAGGATGCTCAAGATCCCTGACGGGCTGATTGATCCGTTGCGCGCAGTCGAGGCCTTCAAGTCCAGCCAGACCTGGGGCTTGTTCCACAGCCCCCATATGCTGGTGCGGCCGGAGACAGTGACGGTGTGCGAGAGGATGCAGCAGGCCGCCAGAGACGGGACGACGGCGAGGTTGGTCATCTCTGGAGAGAGGGCGGCTGGGAAGAGCATGGTGCTATTGCAGGCCATTGTGAACGCCTTCTTGAACAAATGGGTGGTCATAAACATTCCAGAAGGTATGTGTGCTATTCCGAGATGATACTATACATGTAGAGAGAGAGAGAGAGAGAGAAAGAACCTTGGGGTGCTGACAAGATGCCACACAGCCCAGGAACTCACAACAGCCTGCACTGACTACGCCCTGATCCCGGACACCAACCCTGAGCAATGGATGCAGTCCGTCTACGCGCTCAAGCTGATGCAAACCATCCTCAAAGCCAATCGCGACGTCCTCGAGAAGATCTACACGACCCGCTCGTACGAGGCGTTCACCAACCCCGTCGCCGAGGGCGCCACCCTCGTCACCCTCATCGAGTCCGCCCGCGAGTCCGACCAGGCGTGGCCCGTCTTCTCTGCTCTGTGGCACGAGCTCTTCGTCGCCAAGGCAGACGGCGCCGGCACCCCCCGCCCGCCCGTCCTCTTCGCCGTGGACGGCCTGGCCTCCCTCATGCGCGTCTCCGACTACCGCAGCCAGGCCTTCGAGCCCATTCACAGTCACGACATTGCCATCGTGCGCATGTTCGTCGACGTCCTCTCGGGCCGGACCCCGCTGCCCAACGGCGGCGCAGCCATCGCCGCCACCTGCAGGAGCAACGCCGCCCGCAACCCCAGCATGGAGCTCGCCATCGACCGGCAGCTCGCCAGGCAGACCGGCGCTGACCTGCCGCCGCGGGACGCCTACTGCCGCAAGTACGACCCGCGTGTGGACGAGGCCATGGAGGGCACGGGCCTGGAGGTTGTGAACGTCAGGGGGATCGGCAAGGTGGAGGCGAGAGCCCTCATGGAATACTGGGCCGCCAGCGGGCTCCTGCGGGCGCAGGTGGACGAGAGGACCGTCAGCGAGAAGTGGATGACGGGCGGCAACGGGATCATTGGCGAGATGGAGAGGGCTGGGCTGTTGAGTCTGCGGCTGTAAGGAGATGTTGAGGATATGTTGTACATAGCGAGTGGGGGAGGAGAAAAGTACTATGGGCTTTATCAATGAAACAGGATTTATTGACACTCCTTTGTGCATCTTCCTCGACAGATTATGTTTGAGGAAGACTATTAAGTGCGTTGAGGAAATGTTTACTGTGATGCTGCAGAGTAGGCGAGCTTTTTGCACCTTTGGTACCTCTAGCAGACGACTCTGACTGGAATGGTTAACATGAGTGAGTATCCATGCTTTCCTTCTCTCCACGACTTGCGAAAGTAGAGGTTACTTGTAGCTCTCAGACAAATGAAACCGAATTCAGAGTAGAAATGAAACTCGCAGTCCTGATGATATTTTCGAGTGACTACAAAAGTGGTAGCCTGCTGCAATCCTAATTTGGTGCTGCAAACAAGCAAGTTCATATAAACACACCTCGGCCTGCACTGGATTGAAACGGAGGGGATTCTCAATGTGATCTTTCTGGCTTCATTTATTTGAACAGCAGCTTCTTAAGTGCTGTAAGAGCTCTCATGCATTTAATACACAATCCCAATCTCAGAACGCCGAACCACTAAAATCTCGCATCCGCAGGCTGTACATTAACCGTTCCACGTCTACTCATCATCTTCATCCTCTTCTTCTTCGGCCTGAGCAGTTATGAAAACAAGGCGAGTGCCGTTTCCAGCAGTTTGCCACAACTAGAGCAAGTCAGTATTCAAACTCGGGACGTGGGAGGCAAACGGAAAAGAAGAAAAAAAGAAAGAAAAGACCTCAGCAAGAGGGATGCTTACATCAAGATCCGTGTACTCATCAAGCGTGTTCAACCACTGGTTCTCCGTGAAGCCCTTCGCAATGACCCGCTCCTTGACCTTGCGCATGCTCAGCTCGACGCCGAACTCCTCGTCATCTTCATCCGCATCATCGGGCAGGCACTGGCGAGTCTCCATGAGCGACTTCACCAGGTTGTAGATCCTGCTGCTGACGTTCATCTGTCTCCTGCTGCTGCCACCAGCCTCGGCATTCAGGCTGTCCTTGCTGGCCTCAACCAGACGAAGAGCCTCGTCAACGTCCTCCTGGGTCACCTCGTCGGCGAACCTGAGACGGGCCAGAGCCTGTGCCAGACGGACGACACCCAAGAGGGTACGAGGCGTGGTGTGAGCGAACTGCTTGCCGCGCTTCTCGGCCTTCTTTTGAGCATCCCGCATCTTGACGTACGTCTTGATGATGTACTCGGAGACGTTTTGCGGCACAACTGGGCGGTGTGCCCTTGCCCGTGAGATGTATGCTCGGACCTCATCGGGTGGGAAGACAACCTCATCAGCAGTGCCAATATCAGGATGCTTATTGTGCATGTGCACGTACGCAACATGCTTGGCGAGCTGCGCGTCGGTGTCGCGGGAGGGGGTATCGAGAAGGAGGAAGAGGACATCGAAACGAGAAAGCAGGGCGGCGGGCAGGTTGATATTCTCGACTGGAGAGAGTTTTGGGTTGTAGCGGCCATACAAGGGGTTGGCAGCAGCCAATATCGAGGTGCGGGCATTCAGGGTGGTGGAAATGCCAGCCTTGGAGATACTGATCGTCTGCTGTTCCATGACTTCGTGGATGGCCGTTCGGTCGTTGTCGTCCATCTTGTCGAACTCATCAATACAGCAAATACCATTGTCGGCGAGAACAAGTGCACCTCCCTCGAGGACCATCTCGTCGGTGACAGGGTCCCTCATGACGGCAGCAGTCAGACCAACGCCACTGCTACCACGACCAGAGGTGTACACTCCGCGCGGAGCCACCTTGGAGATGTACTTGAGCAGCTGGGACTTGGCCACACCAGGATCACCCATCAAGCAGATATTGATGTCTCCACGGATCTTCATGCCGTCACCCATCTCCTTGTTGACACCTCCGACGAGGAGCAACAGGAGTGCCTTCTTGACGTCAAGATGACCGTAGATCTCGGGAGCGATCGACTTGGCGAGGTATTCGTAAACGTGGCCAGACCTCCTGTACATATCAATCTTGCGTGCCACTCCTGGATCGACCCGAATGTTCTCATATGCCTTTTTGTGCTGGAGGATATAATGTGCCTCGAGGTAGGTATCAGTCAAGAGACCGGCACGCATTGCTCTGAACCCGGTGTATGGAGTGGGCAGGAAGACGCCAGAGATGTCGACGACATCACCGGGATTGATCTGGCGCACAGCACTCCCGTAGGCTGAAACAGTCAGGGACCGCGGGATCTGACCGATGGGCACCTGCTCGGGGAGCTCCTGTACTTTGATTTCCTGAAAAGGCAAGAACTTGGAAGCTCGTGAGGACGGCTGCAGCTGGCCCTTGGTCTGATTTGCTGTGCAGTCTGCCGAAGGACAGACGGACAGGGGACCGAACTGCCTGGCGGTGACGGGCTGGAAGATTTCGCAGCCGCATCGATCGCAAGTGTATGCGCTGACTTGCACCAGAGGCTTCACGTCCGAGACCCTAGTCGCGATAGCTCGGATAGTGATGAGGTGGCCGAGGTGATCACCACGGACTTGGCGAACAGATAGGGCCTTTGCTGGGCCGTCTGAGGTGGAGGACCTTGGTTTGAAGACGAGGGTATAACGTCTTGTCAACTGCGCAGGGAACTTGTCCTGCAGCAGGGTTGGATCACCCATGGCTTCGGCGCCTTCAACAATCTCGCGGTTCCTGGCTTGCCGTCGTGCCATCAAGACATCGAGCACGTCGTCCTTGAATCTAGTCTAACGTCAGTCGAGCAAGCCTTCTACCTTCAGTTGGTCAATGGCAACTTACGTAGGGTCTGCACTAGGCTCCGGCATGCTTTCGTCAATGGCCCTCGACAGGATCTCGACGTAGTGTTTGGCATTGCCCTCGATAGATTGCACCAGTTTCAAAGGGGCGACTTCCTCTCCTGCCTCTTGCTCCCACTAGAACATGATCAGCAAGTGTGGTTGGCGGACTGCATGAGATGGTCCTGGCAATCAATACCTGTGCGACATCGTCGAGGTCGACAAGCACCTCGTCGATCTTGCGGTCAGCAAGCTGGCGCATCATGTCCCTGTACTTGTGATGGGGCTTCTTCTTGTTGGCCCTCTCCTGACGGCGACGCTCCTCCTCCTCGTCGTCCTCATCCATAAAGTCGTACTCATCATCAAGGTCATCCTCGCCAATGTCAATGTTACCCAGGGCGTGGGTGATAGACTCAGCAGGAGACGCCTTGAAGTCTTGCAAAAACGTCTTGAAGGCAGCTGAAGAATTGAAGGTCAGTGTGACTTGTCATTCCTGAGAATTTGTGGCAGGATCATCATCATACTCAATTGGGCCTCGTAGTCAACGGGTGCCTTCCACTGCAGCAGCGCCATCTTCTGGGGGTCGGGATTGAGAGGGTGAACAAAGGCTAGGTGCTGATAGGAAGATGGAAGAAGTAATCTAGGAGGTGATGATGATAGAAGGAGGAGAACAAAGTCAGGTTGCAGGGTCACAAGGTGAATGCAATGCTGGAGAGAGGCTGGATGAAGTGTTTAAGCACGTATTAAGTGACAGACAGCTAGAGTGCAAATTTACGGCGCGTTGAAAGGTGCAGACCCGCGACGCGTCGCCAGGTACGCGCCAAGCTTGCAAGTGCTTTAACCACAATCAGTAAACTCTCAGTCTGCAGGGGCCCACACCCTGTGGCGCATACCATAGTACAGCAATACTCAGTGCTAGGGCCAGGGGTTCTTTAACAGGGAGTCGACCCCCTGCAAATACTACAACTGCATGCTGGGCATGGTATGCACTTACTGCGGACAATCCCCTTGCCGGCAGGCAGTTGAGCTTCAATGAGCCGAGGCAAAACGAACGAATGCCATGAGGAAGCTCATCCGGCCCTCGTTAGCCATAGCGAACTTTCACGACTGCACTCGCAGCCATGACATCCCATCGCCGTCATTCCTGACCAATCCTGCCATTCTGGCGCTCTTTAATCTCTCGTGTCCTCGGAAATGTCTCAGAGAAAGCCAACACCAGCTGAGGTCTCCTTGGTCCACCTCAAAAACTGCCTCGTCAATCTGCCGTCGTCGCTCGTCTCCCTCCTCGTGAATGTCAATACTGTAAGACTTACACATCTCCGTTATCCATGGTGGGCATAAGAAATCTGACTTATGGGACAATATTTCCTTAGCCCGTTCAAAATGTGATCGTCGAGCTCAGCTACCGCGACACTGCAGCCGACAAGGCGGCAGGCGCACCTCCCCAAAGATCAGTGTACCTAGGATGGACTGGCATGCCGAGCAAGAGGAAGCTGGCTTCCATAGTCGGCAGAGATGGTTTCAGCAGCAGCTCAAGAGGTGGCGCAGGACTTCGCGAGCAGGAGGTGGCCCTTGTCGAGATCGACCCGACGCTGGCTAGCACACTGGGACTGGAGGAGGGTCAAAAGGTCATGGCAAAAATTCACACCGACCCACCACTGGCGCATACAGTCAATATCGAACCTCTGACGCCTGAGGACTGGGAGATAATCGAGTTGCACGCGACGTTCCTCGAGCTCAATCTTCTTTCGCAGATGCGGGCCCTGCCAAACCCAACCTACTCTCCAGCTCCTGGAACGGTCGCCGGTCCACACCCGCTGACCCTCCACCTTTCACCGACTTCGACAGCGAATATAAAGATCTTGTCTCTCGATCCTCCACAACCCTCAGATGTACCCTTTGCGAAGATTGCGCCGGATGCCGAGGTGATCGTGGCGCCAAAGGTCAAACCGAAGTCCTCGAGAGGAACTAGAGAGAACCGGAGTGTTGCGAGCACGTCGAGAAAAAGCGGAAAGAGCTCTGCAAGCACTGTCAGGAGGCGAAGCCAACGCGAGGATCGCAAGCCTGCCTTGTTTCTAAGGGGCGTCGACCGGAAACTCTGTGACGACTGGTTTGACGACAGGATTGGGGTCGAAGAACTAAGCATCTGGATTGATCGAGAATTGCTGGTCTCGAATGAGTTGAGGGGGCTAAAATGGGCCGCAGTGAATGTCATGAGGCCAGCAGGTCTTCAAGAGCCCGGACCCGTGCATGGACAACAGCCCGATGGTCAGACATCTGCTGAGTCGTTGAAGCCCGGACGCAAGATCGTGGCACAGCTTTTACCATGGGACGATCCTCCGAATGGGCAGACCGCAGCGTTGTCTACTCTCTTGTGCTCAGCGTTCGGAAGCGAGGGCCTTGTAGGAGGAGTTGTCAAGATTGAGCCTGCTACACCGCCTCTGGCAAAGAAGTCGATCCTGAAGTCGGATGGAGACGAAGATCGACCATCAGTGCAACACCTGAAGCTTTTCCCATTCATCTCAGACGGTGGTGCAGCACAGACCTCTGGTTTCAAGTTTGGCGGGGAGTCAAAGTCGGAGCGCGAAGAGACCATCAAGAAAATCAAGCACGTCTACAGCGGGAAGTCGGGTAAAGGCTTATTCGACGGGCCGTTGACGGACGGTTTGGTATTGGGGACCTATGAAGGCCTCGACCAACCTTCGAATTGGGCAGGTGGAGTGATCAAGTTTCATCCTGCGTCCGCATCGCAAGGCTCGACGAAAGACAGTCTTCATTGGGTGCTTGGGTCGGACTGGCAATTGCCCATCGAGGTTCAACCTCCCATTGCCCGGCCCTCTTGGCTGTCTACAACAAATATCAACACCAATCTGGGAGCTGAAAACCCCCTGGTGGGTATCGATTCACTGCTTCAAGAACTTCAATCGCATCTTTCGCAATTGTCGTCGGTGCTCCTGACTGGGGCACTGGGCTCCGGCAAGACATCCGTGGCGCAGTCAGTAGCGAGGTTTCTTCGAAGAGATCAATTGTTTCACACAACATACTTCTCATGCAGGACGCTGGTGAACGACGAAAGTAGGGTGAGCACAATTAAAGAGACACTCAACCGGCTTTTCCTGACTGCGAGTTGGGGTGCTCGATTAGGAGGCAAGGCTCTTGTCATCTTGGATGACTTAGATCGGCTCTGTCCAGTCGAGACCGAACTGCAAGTCGGCAACGAGAACGGCCGGAGCAGACACATCAGCGAGGCCATCTGCTCGATCGTCCATCAATACTGTGGTCAGGACAGCAATGTGGCAATATTGGCCACTGCACAAGGAAAAGAGTCTCTTCACAATGTTCTTGTCGGTGGCCACCTCGTGCGCGAGATCGTGCCACTCAGAGCACCGGATAAACCTGCTCGGCGGACCATCATGGAGGCCATCACCCTACAAAACGCTATGCTCGAGCAAGAGGACAGCCTCTCGACCCACGATGGCAGCCGGCCCACAACAGCTGACGGTAGTGCCACTGGCGATGAGAATGCTTGGATGGACGGAGCCAGTCCGAGGCCTAAAGCTGAAGTCCTTACCAAGCCCGGCGGATTTGCCCTCCAGGCCGACTTAGATCTCCTTGACATCGCAGGAGAAACTGACGGCTATATGCCAGGCGACTTAAGCCTGCTCGTTTCGAGAGCCCGCAATGAGGCCATCATGCGTTCATTGATCGAGACATCGAGTGACGCCGATATCAGGGCTGTCCCGCTTGGACGAGTCGACTTTGAGAACGCCTTGAAAGGATTCACTCCGGCCTCGCTACGCAACGTCACGCTGCAGAGCTCAACTACTACCTTTGACTCCATCGGCGGGCTGACAGAGACTCGGCAAGTATTGCTGGAAACCCTCCAGTACCCGACCAAGTACGCGCCCATCTTTGCTCAGTGCCCCCTTCGGCTTCGTTCTGGCATCTTGCTCTACGGCTACCCAGGTTGCGGCAAGACGCTCCTAGCAAGCGCCGTTGCAGGCGAGTGTGGCCTCAACTTCATCTCTGTCAAGGGTCCCGAGATTCTCAACAAGTACATTGGTGCGTCGGAGAAGAGCGTACGAGACCTCTTTGAACGTGCTCAGGCTGCCAAACCCTGCGTGCTCTTCTTTGACGAGTTTGACTCTATCGCGCCAAAGCGTGGTCACGACTCGACTGGCGTGACGGACCGCGTGGTCAACCAGCTGTTGACACTGATGGACGGCGCCGAGGGCCTGTCTGGTGTCTATGTGCTCGCTGCTACCTCTCGACCTGATCTCATTGATCCTGCCCTGCTGCGGCCTGGTCGATTGGACAAGTCGATCCTTTGTGATTTCCCGAATCTCGAGGAGAGGGTGGATATCATCCGGGCGATTGGTCGGAAGGCTAAGCTGAGCGAGGCGGTGCTTCAGTCCGACGAGGACCTTGTCGAGATTGCCAAGCGCACCGATGGCTTCTCCGGTGCAGATCTGCAGGCTCTGGTATCTAACGCTCAGCTGGAGGCTATCCAGGACGTGCTCAAGGACACGGATCATGTTGGTGGGGCCACTGGTAGTACCCGTCGGCCTGGGCAGAAATCTAGTGCAGGAAAGACAGCTGGACCGTCAGCCTACAACTTTGTACAGTTTCGCTATGGTGAGGATGGCGCCGGCGAAGACCAGACTCAACGAGGTTCGCAACGTTCCTCTGAGTTGGCGCAGCAAGCCATGATTGCTGCCAAGTTGGAGAGTATCCGGCTCTCGCGCAAGAGGGCGAAGCAGCAACGGGGTAGTGCGAGTACTGCTGCTGAGCCTGACGAAACAAAGATCAATGGAAAAGACAGTCAGCAGAAGGAGGTCGGGATCCAGTGGCGACATCTGGTCAAGGCGCTCGGCGGCACAAGAACGAGTATCAGCCGCGAACAGCGGGCGCTACTGCAGAGGATTTATCGGGAATTTGTGGTTGGGCGCAGTGGTGAAATGAGAGATGGCCAGGCGAGCATGGAAATTGGCGGGAGGAGTAGTCTGATGTGATATTGGACACAGCATCGTCGTAGGCCATAGACAGATGATTATGGCACTGAGCAGGTTTCAGCAAGGTGGTAGCTCAACCGGACTGCACAATTTACACCAAGGAACCTCGGTAGAGCAAAGTCACAAAGGCGGTGATGTCTGAAAAATTGATCAATTAACAATTATGAGTAATGATAGCCTCGAGATAATAACCTTCCTTCCAGCCACTCATTAGGCTGTAGGAAGTCCAGAACCTCCGAAGACACCAAAAAGCAGGAAAGAACAAAAGAACAAAAGAAAGAAACAGGAATTTCGAAGACGCAAGTGGGGAGAGATGGAAAAGAAGGGGAAAACAGCAGGACACAGTGAGTTCCAAAACTCATCTTGGTAATATCTGCCTTTCCTGTAGGATCTTTCTGCTCTTAGGAAGCCCCATTTTCTTCTGCTGATAAAGCCGGAGCAGACAAGAGTGAAAGACGTATCTATGTACCATACTTCCATTATAGGAGTAGAAGGGCTGTCTTCGTCTCGCGCTTTAAACGCATGTAGGTGGCGCCTGGATCTCTTATAGTCTCCCGATTGCCAACAAGACCTTGGGAAGAAATCGATAAGGCTGCGAAAAGACGAGATGGAAATCAGAGTGAGGCCAGAGCTGCAGCCTGCAGGTTGCAGGTTGCATTTCGTAGCTTGCATGGAGGCTTAGCCCATCCCAGTGACGCAACACAGCATATCCTACAGACACTGCCATGCTGGGAAGAGACTTATGAGGGAGCCCTACTTTCTATTATCTCCATACCCTCACATGAAGACGGAGACAATCTTTTGATCGACATGAGCGGCATGCAACATTCAGACATAAATTTCAAGCAGTTTCTCTCTGTTTTCTTTTCCTATTTTTCCTCTTTTCTTTTCTTCTCGTTCCTTTAGTTTCTTTTTCCTCCCGGCTTGTCGCCGGATCCTCACTGAATATATTTACAGCCTACCGTTTCAAAGTGAACATGTGTCTTCAAATAGTCGAACTTTACGCCGCGTGCAACTGCCCTTACTATACGCATGCTATCGACAGGTGCGGTCTGTATCCTGATCATTCCATCACCCAAAGGGTCATACTGGTAGGGTACATCTGTACAGCTCACGGCCGGGCAAGTGGTAAAAGGAGGACTGCATCGCCCGTGCGCACTGGCGATAGCACAGAAGCCCTGTCATGGCCAGAGCCTGCACTTGACACTCTCAATGACAGCGAGGAGCGTGTTCCCCTCGAGGACTACGTTCCCCGCGGGTACTGTTCTAAGAGCACGTCAGATGACGGGGACTCGGAGGCATCAGAAACAACGACGGTCATTTCCACGACATCCTCGGCGACACTAGTGGAGGAAGACCTGGTGGAGGTTCTGTTCCGGCGGCTGCTGTTGTTCAACAACCTCAGGTACTTGTGGCCACAGCTCACCCGCCAGTGTGGCTCACGCAAGCATTGTGTGCGGTCCATCGAGAGGTTCCTCCGGCGGTGGGCAAGCGACCTAGCCCACCTCGCAGCAACCAAGACATTTGAGGATGCAGACAACGCCATATGTTTGTCTGCCTCTCATTTTGTGCGAAAATCCCGGCTCAGTCTAGCTCAACGAATATGGGATGCGCATGGCCACCAGGATCTGGACGACGATGTTGAAGGGGATAATGAAGGATTGGAACAGCAGCAGGTTAAAACTGGGGTCGAGGAGGCGGAAAGCGAGTCAACCCTCATCTATGACGACGCTGAGCGATTCTTGTTTGCGACCGAACCCATCAAAGCACTTGAGGCCAGTATCAAGGCTTTCATCAGACCTGGAGTTGAGAAACAGACTTCTCGTCTCTACACAGACGTAGAAAGATGGTTCATCAATATCGTGTCGAGAACAACTAAGAGTCCCCCTTTAGAAGGAATGCACAGGCTTTCGTGGACGTGTGTGAGTCAAAGAACAGTTTTCTTTGGCGGATCAGATGACAATTCACTGTTTTTCTTCTTCCTTCCTTCCTTCTTTATTATTCAAAAGGAAACTTCCATGCAGACTCCCTAGGCTAATCTTTTGGGCTGTGTGTAGAAATGTGGAACAAGAATCTGCGATGACTACAAGGAACTTCAACCAGGTGCTGCCAGTCGTCTTAGAGATCTTTTGCAAAGTTATACCGATGAAGCGCCGGGGGGGCAAGATAACTCGAGCACCAGATCTTCGACTGGTAACTTCTGGCTGAAGTCGACAACGTGGGCGAAGGCTTTCATTACTCCTCGACAAGCCAAGGGAAATCTTCCGCAACACATCAGTCCGTCGAGCAAGTCGAATCCAGAGCTAGGTGTGTGTCCCATGCGGCCAGGACCGACTCAAACAGACCACAACTTCGTTTTGCTATGCATCCCGTTTCTGAAATGGGCTCTAAAGCTGCATCAAGCTGAGGTCTGCAGAATCAACTCTGACCAAGACTTCTTCCGAGTGCTGCGGTATTGCTACGCATCTAAACGCGGGACGGGGCCATGGTATCGGCTGCGCAAAGTCCAAGGGATCCATTTCGTCAAGGTAGGTTCATTTCAGCTCATGGGTGCCTGAGAAGAACATATTCTGACCCAGGGAGCCAGTTCGAGATGTATAAGAGCAAATTGGTTGATATCCATATCCACCCGGCCATACCGCCCGAGGACCAAGCACGACAGCATTACACATACGAACCCCTACCGGCCGAGACGATTCCGCCCATCGGGCCGAACCTTCTCATGCACCTGTTCGAGCACCCAGACCACGCAGAAATACTCCCTGTTTTATATAGGAAGATCCCGCAAAAGCTGCGAGCCCAACTGGAGGCCTGCCCCATAAAAGGCAGCGCGGTTGGCTGGGGATTGCAGTTCGTCGAAGGCATGAACTGGTTCAACGTCTTTTTATGTGGGTGTTTGGGCTTCATCTCGGCCTTGCTTTTCGCTGTGGTCTGGTCTATTGCCCGCAGAGACATCCAGGGCGGGTTTGCTATCAGCGGCTTCATGCTTGCTTTCTTGGGCTTTTGTCTTGGTATTGCCCGGATAGAGGTCGAGCTGAAGCCGTGATGCCTTTACTTTCTAGGCTCGAGCCTTGATCGAGATTCGTATTCGAGGCGCAACGTTCTCATGTCAGCTGCTTTGCCATCTAGAATCCATAGATGTCAGGGCGTTTCAAGAGATCTAGAAGTGACTCCTACTTTCTTTCATTTGTGTGCGTGTGTATGTGTGAGTGAGAGAAGAAGAGAGACAACCCCCAGTAATAAATTCACCCCACTACTGTGATTTGGGTTGCGGTTGTCTACTATCTATATTACAGCCAGATCAAGCTTATTCCGCCTCTCACTCTGCACCTCCCAGAATTTCCTATACCGTTCCTCAGCGCCCCTTCCATGCTCCTCTCGGACACGCGCAAGCCACTCCTCGTCCGCCTTCGGTGACAGATGACAGTCCGGCTCCGCGCCGCCATCGAGCAGCACTTCGACGATATCCCAAAAGCCCCCAATAATGGCCGCGTTCAGAGCACTGCGGTACTTGCCCCCGCGCGTATTGACATGCGCGCCTCTGTCCAACAGCAGTCTGACCGAGTTTGTCTGGCCTGAGAAGGCTGCCGCTTGCAAGGCCGAGCCAAATTCCCCTCCTGGAGTATTCACGTCAAGACTAGGATAGTACTCGAGCAGAAACTTGACCCGACTCTCGCCACGCTCAAGGGTACACACAAATTGCAGCGCGGAGCCGTACGGTCCGGGCCAGAGGTTGATATCAGCCCCGCGGTCGAGGAGGAAGCGAGCCGTGTTGATCTGGCACTGGTCGTCGTCCTCGTCGTACCAATTGTACTCAAGTGCCGGCTGCAGCGCGGTGGTGTACAGCCGTCCGCGCGTGTCATTCACGTCGACGCCGCAGTCGAGTAGCAGCTGCAGCACGTCGTGGTGATTGGTGCCCCACTGCGCGGCCGCGGCGTGCCAGGCACTGCCGTATTTACCGCCCTGCACGTGGACATCAGCACCGTATTCTATCAACAGGCGCGGAATATCGGCGTTTGGTTCTGTGCAGGCGGCCTGCAGCGCCGTTCCGTATCTCCCGCCTTCGACATTCACCTCGGCGCCTTGGTCGAGCAGCATGCGCACCGTGTCGACGTCACCCCCCGCGCAGACCGACTGCAGCACAGTTCCGAAGCGTCCACCCTGCTTGTTCACCTTCGCGCCCTTATTCAGTAAGAGCTCCAGTATCTTGTTTGAATTCTTGTCGTCCCAAGACGCGTCCGCTGCGGCCTGCAAGGCGTTCCCGAACCTGCCGCCCGAGGCGTCGACATCAGCTCCCCGATCGAGCAAAAGCTTGACTTGGTCCACCGAGCCGCGGTAGCATGCTGCCTGCAGGGCGTTACCATACTCGCCCCCTTGATTATGTACGTCGGCGCCGTTATCTCGCAAGAACTGTACAAGTTCCAAATCTTTGTTTTGCGCGCAAGCTGCCTGCAACGCCGTTCCAAAGTGACCGCCCTGGCTATTGATGCTTGCACCTTTGTCGAGGAGAAGCTTCACGAAGCTCTCATTATAAGGGCCTTGGTGAAAACGACATGCGGCCTGCAGTGCGTAGCCGTACTCACCACCTCGAGCATTCACATCTGCGCCCTTGTCAAGAAGCAGCTCAACCTCGGCCCTATGCCATCCGTAATTCGCGCACGCGGCCTGAAGCGGGTTGCCATACTCACCGCCTTGTGCGTTCACATCGGCACCTCTGTCTAGCAGTAAATGGAAGTGCTTTCCAAATCTGTCTAGATCTTGAGCTGCATTGTGTAATGCTGTCCCATGGGTGCCGGCCTGCTGGTTAATATCGGCGCCCTTGTCTAGCAGAAATTGCAGGATTGCCATTGACTCGGTCCTGATGGATATGCCAAACCTCGGTACAGTTGACGTCAAAGCGGATCCCGCCTTGTTCGTCGACAAGTGGATATTGGCTCCGCGGCTGCAGAGTAACTGCACCGTGTCGAAGTGTCCCCTGGAGGCTGCAGCATGTAGAGCTGACCCCTTATTGGCCGTGCAGCGCATTCACGTCGGCGCCGCTGTCGAGCAAGAGTTCCACAATCGCTGTATAACCTTCAGATGCCGCCGCCTGCAGTGCGCCTCCAAACTTTCCACACTCCGCATTCACATCAGCGCCGTTGTCGAGCAAGAGTCTGACGATTGCCGTGCAGCCTCCAAGTACCGCCTCCCCGAGCGCTACATCCAGGTCCTCGGATGTGATGTATGCATTCATGCCGGAGCCTTCAGAGAGCAGCATATCGGTGAGCTCGAAGAGGCCGAGCCTGGCGGTGAAGCAATACGGCCGCAGCATTCCCAAGAGAGGCCGGTCGGCGGCACTGGAGATCGCCCCCCGGAATTGACGGAACTCCGTCTCCGCGATGGTAATACGCAAACTCTTACTACGCACAGCGAGGGTGTGTGCAGCAAGTTGGGCGAGCGTGGGGGGCCATTGTTCGCGCGGTACCAATTCCAGATGCAGCATCCAGTTGTAGAGTGCGTAGTTTCTCAGTGGAAATTCGTGGTTATTCGTACCAGCTATGCTGATGAGATAGTGATGATAGACGAGGCAGGAGTGCGCAATATGCAGGTGGGCTTCTGGTTCAGTGAAGAAGAAGGCCGCGGCCGGGCCCTCCATAATACGGTCCGACATTAGGTACTCCTTGACCGTGAAATGGGCTAGGCGGACGTGCGTGACAGTTTTGCGTTGAACCCTACTCCATTCTTTTCGAGCAACAACTAGGTTGGAAAGGTACCTAAGAACATCTCCGGGCGTGAAGAGCCGGTTGGCCTTGTCAAAGGGGACGGCGTCCTCGGGGCGGAGGACGAATATTGCAGCGAGCCCCTCAAGAGTGAGGACCTCCTTTGGCGAGGCGAGCCACTTGAGCAAGCTCGCAACCTGGGATTGGTACTTCTCGTCTATGTTCTTGAGCAGCCTATCGTATGTCGCGTCAAGCCCGATAGGGAGCTGTTGGAGCGCCGTGCGGACGAGCGAGACAGAGGCGAGGTCTTGGAGGGCTTCAAACTGGCAGGAGACGTATTGAAACCTGGGCCGATAGTCAGCGATAGCTTTGTATTGCTTGTGCATCAAATTGCTCTTATGACCTACATGCCGTCCGCTTTCTCAATCAGCAAGTCCTTTGCCTCGCCTTTGAGATCGTCAGGCCACGAGTTATACTCGGCGGATGCGAGAATCGAATCGATGTATAGGCTGATATCTTTTCGGACCCACTGCTGATTTGCCATCAAATCAAGCGCGGCCCTAGACGGCAGAGACAGGAGAGTGCTCATCCCTGCCTTGATATCTGGTTCCGCGCGACTTGTGCAGAAGATGTGGAGCGTGTCCGGCGTGGCGGCCATGATGCGACCGAAGCTACTCAGGAGTTTCTTCCGCTCTCCGTTCCAGGCCGGGCACTCATCTAGAGCGTCGACGACGATGAACGTCGCTGAGAACTCGCGAGCGGTAGCCAGAAGTAAGGACTCGAGGGTCTTGGTGTCTGGACGCATATCTTTCTTCTTGTATTCGACAAGATCCTTGACCTGTTGCAACGTGTCGTGCCGGCTATTGTAGAGCTGCTTTACAAGCGACGCGAGCATTCCGTCAACTTTCTGTTTTTCTACCTCGCTGAAGCTGAAGAAGAAGTATGCGAGCGCGGTTTCGGAAGCGGATGCGCATCGTTCCTTCAGGTGTTCGACGACGGAGGAGCTTAGGATTGACTTCCCAGAACCAGCTGTAAACCCTTTTAGCGTCAGGAATAGCTAGGAGTAGATGAGTGAAGTAGTAGGCGTACCTTTGCCATGGAGCCATAGGAGAGAGCTGGACGAGGTTTTCCAGGTCTGGAACTCGTAGCTGTACCTCAGCAGCCAGTCGCCCGTGCCACTCTCGTGTTTACCGCGGGCCGCGTTGTAATTCTCAGAGGGGTCGATGCTGCACAGCCATTTAAGCAATTCGTCGCGCTTCTTCTCTGCCTGCCAGTTCTGGACCTCCTTCCGCAGCCCCGAGATGTCTGTGCCAATGGTCTGCCAGTTGGACATGGCCTCTCGATGCCGCCTACCAGCTGCTGCGCACTCGTCGTCGTATTTCATATCACGCCAGCTCTCATTGACATCAGAAAACACGTACTCCTGTTCTTGAATCTTATCCAGCAGGCTGTCCCACTTGTTCCACCGGATCATATCTAGCCCTAGGCGGAAGACGGAGTTGTATGCGTAGTAGCAGTAGCTTTCCGCCTGAAATCTTAAAATTTGTCGATAAAGCATCTCCAGGGCGTCTTTATACACAGCATGAGACACCGGGGACGATGCCTGCTGGGTAGTCTCAGACTCGTAGCGCCGCACGTAGAGGTCTTCCCACATGCGACTCTGGGCCAGAAGAGACGATATATACTCTAGACCCTTTGCCATAGAAGCACCCTGATTCGAGGGGTTCAGGAATAGCTGGATGGATGATACCCTGATGCTTAGTACCTAGGCAGCTATCAAAATTGTGCATGGATGTTGATGCAGCTTAACTTACCGGCAGCAACAGACTCACGCCCCCCCACGCTATGGAGGCATACGGGTTTGTGCTCAGGGCGTCAGAAATGTAGCTGTTTGCCCAGTCGACAACGGCGAGGACGGGTTGCACCAGGTCTTGTACTAAGACCTCGGAGCTGCCGAACTTGAGTTTCCATACATCTCGCTTGATCTCGTCCATCTTACGACGGAGAATCGTCTCCATCCGGTCTCTCACTCCAACTTTATGGCCAAGCGTCGATGCGAGACCGGCGCTCAAGTCCCCACAAAGTTTCGCTTCGTAGTCCAGAACAAGGTCTCTTTCTTCCTCCCGCAACTTCTCGTACGCTATGTTCCAGAGCTCGCGAATCGGTGCCTTCGCGACCCTGGACGAATCTGCCAGGGCTGGCTCGCTGCCGGCAGCAGGAGGAGGAGCTGACTTGGAGGTTGACGAAGCATGTTCGGCCTCGTCTTCTGGCAGCTTCTGTTGACCAGTTGGGGCGGGAGGGGCAGGGCGTCTTGGACTATCGCTGACTTGAGGCTTGCGGAGAGGGAGTTTAATCTTTTGCTTGAGCTTGGTGAAATTCGGCATTTGGTATTGAAGTACAGACTCGTCTCGAAGGTCGTTGGTCTTTTTCTTGCAGAGTGCATCATCGGCTGGTCGCTCGTATGCGAGGGGGAGAAGCGATGGACGTCGATATCAGCACGAGGTTTATTATGTGGCGTTGAGTAGGATCCGCCTAACGAATACGGTATAAGCAGGTACGCCATGTGCCATTTGTGAGTGGGGGAAGACGAAGAGTGAACTGTTGGGAAGAATTGCCAATCATATTGGTCGAGCAGTCGCGACACTAGTTATAGCACCAATGGAGTGCTTCACAACTTGGACAAGCTGCACAGGCGTTTTGGTCAAGCTGAAAAGCAGGGGGGGGTGATAGGCGCGAAGCGAGGAAACCGCTTTTAGAAGAGGATATTTACAACGAAGCTGTCCACGGCCTGTCAATCAGTGGAGTGGGTTTTGTAACAGATGGACAGAAATAGGTTTACTTATGAAGGCTCCGCGGTATCTATAAAATGTTGTGAAGAAATGGGCATCTGAACCTTTTGAGTATGGATAGTGAAACTCTCCCGCAGCGTGTCTTGGAGGGAAACATTATGACTGCTTCTAGCACTGGAACACGCTTAGCAAAATAGCAGCAGTTGTTCGCTGTCAGGAACGTGTTTGAGTCTTGTGTCCGTGCCAATGCCATCTGCATCAATCAGACAGATGCAGACGATGAAGGGCAATAGATCCAATTCATGAAAGAGGTTTACTCGGCTGCTCACTCGGTGATCGCATGGATTACATATGTAATACAGATACGGATTGGTGCGAGTACATTCGATAGAATGAATCGCTATGGCGAGTCTGGGCAGTCTACCCTCTCATAAATTCTTAAGTTCTGTGCGCGTCGATCACGACGACTCGGTCGCCAAAGGCAAAACACGCGTTCCCGTCTAAATCTTTCCATGAGCAGAAAGTATCTGCACGAGTTCCCAATGAATGCACGTCAACTAACAGCTCTGAATGGCACCGTAGTGCTGCCGCGGCGTCTTTGGGGTTGAGCCACCTGGGTGTGAACGGTAGTCCGGACTTGTCTACAAAGATGTCCAGATCTGCGGAGCGGAACCAATCTTTTCGTCCCATCACAGGTTCAAAAGGAGGCGGGTAGCCTTGGTGCAGCGTGGTCCCTGTGCGAGACTGACGGCGTTGCCTGGAGTGATCATCGTTCTCGTCTTCAGAATCAGTACCCTCTCTCGCTGACATGCTACTACTTCCAAGACTGGTTGAGCCGGCTGTTCCAGTAATATTGCTGTGTGAGGATGATAGGGCCTTGTCGCCATGTTTTGCATCGTCTGGTAAGCCGCCTTCGACATGAGTTTTGCCCGTTGCCAATTTCGGGCTACCGTCCTTTCTAATTTGAGAGCTGCCAGAGGTCTTATAAATCTCACAGATCTCACCCCTGTCTTGAATACCCACCTCATCTGTTTTCTGGCTTGGTTGAACGGTGGTAGCGCTTTCATTCGTCACGTTCTTAGCAATCTGTGCTGTAGACTGCTGATGCTCATAGTCATCAAGGGCCTGAGAAACACGATCGAGACAGGAAATATTTGACCATGTCGTAACAGCAGATGTGGGGAGATTCAAGGAGAATATGGAACTTTCGTTTGGGAGCACGGTGGTCGGCTTCTTCCCAGCCTGCGCTAATCGTTTGATGGTCGCGGTGATCTTTTGCTCCAAATGTCTGTTGAGCTTGTCTTGCAGCGGTAGAAACTCTGTGGTGATAGGGAGCCGCCAATTGGGATATAATCTTCCGTGGCTCCTTGGAACCGCGAACCTGCCGTGGAGGCCGATGAGGGTATCGCAAAGGTAACAAGGCTTCTTGGAGGAGGCTATGACCCTCGCTGGGACAATGGCTGGGTCAACGTTCTCATAGTGGGCGAGTATTTGGATTTCTGCGTGGATTTTGGACCTGAGTAGCGTTGTTTTAACCCTATCTGTGAAGGATTTGGTTTTAGAGATTCCTCTTTGCACCCACGGCGGAAGACTATACTCTGAGATAATGCCCTCTTGCTGCGAAATCCTAGCGAGTGTAGACGTAATAGAAATAGGTATGATAACTCCGACCCCGGGGTGTGTTTGGAAAGCTGACTCTGGGAGAACCACCTTCTCGACCGTAATATGCCGCAGCGATTGTGTATGCATTGCTTCTTTGCAAAGGAATTTGGCACTCTCCTGGACTCTGGCCGTCTTGGCGAGGCAGCTGAGGAGCCTTTTCTTTGCGTTCGGATCCATTTCCTGATCGTTGAGACGGCCCAAAAGCTTTTCAAGAGGAACTCGTTTCAGAAACTTAGCGACATGCCGAATCAACTCTTTGAGATCCGCGTGCTTGGGGTATTCCAAGGTGTCGAAAGTGTCCAGGTGTACCAGCAGTCGCTCTGACCGAGTCTTGCATTCTTCGACTTCAACTGGTGACATATTGAAGTTGCGTTTCCTGGCTTTGGCCTTCCAGGATGTTTCGATGAAGTCTCTGAAATGTAGACCGATGAACCGCTTCAGGGATTTTCTTCCCGAGGATCTGGCCATTCTCGACCCCAAGCGCTTGAGAATGCGTTCCCGGTGTAGGGCGATAATTTGATTGAAGACGATATCTTGAGTAGCCGCCGTTCTACGCTCGCTAGTTGCTGTTGAAAGTGTTTAGATCAGTCTGGTTTATCCTGTGCACGCGCCTCGACCGAGCGATCTTATGGTTCAAAGAATCGGAAAATGCGACCTACTGGGTAGAGCACTACGCAATTCACCAAATATCTTCTCAAACCCATCTTGCACGGTTGCCAGAACCCTCTGAGCACTCGTTGGACCAGGCTGGTTGATAGCCAAGAGAACTTTGCACCTCTCTTCGCTTGGGACCTCTTCTATACACACAGCCGTGACGTGCTCCTCTTCATCCGAAATTCCGGACAAGAAAGCCAACGTCATCGCCAATTTGCTTTCTTGATCGAAAGTAAGCGTCCTCTCACAAGCTGATTCGTGCAGCTGGTGAGGTGGTTGTTCCAGATGTTGCCGTTCGGTGCCAGGCAGCGGCGTAAGCATTTCCAGAAGAACTATGTTCTCTGCGCATCTGACTGACTGCGAGGGCTTCAACGACCGAGGTACTTTCGAGCATCCAGGTGTGGCTGGAGACACAACCTGAGGAAGAGGGTTCATCTTGACCTTAGGTTGGATCTCGTTCGCTGTTATGCTTTCATTGGTAGTTTTCACATCCTCCTGCGCCTTGGTCTTGCCAGACTTGACGACCTTTGCCTGGACTTGTTTGGACGGAAGCTGTGGGTTCTGGATTTGTGAAGGAGGCGGCACAGACTTGGAGCTCGTCGCGCGACCCGAGGGCACATTCGGCTGTTTGCCCGGGAGCTTGGATGTATTTGACGTTTTCTTTCTCTTGGGCATATTTCCAGGAAGGCGACACTGATTTCTTCTCAAATTTTCTTGAACAGCTTTCTAAGTACGCCAAAACACGATCAGACATAGGAGCAAGACTAGAGAAAGAGAGAAAGTATGTGAGTGGCCTGTGGCCTGGGGCAGCTCAAGAAAAGAATGAACGAGGCATCGCTTCTTGAATGTCAGGTCCTTCTCGCAGTGCACATGTGAGACCAGTCTCAATGCCAACGGCATTTTTGCTGCACGAGCGCGCCAACGAGGAGCGACTTGACTGGCTCGCTTGGTAGTTCCGTGGTGCAGGAGGCCTGCCGCCAGTGAGCCGCGCCATGATGACTGCTTGCTGGGCTTTGGGACGATAAGAACTGAATGTGCATTTTCTTCTTTTTCTCTTCCCCTTCCTCTTTTCTCATTCAGACAATGACGCGGCTGTGAGTGAGGAACCAAATTTCGAGGATGTTGTTCTATGATTCGTGGGAGGATCAGGCTGAGGCGGGTAAGGGGAGTTAGACGGAATTGCTCCGCTGAGAGGAGACAGAAGACCCGGACAGGGTCGCAGGGATGTGTGCTTTGACTGCCCCTAGAAACCATGATACAATTCACGTCACAGAGAATAAAGCCTAAGCTTAACTGACGCCTGCACTTCCTTCTTAAATCCTCCCAGACCAATATTCGTTCTTGTTCGTGACTCATTGACGCCTCTAACGACATCGACATTCTGGGAGGTCTAATCTACCTTCTCCTTCCATCAACACCATCACCATTAATCAATCAATCAATCATGTCTTGTAAGTGAAACCCCCCACAAGGCTGACTGAGGGCCCACATGGCTGCCACGCATGCACGACATCAACACTCCTTTTCTAACCCTTGCACCAGGGTTCAGTTCCAGCAGCAGGGTCGTAGTCAAGACCCGGTTGCCGCCGGGCGCGACCCTGAAGCAGGGCGTAGACATGCTCCACGACCAGGACTTCTTCATCAATTGCGACCCCTGTCTGCAGAAATACGAGCTCGTGGAGAGAGACCTGGCCAGCCCCGAGCTCCCGAAGGACCGTGTTAAGGGAATTGGCCCCACGGCGTCTTACAAGATCACGGACGTCGTGGAGAACATCCCCAAGGGGGTCTGGGGGAGCCATGTTGAGTCGCAATATGAATTCACTGACGTGGAACGGGGTCTGTTCTGCCGGATCCGCAGTCCTCTCAACGTGGTGATGGAGGCGCTGTGGGAGATTAGGGACGCCGAGGACGGGGAGGGCCTCGAGCTGGTGGAGGAGGCTGATATCAAATGCTCGAGGTTGCTCATTGGTATTGTAAAGGGTCAGTCTGAGGCTAATGGTAAGTACGCATCCTCACACCTCCCCCATACTTTGTTGTGCTTCTTCTGGGTTGGTGAAGCTGGCTGGACCTGAAACCCGTCTTGCGAGAAGTTTTCTACTCGTGCTGAATTCAAGTTTTTATAGCCGGCAAAATTCATGCAAAGATGACAGGTCGACTGAAGAAGGAGGTCGAGGAGTCTTCTACCACGGATAGTGGTTCTGCTTGAGATTTCAAGTTCCCAGCGGATGGATTGTCGAGATCTTTGCATTAATATAACCAAATGTGCATTCAACATTGTTGGCCTTCAAACAAACCGTGCATAGAAATGTTTCCAGCAAAGCCATATCATCTTCACTAGGCAGCTTGTTCCATTTCAGCTTTTGTCTTGACTGCCCTTCCCTAGAAATCTTCAACAGCCCCGAGCCCATCTCTACTCTACCTTGAGGTTGGATGTACAGGAGGGCGCCGCCATTATTGACGTGATGTGCAGCAAGACGAACGGACTAGCACCCGGAAAGGATTGCAAGCAACGCCATATTGCCATCGGAATATCACAACTGGTCAGCAGGAATCATAGTAAGTAGGTGGCGCATCGAGAATTGATTAGTGATGTATCGACGATTTATTGACGGAACTCGGGGCTAGTCATTGAACCAATCCACGATGAACCAAGTGTCGCCCACGAGAGAAAAACGAGAACAGAACTTTAGTGGAACGCCCAGAGCAGAGCTAGTAGGGGGCAAGATCTGTCAGCCGCAAATGGAGGGGAAGAACAACCGGACAAGGATGTCGTTTTTTTAGGGGCCCCTCCTTCCCATCCCCTGAAGCCGCGTCCTCGCCTAATCTCGTAGCTCTGTTTTGCTTTCCTTTGGGACCGGACCCTGCATCGTCTCAAGAGACGACCAAAGGTGTGCACTCCAACATGACATCTCTCTCTTTCTGACTCCTTCCTCGACCTCAACTTCACAGCCTCCACAACCCACATTGCCATCATCAACGAAGCACCCATGTACAACGTAATTGTAGTAGGGAACTTCGCAACACAACCTTCTCGATCACGACAAGGCTCTGCTGGCTCGATCTGAGCTCGCATGAACCGGAAGAGTCGGTGGAGTTGGCGTTTACGATTCCCCCTCCTCCAGCCTTACGGCAAAGGCCCACCTCGATAAGCCACAAACGTCACCTTTTACAACGCAACTGGAGGTAGAAGACGACGTCTGAGGTTTCATGCAGTGCATACCTCTGACAGATCACTTTTGTAAGTCTCATGAAGGTTATGTGCCAGTGTGCTTCGACTTCGCTTTCCAGCAGGATGTCTGTCATGATCGCTTCGCTGACGACTCCGTAAGACACAGGCGAACGGGACCTTCGGAGCACTAAGGGTCTCCAGTCTCCTCAACTGGGATTTGATTTTGGAATACTCCTCGACGATAGTCTCTCGTCTTCTTGCTCTTGGCCTCTTATCTCTACTTTTCTCTTCCCTCTTGCCGCTACAAAAAACCTAGTTCCACAAGAGATTGACCCACATGAGTTTCGTCCTCGTAGGACGCCATCCCGATACCTACACTACTATTCATGATACCATCCGGGGCTGGAGCCCCTAGATAAGTGAAAATCGTCAGCAAATCAGACTAGACGACGATTGGCATTGACGACCTCGGGATCAAGCCGCGACTGGGTCTGAGCTTTTGTCTGGTTCCGGAGCTTCCGTGAGCGCCTGCTGTTATCATGGCACACCTCTCAACATACGCCGCCGACTTTTCGGTCACGAGGCAAAAGGCGATCGAGGATGCAAAGAAAATGCAGGTTGTGGTGCAAGAGGAATGCAACAAGGCCGGGCAAGAAGTCCCTCCATATCTGCTGCGGGAGCTAATCGGCAAGGGGAGCTTCGGCCGGGTCTATAAAGCCTCAGATGGAGGGTCGAACCGGGTCGTCGCGGTCAAGATTATCGACATCGAAGAGTCTGATACTCTCAACCCCAAACTCGCCGATACGTACTCAGAGTTCCTCAAGGAGGTCAACGCCCTTAAACTGCTCAGCGAGGGCGGCGCAAAGAACATCAATCATGTTCTCGACGCATTGCCCGTGGGGCAGTCCATGTGGATGGTCTGCGAGTATTGCGCCGGCGGTAGTGTGGCTACGTTGATGAAACCGACTGCACCGGGAGGTCTCCAGGAGAAATGGATCATCCCGATACTGCGGGAAGTAGCCGAGGCCATCTTTTGGGTCCACAAGGCTGGTATCATACACCGTGATATCAAGTGTGCCAATGTGCTCATCACAGAAGCTGGTGGAGTCCAGCTTTGCGACTTTGGCGTGTCGGGCGTGATTGAGACTAGGTTCGACAAGCGGTCCACCTTTATAGGGACACCGCACTGGATGGCCCCAGAGCTCTTTGACACCTCGACGTCTTATGGAGTCGAGGTTGATATCTGGGCCTTCGGATCCATGGTCTTTGAGATCGCCTCCGGTCTACCACCAAACGTCATGGCAGGAATCGATGTCACACAACTGGGCAGCTATCTCAAACAGCATACCCCGACACTACAGGGTGACAAGTACTCAGAAAAGCTCAAAGACCTTGTCTCATTCTGTCTGGTGGAGGATCCGACCAAGAGACCTATCGTCGAGGAAGTCCAGCACCATCCCTACCTGTTCAATACAGAAAGCACGCATCCAACCTCATCATTAGCCATGCTGGTAAAGGCTTTCAGAGTTTGGGAATCGCAAGGCGGTAGCCGGAAGTCGTTGTTCGCGTTGGGAGGCGCTCAAGGGCCCTTCGATTCCGAACTGGCCTCCACCGCGATGGCAAATGATGAATGGAACTTCAGCTCGACTGTCGATTTCGACCAGGGTGTCATGAGTAATACAGACGCACAAGCTGTTTACGACGTATATGGTTCTCAGGTGGACCTTACAGATCTCGGAGAGGCTACTCCGCAAGCGTTCAAACCCAAGCGGCGGCGGCCACCACCAAATCTTCCTGTCATAAGAGCACCACTGGAAAAAGTGTTCGACCCTAACACAATATCAAACTATGAAGAGAACGCCCGGGTCTACTACGGAAGGCCGATGCTACCACCCGCTTCGGACTTACCCCTGCGGGACGACTCACACAACGCGACAGTGAGAGAGTCTCTGATCGATCTGGATGCATCGCTCCACGGCGGCCGCCTGTCGAAATTTGTGGACATGGAGACCATCAAGGCTGGCCCACGACGATCGCGTGATTACGAATTCGGCGGTGAGGACTATGCCAGGCAACCGAACAGCGATCCGGAGACGGTCATTGCGTCAAACAGCAGAAAGACACAGGAGTGGAAGTTCCCCGTCATGATGCCTGCTTCTGCTAATCCCGAGATGTCCCGCTTCCCCTTCCACGAAGATGGTAGTAGTCATCCGGGATCGGCTCGCCCGCCTCTGCAGCACCACACGACGGAGCCCGTGGGCTTCTCACAGGACTACACCAGCAATAATCTCATGGTTCCGCGCACTGTCTCCCAGCAGGACAACCGCATCTCAATGGGCAGCCTGATCGACCTGGATGAAAGCCTCCCAGACCCGGTCATGCCTAATGATATCCCTCGCCCATCAACAGCCAACTCGGACGCAGTATCCGAGGTAGGCAGCGCATTCGACCTCGAAAGGCACACTTCGTACATACCGATGCCCTCATCCAACCGAGAACCGTCCATCTACGTGTCGGATGACTCTAACCTAGTTGGTGGAATCATGGACCCGCGAGCGCCGCCGAACTTTACAGATGATCGGACGCGAGGGCGAAAATTGAGCACGACTGACGCATTCATTGATGATGCGTTTCTCTACGCTGGAGGCGAGGACGTCGGAGACGGGATGATGCTGGGGCCGACAATCGGGAGCAGCTCCTCCTCGGCCCACTACAGGGACAATAGCCTCAATGGCATGAGCGAGACCGAGTATACCACCACATCAAGCAGACGCACGCCGTCTACTTCGTCTATGAACTCGTTTTACCAAGCTGCGGATGGGCGCGCGATGCCGCCGCTGCCTGGGCCGCCGTCTGAGAGGGTTATGATGGGCGAAGGTGGGCAGCTGATGAGAGACGAGTTCCTCCGGCTTTTGGAGGGAATGACGAGCCATCTCAAGTTCACAGGGGAATACGTCCAGGAGCTACCTATTAGGAGGTCAGGGAGGAGCTCGATCATCCAGGAGATGCAGAACGGGCAGCGAGAGGCCTATGGATAAGGAACACTTGGATATAGGCATACAGTATTTGGTTTTTTGCTTTCTTGTCCTTGTTTTATCTTGAATAGATATTTGGGCTTTGGGCGAAAGGGAATGAGTGGGTGGGTAGGAGATCTTTTCAAGGTGGGAACGGGAAAGTGTAACTAAGAGCAGGATAATTGGTTTCTAGGTATCTGGTGCAGTGTTCAAGGATGGAGGCTACGTCTGGAAAACTTTACCAAAGTATTGTACAATATGATGGCAACGATGGGTAAGACGAGATGCCGGCGTTTATGAGTTACCACAGGCCGGGAAGAGCGAAACTTCAAGAGGACAACTTGGAAGCGCGCTTTCAACATATTTGATGAGATAGTACAACCGTCATAATCAATCGGAGTGAAAATATAGAAATCTTTTGTTAAATCTGAGGAATTACCGACAGCATTTGCGCGAGGAGAAAAAGAGAAGAAGAAAAAGAGGTCAAAGATGTGGCCCGCTGGTGAACTGTAAAGGTCGCCACTTAGCTCACCCGCCGTCAGCGCTGAGCCGGTGAAAATTGCAAAGTCTCAATGCACGAATGACTCAACTAGAGATTTTCTCCTACTGGATCGATATCACCGTCGACAACCAACGTTTTGAACACTAGTTGCGCCTGAGTGTAATCTCAAGGGAACTAAACCTGTTGAATGACTGTTCATCTTTACAAGACATTATTTCTCAAGTTGGCTTCGTTACACCATACTCATCGTCTCATCCACCGCGCAGCTGCAAAGCCCTTCACTAGTTCAGGCTCGACAGCTGCAGTCTCATTCCCATTACCATTCTTGATTTTCCCCCACCGATACCAAGTACACACCACAAAACGAACCAATATAACGATGAAGACAAGGATACTCAAAGTCCCTCCAGGCCCTGACCCGGGCCACTTTGTCTCTTCCTCCTTCTCCTCTTCTGCCAACCCTCTCGACACCTGGGCCATCTCTACCTCGCCCTCTGTCCAGGCCACCCTCGCACCCCTTCACGAGGCCGCACGCCTTTTGCGCGAGAGCGATATCCCCGTGGCTTTTCCGACAGAGACTGTGTACGGCCTGGGCGCAGATGCCACGCGCAGTGCCGCTGTGAAGGGTATTTACGCCGCCAAGGGAAGGCCGTCGGATAATCCGCTGATTGTGCATGTGTGCGATCTGGATATGCTGCGGAGCCTGCTCAGGCCAAAAGAACAGCAGAAGCACGATGTCGGCACTCCCATGATGAACGGCACGAACGGGACTGGCAAGGAGGAGGAAGGCGAGATCGTTCCCGAGATCTACAGAGAGCTAGTCAAGCGCTTCTGGCCCGGTCCTCTCACCATCCTCCTTCCCAGCCCTACCCCCAGCTCGCTCGCCCCAGAAGTAACAGCCGGCCTACCAACCTTTGGCGCGCGAATGCCCGCTGCCCCCTTAGCACGCACCCTCATCCGTCTCGCCAACGCCCCGCTCGCCGCGCCCTCGGCCAATGCGAGTACCAAGCCGTCGCCCACAGCGGCTTCGCACGTGCTGGACGATCTGGACGGGCGCGTGGAGCTGATCCTCGACGGGGGCAGCTGTGGCGTGGGCGTGGAGAGCACCGTGGTCGATGGGCTGTGCGAGCCGCCTGTGGTGCTGCGGCCTGGTGGTGTGAGTCTGGAGGAGCTGCGGGCTGTGCCTGGGTGGGAAAGAGTGGTGAAGGGGTATCGAGATGAGAACGAGGAGGGAGGCAAGAAGGAGGGTGGTGGTGGGCCGGGGCCTAGAGCGCCGGGGATGAAGTATAAGCATTATAGCCCGAGGGCCAAGGTGGTGCTCTTTGAGGCCAAGGGTGGGAAGGAAAGTGTGGACGACGTGCTGGCTGAGGTGAAGGGGAGAAGAGAGGAGAGGAGTGGCGTTGTTGGTGTCATCAGAACGTCGACGTGGCAGAAGCTACCAGGGGATGAGGCCGCTCGAGAAGAGGCTGTCGTGGATGGCATGGCGGCTAATGGACACACGGATCTGGGCTACGAGATCTCTACGTCCTTCATAGACGGGGTAGAGATTCTGGACATCGGTCTTGGGCAGGACACGAGACTGGTCGCCCAAGGGCTCTTCTCGGCGCTCAGGGAGCTGGACAGAAGGGGCGCAGATGTCATCTATGTCGAGGGCGTCGAGGACAGAGAGGATATAGCAGCAGCGGTCATGAACCGTCTGCGCAAGGCAGCGTCGGAAATTAGAGCATAGAAAGTGGATAGACAAGACGCATCCAAATGCACAAGGGCCCGGTCCCAATATGGACCTGGGTTAGAAAGCCTGCTGCTCTGTTTCAACACACCACGAAAAGAGATGTTCGCCATTGAAGCACAATTCGATTTTCCGAAAGCAATGCGTGTCCCCAGTACTCCTTTTCTAGAAAACTAGACGCCCAGCCCGTGGTTCCCTTTGCAGGACCTTGCCACTACCTCATACTACCACATCGCTCCAAATACTCTTTACAATCCCTGCCGCAACCAGTCTGACAACTTGCTCTTGCCCAGCTGCGCCAGATGGTTGACACCCTGCTCACTGAAGGGGTCGATCCGGCGCAGGTCAACGTCCTGTGTAGGCGCCTTGCTGACGCGTTGGACGATGATGGTAGGGTCTGTCTCGAGGATGATGCCGTCGTCGACGATCTCGTCCACAGCCAGGGACACGAGGTCGTAGCTCTCGATGATGGTGCGCTTGTCAACCGAGGCCTTGAAGAGGAGGTGCAGGGAATCGCGCAGGGCGAGGATGGCGTTGTAGAGCAGGACTTCGTTTTCCTCGACACTGCCAACGAGGTAAAGCATCACGTCGCTCTCGGATTTGTAGAGGACACTGAAGAGAAGAGAAGGGAAGCGTGCGTCAGTTCCCACTTTTGTATGAGTGTATTCCACAGGGGAAGAGCTTACATTCGGCCATCGAACAGCAAGATGTCTCCGGTCTGTTTCGCCGTCTTCTCGAGGAGGGCCTTCTCAAATGCCTTTTGTGACTTCACGTCGGGATATGGGTTGTTCGATGCCGCTGTGCGCAACGTCAGTTTGCGCGCTTCATCAAAATCTTCAGGGTCTTTCAAGCCGACGCACGTGCACTCTGCCCTGCTGGGAGGGTAGCATGGTGTGGAGAGTCGTAGTACTGGAAGACTTGTAAGCTTGTGTCGTTGACAGACCGTCATGGAGGTTCAACTGCGTAGTCCTGTTGGGTGTCTTCGACGGCCGGAGGGGTGCTTGCTCACTTTCGCGTATAATCTCGATCCATCCTCCTGGAGATTTGGGTCAGCTCATGAGACAAGAAGCGAGAGAACCAAGTCGTCGCAACCGCCAACAGCAATGGAAGCCATCGCGGTGCATGTTCGCACAGAGATTGGGTAGGAGAGCGTTTCCTTACAGTTGAGAGAATGAGGATAGCATTGACCGAGTAGAGGGACATTCCTGGAGCCATCTTGACTGCTTTGCGACGTCGCGACGTTGGAGAGCAGCAGCAGATAGAATTGATTGGCACAAAGGGTGGGAATGTCGACTTGCAAGCTCGCAGGCGCATCTCACAGCTCGCCGAACGTCAACGGAAGGGCTCCGTGTCAAGACCGGCAAGAGAGCCAGGGGCCCCTGCTCTAGATGTGGCGGTGCAGTATGTGGCTAGTGCAAAAGCACTTTAAGATTGGCAAGGATTCGCGACATGGTTCGCGCCTGAAGCTCGTCGCGTAAATTGACACGCGTAAATGAAATTGAGCCTAGTTCAAGGTATTTTGATTCCACCCTCTTCCTCACCACGTCAACCCCTCCACTCAGTCTTTTTGAACTTCTCCGTTGCGTCGGTGAGCTTTCTTGATACAAAATAGCAACAGCATTTCTTTCAAGATGTCTTCTCCGGCGAGACGATCAACACGCAGCTCCCAAGCAAGGAGCAGCCCAGCACCGGCGCCTCAAGATGCCTCGCAGACCCCGCGTCGAACTCGAGCCTCCCAGCTCGCCTCCAGTCCCATGTTCTATCAGTCGTCGTCGCCCGCAAACGGAAACACGGACCCTGCGCCATCTTCTCCCCTGCGACAGATGAGCAATTCTCAGAGCACCAACAATGGCGCTGCCCCGAGTTCGCCTTTGCGCCAGCAGACGGACACCCAGTCCGCAAATGGTGGCGATCGTACACCAAGAGCGAATGGTCTAGCTATTGGCGGTAAGACCTTCAAATCTGTAGCATCGCTTTGCAGGTTCTGGGACTGACCAATCATATAGAGTCCTCTCCTGTCCGCTACGATCCCAGCTCCAGTCCCGGTGGTCACCCACAAACAGACCTGCGAAGTGAAAGCAGTGGTCTCTTTGTGGACTCTTCTCGGAGACAGCCTCGGTCTAGACGTGGTGATATCCACTCCGAACACTCGAATCGAACGCCTATCCCACCCCGTCGCATTGTTTTAGGATCCGATGGAAGGGTGGTCCAGGACGCTCCCATCTCAGATGCTGCTACATTCTCCAACATCAACCCGGGGACCTCAGATGCTGACGCGCTTGGCGGGCAGAGCCAAAGCCTGGTCTGGGGAACCACAATTTCCATCGACGATACCTTTGTGTGCTTCAAGGATTTCCTCCGAAACTTCAAGACTCAATACCGCCTGATATTCGACAAGAAGCCTGATGAGGTTGCAAATGCTCCCGAGGCTCAGGCGAAGCCTTACTGGGAGGTCCTCGAGACGATGCTGGCTCTTGGCACGAAGAAGCTCTACCTGGATGTTCGAGATCTCAGTGCCTACCCGCCTACCCAGAAGATGTGGCATCAGCTCCAGTCATATCCTCAGGAACTGGTGCCCATCATGGATCAGGCAGTCCACGATCTGATGATCGAGATCGCAAGAAACGAGTCGACCAAGCAACGACAGAGTGGCTCTGCTCCAGCGCCTTCGCAGAGCTCTGAGCCTGCCATTCCCAGCTCGGACAGACCCGAAGAGCCGTCAACGCCAAGACCAGCACCTCAGCGGGAGATCACTCTCGAGGACCAGGTTGCCGACACCATTTACGTGGTGCGCCCCTTCGGCATGGACAAGACCACGAACCTGAGGGAGCTGAACCCCTCGGATATGGACAAAATGATCCAGATCAAGGGTCTCGTCATAAGGACTACGCCCGTCATTCCGGACATGAAGGACGCATTCTTCAAGTGCAGTATCTGCAGCCATGGTGTCCTTGTCACTCTGGACCGCGGCAAGATACGAGAGCCGACTGAGTGCCCTCGTGCTCGCTGTGGAGCCAAGAACTCGATGCAGATCATTCATAACCGCTGCACCTTTGCAGACAAGCAGGTCATCAAGTTGCAGGAGACCCCAGACGCAGTACCTCCAGGCCAGACGCCTCACTCTGTGTCGATCTGTGTATACGATGACCTCGTTGATTTCTGCAAGGCTGGCGACAGGGTACAGATTACTGGCATTTTCAGGGTCAGCCCAGTGCGGGTCAACCCTCGACAGAGAACCGTCAAGAGCATCTACAAGACGTATGTCGATGTTCTACACGTGCAGAAAGTTGATCGCAAGAGGATGGGCGCAGATGCATCCACCCTCGACACCGAAGATGATGATGAGATCCAGGTCGACACACCTGGAATGGACGAAACCCGCAAGGTCAGCCCTCAGGAGGAAGAGAAGATCCGTGAGACAGGAGCTCGTGAGGATATCTACGAGCTACTGGCCCGTTCGCTCGCACCCTCAGTCTATGAGATGGACGACGTAAAGAAGGGAATCCTTCTTCAGCTGTTCGGTGGCACCAACAAGAGCTTCGAGAAGGGTGGCAGCCCCAAGTACCGTGGCGACATCAACATCCTGCTCTGCGGTGATCCGTCCACCTCAAAATCTCAGATCCTGTCCTATATCCACCGTATTGCCCCTCGTGGTGTATACACCAGTGGCAAAGGCTCGTCAGCCGTTGGTCTCACGGCATATGTCACTCGCGATCCCGAGACCCGTCAGCTTGTGCTCGAATCGGGTGCACTGGTCTTGTCCGATGGCGGCATCTGCTGCATTGACGAGTTCGACAAGATGTCTGATGCCACTCGCTCGGTGCTGCACGAAGTCATGGAGCAGCAGACAGTGTCGGTGGCCAAGGCGGGCATTATCACGACGTTGAATGCTAGGACAAGCATTCTGGCGTCAGCCAACCCGATTGGCAGTCGGTACAACCCTGACCTGCCTGTGCCTCAGAACATTGATCTTCCTCCTACGCTGCTGTCACGTTTCGATCTCGTATACCTCATCCTGGACCGGGTAGAGGAGAAGGCCGACAGACGCCTGGCAAAGCATCTGTTGTCCATGTATCTGGAGGACACTCCTCATTCTGCCCGGACCGACAACGACATTCTCGTAAGTTCTCCCTACGAGCCCTTCCTACTTCTGATCTTCATTACTGACTGTACCTACGTAGCCCGTCGAATTCCTCACCTCCTACATCTCCTACGCTCGTGCCAACATCCACCCCACCATCTCGCAGCCCGCCGCCCGCGAACTCGTCGACTCGTACGTCGAGATGCGCAAGCTGGGCCAGGATGTGCGCTCTGCAGAGAAGCGCATCACGGCAACCACCCGACAGCTCGAATCCATGATCCGGCTCGCCGAGGGCCATGCCAAGATGCGCCTGTCCACAGAGGTCACCCGCGAGGATGTGCTGGAGGCGGTGCGGCTGATCAAGTCCGCCCTCAAGACAGCCGCCACCGATGCCCAGGGCCGCATCGACATGTCGCTCCTCACGGAGGGCACAAGCGCGGCGGAGAGGAAGCGCAGGGAGGACATGAAGGGCGCCGTGCTCAAGCTGCTCGATGAGCTTACGGCGGGCGGCCAGGCTGTCAAGTACGCAGAGGTCAGCAGGAAGCTTGGCGAGAACGCCGGCGTGCCAGTGGAGCCGAGTGAGTTTGCAGAGTGTATGAGGGCACTCGAGATGGACGGGTCCATCACGGTGACTGGCGAAGGCGCGAGGAAGAGCGTGCGTCGGGTGACTGCGGTTGTGTAAGCCTTTATTGGTGTGCGATTTTGTCTCTTAGATGTACATTTGGGTTGTCGATTTGCTTGTTCGAAACTGGGCGTTTGGGTTTGTGTGGGCTGCTTGTCTCCGGCATGGCTATTGTTACTACTGCGCACGAGGACGTGAAGAATGAGGATAATGAGACGCTTGCAATGCTATACGCGACATCTATGCTCAAGGAAAAAGGTTTAATCCAACCCCAGTGCTAGTCAAAGTTCGCACTCGTTCCCTTGGCGGCCATCTCCACATCAGCTTCACTGGCCCCCGTCTTCTCAGCACCAGCAACCACCTCGTCAGCGTTCAGCTGTACTCCCTCTGTTTCTCCACCATTATAAACCTCCGTTGCCTTCTCCAACGCCGCCTTTACGACGGCCACCAACTCCTCCGCGTCCTCCAGACCAACACTGATGCGCACCTGCTCCTCACCCGCCCCATACGCCGCGTGGTATGCGGCCTGCTCTGGGTCCTTGCCCCACACCAAAGCGTTCATCGGGACCGCTAAGGTCTTGTGTGCACCGAGGTGCGGGCCCTGGTGCACGGAGAGGTTGTCATAAAAGGCTTTCGCCGCCGAGAGCGTCCGGAAGTCGACAGACAGCAGGCAACCATAGCCGGGTGCGAAGTCCGGCGTGGCAGAGCGCTTGAACGCGTCATAATTGTTTTGCGTGTCGCTCGTGCTGGGGTACAGCACTGCCTTAATGGGCGAGCCCTGGCGAGCGGCCTCGGTGGCTAAAAACTTCGCCATGGCGACGGCGTTTCGGTTGAGGATGGTAGACCGGGGAATGTAGTCCTGGCTGTTAGATAGAAGCCGCTCTGCGTCGCCTGTGAAGAGCTCGTTGTGGAAGTTTGATGTGAAGGAGGGCTTAAGCTGCGGGTAAAAGGGCGAGAGCGGATTGAGGACCACAGACCCGCCCATTACGTCTGCGTAGCCGGAGAATGATTTGGTGAGACTTGTCATGAGTAAGTCGGCTACAGGAAGCACGTCGACATTGGCGAAAGAGCTGATGGTGTCGTCTATGACAACGGGAATGCTGTATTTGTTGGCCTGGAGGCAACGTCAGAGGCGCCACTACTCTCATGAAGAAAAAGGGGAGGGGGTGGGGGGGGGGAAACAGAAACAATAGAGAAGTGCTTACTATTTGATAGAGTCTCTTCAGATCAGCGCTCACGAGGATTGGGTTAGAAGGAAACTCGACGAAAACGTAGCTGACCGTCTTGCCGGCCTTGTAGTGCGCCTCGAGATATTCCTCAACCTTCTCCATGACTCCGCTTTTGGCATCACAAGCACCAAAGTGCTTCATGCCACCGTTCGTCTCCTCAAACACATGAAAGGTGTTGTGGAAAACAGACCCCAGCACGAGAATCGTTCCCGCGTCTCGCTGCAGGAGGATTTGGTTCAGCCTCCAGATGGCCGCCATGCCTGTCGGGTACAGATACACATCCCCATCGGCGACCTTGACACCCGCTGAATCCACCGGTGCACGGTGCAGTAAATCTCGGATGCGCTTCCGTAGCGCACCATGAGCCTCGCACTCGGGGAAGTACGAGGCTGGCGGCACGTCGCTGAGGTTCTCCCCAGACCATTCCACGATGCTGAAGTCGCCGCCATCCACGTGCCCAAGAAGCTCTTCGGATGCCCTAGAGGAGAGGCCGGTGCCGGCGTTTTGCCAGATGCCGATGACGCCGGGCATCTTGGGCAGGGGGTACACGACGCAGTAAAGCCGAATCCCGTGCACATCGACCACGTGAAAGGAGAGGTCACCTTCGGCAAGCTTGTGCTGCTTACGGTGATGCGACGTGCTGTACGCCCTGTGCAAGGCGAAGGTTTCTGGGTCGGTAAACATGACGACACCATCCTGGCCAGGGTCGGCGCCCAATTTCTGGGCCAGAGCGACGGACAGCTAAGATGATGGCTTAGCCCAGATTCACCAGAACGGCTTTCAACGAGTATCAATCCAATCTGGGCGAACTCACCTGCCGCGTGCGGCTGAAGGGGAAGAAGCGTGGGTATATCGACCTCAACCTTGCGAAAATGGCCGGGTCGCCATCTCGTATGCCGAGGGCCGTCTCCCAGCCTGGACCGTGGATGGTGATCGTATGCGGACCCTCGGGCGGCAGAGAGTGGCCGAATTCGGTGGTGATGGGCTTGACGACGGTGGCCATGACTTCTGGCAACTGAGGAGCAGGTGACTGAATGAAACGCGGTCGAAATGTGGGAGAAAACGGGCTGAATCAGTCAGTGCGTTTCAAGGAAGAGCTGGTATTTAGTAGGAGCAAGTTACGACTCTCAATAGAGCAGCTGCCTTTCCGAGTTAATTTAAAGGTTTGCCCCTTCCCCAGGTACTTAACTTATTATATGGAGCCTTCATGGGGAAAGTGCGGTTACGGCGGTCAGTGCCATAACTTGAATACGTCCTCAGTAATGATTCCATGGTTGCGGCTGAGCCTAGTCTGGACGGTTGGCTTTAACGTTGCCTAACACGAGCAGTTGGAAGCGTCCACTTTTCCTAATCAGGCTCTTCACCGCAAAATCTCGCCAGACATGAGGGAACGGGTCAGCACTTGTCTCTCTATCTTTGATCATTTGTCTATTCTAGAGTATACGTATTACCGAAATGTCACCTCGACTTCCTTAAATGGGGCTCTCGCAGACATCTTGGCGTGAGAATCCATCCTTTTCTTTTTGATTCCATATCAAGATCCACGCCTCGGAAATGAAGTGGAAATATGCATGGCGGATTCACCATGATTACTTCTTAGTAAGTACAAGCTAGGCACATATCGTTCCAATCCTCATCACTTTTATTCTCATAAAGCAAGAAACCCAAAAAATAATAATTTCCTCAAGAAAAACAAGAGACGGATCCCAATAAATGTACTTGTCGATGGTATTTTCATGAAGGACCTGTTAAATGCATCGCCAAGCAGAGTATGCTACTGCCTTGATATATCGCATTTCTGGACCGAGTTTTGACACAAGTTTCGATTCGGCACTGGGCCATCTGGAACCTGCTCTGCCCAGTGACACACATCCGAGTCCATCTAATGCTGGGTACACAGCCGAAGACATTTTAGATCTTGCACACAAAGTCAAAACTTTTAACTGGCTAAAGATGGGTCAACGAATCTGTTGGGGAGCTTGGAAATACCAAGTGCCCAGCACTCATGCATACATATATGATCATCAAACGTGGCCACTAGAATGGCAAATACAGCCCAAACCGGAGGCGATGCAACGATCAAGTAAATCCTCCTTGTCAAGGGACCCTCTGTAACGGCTGTGACTGGCTCCAAGTAGCTGGCATCCACACGTGCACAGCTGATGACTTCCAGTAGCATATCATCTCACAGCAATCGCAATCGAGGCTTGTCTTCTCGGGCAGATATCTTGCGTGATTTTAGAACTGGATTTATGCTAACTTTGAACAGAAGACCATCATCTTCATGGCACATTCTAGTGGAGAGTCAATCATGAGAAGGAACAGTGTCTGTGCTGAAGCATACAACTTCTGTATTTCGGTGCAAGTCCGCAATGATCATCCATATTCTCCTCATCGCAGCGCAAGATGGCATCTACTATTCCGTAGCATCAGGGGCTCATAGTATCATCTCTCTGTACGCTGCAAAATACCTCAAGCTTGGAATACGTAGCTCTACTCGTCTATATGTACTATTTACACTATCATTTCTGGTTTGTAATTCCTGAAGACTAGAGTAGCAAGAACACTTTTCAGATACCACTGCTCAATATCCTAAAGACTTTTTGTTTAGGCTAGGGCGGGAGAGGCAGTATGGTGAGGCTTGTATCCGATCTGATCGGCAGCCGCAAGGCTGAGGTGCCTTGCAATACATAATCTTCCATAGCCTTGCGCATGGATCGTTTAATGAAGAGCACTGACTTTGATGGCGGCTGGCTACCACCACAAGAGGTAAAGTCAGGTACTTGCTTTGTCATTCTCCAAAATACTTACTGCCACTCTCTCCTGCTTCTTTTCTCTTCTTCTTTCCCTTCTGCGTATGATTCGGCCTGTCGACTTCCTAGGGCGACACTCAACTGTCCAGGAGCCATAGGCACAATTACCGGTCATGCATGATTGGGAGAAGACGGGCATCGTGCAGGCAGTGCTGTGGCTGACGGGGAAACCATTGCATCTCCATTCATGTCCCTACATCTATATAAAATCGAATTTCAGATCTTCAGAATGTGATCGAAAGTCTGGTGCTGAAGCATAATTTTACTCCGTCGATTAGGTTCGTATTAGCCTTAGGCCCCTCATTGCGTCACCCCGCATGCGGCCCGCTACGTAACTTAAAACTTACATACTTGAGGGGACGCACATGATTCCATGCTGTACATTTCTAGTCTCAGTGAATACTGAATGTAAAAGGCAAGGCCGCGCCCCTGACCTCGCCACTCCTTTTCTTTGGTAAACCAAGATCACCAAACCACACTCATCACCAGCTCCTTCCCCTGTAGCCACCATGGCGCCCAAGATCACCATAGCCTTCGACCTCTACGGCACCCTCCTCTCCACCTCGTCCATCTCAGATGACCTAGCCCACCACTTCGGAGCCGACAAGGCCGACCACATAGCCACCAAGTGGCGCCAGTACCAGCTGGAGTACACCTGGCGCCTCACCTCGATGCAGGCACCGTCCAGCCGGCCCGAGGTCCCCTACGTCCCCTTCGACAAGATCACCCGGGCGGCCCTCATCCACGCCGTCAACGAGGCAGGCCTGTACATCCCAGACGGCAAAGCCGACGAGCTCATGCGGGCCTACGACGGCCTCGTGTGCTTCACAGACGTGCTCCCGGGCCTCAACACCCTGCAGGAGAGGACCGCAGCCGGCGGCGCCGAGGCCCTCATCTTTTCCAACGGCACCGCGGCTATGCTGAGCGCGTCGGTCGCCGCGAGCCCGACCCTGAAGCTGTTCCACCCGGACGCGAGCGCCCAGGGCGGCGCGAAGCCCTTGTTCGCGAAGCTGGTGTCTACGGACGGCGCGGGGAGGTACAAGCCCCATCGTGATGCCTACGAGCACCTACAGCGCGAGGTTGCCGCCGGCGGGGGCGACTACAAGGCGCAGGCGGCCGTGTGGCTCGTCAGCGCGAATCCGTTCGACGTCGTTGGAGCGAGGGCCGCGGGGCTGAGGGCTGTGTGGGTGGACCGCCAAGGCACGGGATGGGTGGACCGCCTTGGGGAGGTGATCAGCGAGGCCGGGGGTGCAAAGGTGGACCTGACGCCAACGATTGTTGTAAAGGGCGTAGATGAGGCTGTAGACAAGATCTTTAAAGCCGGCGTCTGAATCGTTGCTGTGAGGCATCAGGGTTTCGCGTTTTCAGATGAGGGCAGCAAAAGACAGGTCTGTGAAAACTTTGCATGGTATATGGCATGCTGGAGAACAAAACCCATGACCATGGTGCTTATGAAAGACACGAAAAACGAAAATGTATTTCGGCTATGAGCCTGAAGTCAGCTACCGAAGCTGATCTTGGTGTTGGCATCAATGAATGCCAGCGGATCAAAATTTATCCAATCATCCATCGATACCATGTCGTCCATGTTTTGGTCCTCAAAAGCCAGATTAGTGTTCATATCGTGAGTATCTCCATTTTCCACACTCTCAGAATCATGATCAATGCTATTAGGGCCATCGTTTCCACACTCAGCGTTCTGGTTTGGGCCGTGCAATGATTGCTGTTCTGGAGGCGGAGGGATAGCGGCAGAAGCGGTCGGAGGGATGGTGGTGCCGCCCTGGTCGACCGTCGTACTGGACGGTGGAGCCGAATCTAGTATTTCGCATGACCAACTCGGCTTTGGCGCGGTGATGTTGGGCTTAAATTCCAAAGGCGCAATGATTTGAAGTTGTGCAGATAGCAGCGAACCCTGCGGTTGATCAGCCCCAGGAGGACCCTCAGGCTTCATCTGGATAATAATCTTGTTCTCGCCACTGTTGTACAAGGGCACTTGCGTTTTGTAGCGCCCCATTGGCGGGCCTTTGTGTGGAGGGAGCCTAGCCTGCGCCGGGAGTTCTTGGTGTTGTAAACTCGCTGCCTCCTGTGTCCTCTCTGGAGGATTCACTGGTGGAGCTGCGATCTTCTCATCACCACGAGCTACCTCTTCATCTTTCAGAGGATTTGCCAGAACCTTCTGCGGATTTGCAGGTTGTTCAGCCGCCTGGGTGGGCTGGTCGGCTGCAGTGACCTCTCGCTGTTCCGGGATATGGCCACCAAAGACCTCGGCGGCACCAGGATGAGCATCAAGTCCGACGTGCAGGGCAATGACGAGCATCTGTTCAACTTTGTCGCGTGATAGACGGTAGTCATCCGTACTAGCAGAAGTAGCTTCCGTCGATTGTGCAACATCGATCTCCATCAGTGTCTTGACGACTGTGAGGCAGTGTTCCCTAAGCTTATCATACTTCACATGAACTAATCACAGAAGTAAGTATCCCGTTTGACTCAGAAAGTGATTTGAAAGAAGGAGAGAAATAGAGATGGGGAAGAAGAGAGAACAGAAGGAAGAAGAACAAAGACAACGACGACGGCGGCGACAAAAACAACAATAACGACCTACACGGCGAGTCTGGGATGTGTTTGCTTTCGGGAAAGAGAATGGCCCAGACTTTTTGGTATAGCTCCAATTGGACCTTGAACCATCTGACCCTATCAGACTGGGCAACGCGCTTGGTTTTGCTCATCAAGAGTTTCAGCTCGTCCTGCTGCTTTTTATCCATGTAATACCTCGCCAAGTTCTCACAGTCTTGCGGCTTGGCCTCTGGGGAATGAGTCTTCCATAGATGCGTCCTGGTTTAATAGTCAGCATAATCAAGAGCGTGGCTTATCCGTACCGGGGTTGCATGTCGACATTTGATCGTACCAGAAATCATCGCGGCCGCGGAAGCCAGGACGCCCGCAACTCCTAAACTTCATCTGAAAGGTAATATCTCCATACCTATGACAGTATGGGCATTTCCAACCTTGAGAAACCTCGGGTCCCAGGGTTTGTGATTTGCCTTTTTTGTCAACATGGCTGTCCTTGTCGTCTCCACCCCCACTCCCGCCCGGGTCTCCGCCCCCGGATCCGTTGCCGTCATTGCCAGCTCCATCGCCGCCGTCGTTACCATTCGGGGGTATAGAAGTCTTGCTTTTCTTGTTCGCTGACGAAGACTGACGCCCAGTCTGTCCCGCACTCCTCTTCTTCGACGTGGATTGCTGGCCAGACGGTGTCTCACGAGGAGAAGTCAACTCGTTGCTGATGGGATGGTCGCCGGCAAGCTGATTGGCAGATGACCGGGGGTGGCTCTCATCAGCATTCTGCCCCTTGATAGCAGAGATGATGGCTTCGGCCGAGTACAAAGGATCTGCTGATAGCACACGGCGGATGGAAGAGAAGAGGGGCGACTCCGCTTCACATTCCGACAGCGTGTCGGCGGCGCTTTGTGTAGTAGGAGACGCAGAGGCGGCTTCTCGGGAGGCGGAAAGTGTTAGGCTTGAAGTATACAACGCCAATTGCTCCATAACCTCCGCCCTTCGGTCTTGGCCTAGTGCCCATGCCGCGTTTGGTCGTGGGGGGAATGAGATACTTGGGACGGCGTCAGTCCACTCGAATAATGGGTCTGCCCGCATGGGGCTCGAGCTGTCATGATGGACGTGGACATGAACGTTCAACCCGGCCCCGGTGCGGGGTTCTGTCGCGATGGAGCCATCCTCGCTGTGCAAACTAGGAGGTTGCGATCGAAGAAATAGGCGATAGGGAGCGGGAAGGTTGATCAACCGATTGGCGTCGAGATTCTGTACAAACAAAGAGGACATGAGAATGTCTCCCCACGGCAGCTACTGCAGGCCAATATGGCCCATAGAACTTACATCGTAAAAGTCCCACACAGCTCCACTCGTCCAAAGTTTCGCCTCGATACGCTTGTAAACGCGTCCTTCGGCCTTATCAGAGAAGCCTTCATCTTGGGGAAAGGAGATGTTTTGGGGATACTGCAAGGTTTCGCAGGCTGGATTAGCTTGCTGCGGGTAGGTGGCACATGTCGCAAAGTTTCACGAGGGTGAGGAAGGAAGGAGTTTGAGGTCTTACAGTGAAAGCAGGGATCCCGTTGCGCCTGCGAGTGCGGATAGCGAAGGTCGCTCCCGCCGTTCCATTGTCAAAGCGGCTCCCCGCATGGAGTACGACAATGGTACTCATCCGTGCCCCAAGTTCAGGGGGTTTATTTCATCCGTTGTTGAAGGTGGGACGATTGTTGAAGACTGAGCGTAGACTCGAAAGCTTTGACTCAGGAGTGCTGAAGGAAAGAAAACAAAGAGAATAATAAGAGAGCCTTTCGTGTAATATTCAACTTTCTTAGCGCTCAGCTGTTTGCGCAGACGTCTGCGCCTCAAAGGTCATCGTGCTTTCTCTGTATTTGCAGACTTACAGATTTCCGGAGCTCTACGACCCCAGAGTCCCCGAATCCCCAGACCCCCTCCCAGAGACCCCAGAACCCCAGCAGGGCCAATCAGTGCCCCGCCTTGAGCTAAATTGAGTGCTTACAAGTCAGAGTAGGGTACGCATTTGCTGATGCAACAGGAATCCTCGATTACCAGGGCTAGATTTACGTATCGAACTCTTACCCAATCGATCAATCTACGTGTCAATCATCGCCTGTTCCTCGAGACTTAGATAGGTCTTGAGCACATGAGGTGCAGGCAGGCACAACACTATGGGCAGTTGTTGTCGGTACTGAACCGGATAGGTTGACAAGCATCAATCTGTCGAAACAGCTTGCAAGATGAGACGCTACAGAGTAAGGGTATCCCTTGACTGCAAATTAGCCAGTTAGAAACACTTCTGCTTCTAGGAGAAAGTGTTGAGGGATTCGTTAAATAAAAAAAAACCCCAAAAAAAAACCCCATATGCTTAAAACATATGCTTAGCATGCTGTAACAGCACCGAGAACATAGCAATTCTCGGCAAGTGTGTAAGATCCTCCGAAAGGAAAATTAAAAAAAAAGTTGGCCAGATGTGACGTAAACTTGGCACGACCCCAGCTAGCCAAGGTACCACACCCGGGTAGAGCCGCCGCTGCGACCCTCGCAGCCTCGTTAAGGGCCCTCTCACGCCTCGTTGGTGCTGAGAGACCCCGATTAACAGTGGGGACATGCCAGGAGCATATCGATCCGTCTGTTCTTCCCTCACCAGCTCAACAGGGCATGCACCCCAAAAGATGTATCGAGATATGCGTTTCTTGCATGGGCAATCTGTTTTGATTAAATAACGAGTGAAATGGCAGTCCATGCGTGGGTACACCCTGTCAGGTACAGTACCCGTACCGACAAGTACCCCGCAGCCATCATGTCTCTCGGCAGCACACCCCGTCTCAGCCCTACTGTAACCTGACCACTGACTGCATGCAGGACTGTGCCGTACAAGAGTTGGTGGTGGTGGTGGTGGTGGTGGTGGTAGTAGTACATGCCTTGGCAGTAGCAGAGCCTCCTAACTGGTTCATAAATAAATATCTGTTATGTTCCTGCTCAGCTGAACAGACCCAAATTATTTCTTCAACCTTATGTTGTTGTCTTCTTTTCCCGCTCTTTTTCCGTCCTCATTTACGATGATGTACTTCACGTCTAACATTTTGCCTCTACCATATGTACCCCACGGGGGGTGACCACTTGTAACACACTAACCTCTGCGTCTTACTTGCCACGCCATTAGCTGGATATGTAATTGTTGGTTTTCTGCATATTTGGGAATGTCTTATTACACATATTTAAAGTTACAAACCATGACGTTCCGTCTTCCCACTGTTCCGTCAGACTCTAGGAAAAAAGAACACACCATCAACAGCCAGCTTCACCTGCCGCCGCCAGTACCAACCTCTCGCCCGCCACCCATCTCCCCCAACATACCATCAACACCATCATCACCACTACCGACAACAACATGGCCGGATACACTCTCGTCGAGGCCACGACCACCTTGGTCAACGACCAGGCCTACCTGTTGGTCCTCATCGAGTCGAGCAAGGGCAAGCTCAAACAAGTCTACGTCCCCATCCCGCCCCAGGACCTCAAGGGCGCCACGAAAGCTTCCATCAAGGCTTACAAGGCCAAAGTCCCCAAGGCCAAGCGCCTCTTCAACCGCTGTGTCCTTGGAAAGAAGACACAGATGTCGATGGTCACTTTGGCCAAGGTAACCGTGTTTCGAACCCTTACCCCCTCTCCCTTCCCTTTGTTGCCGACTGTCCCTCCTATTTGGCACCAAATCACCCAACCCCCTCATCCATACACACCATCACCGTCCTCGAAGCATGGCACATACCACCCTTCGTTCCTTGGGCCTACACCACGTCCTCGTTCACTTTCTGACCTTTTCCAGACTACGAACAGCCACATGGCTCATGTGGCCACCGGCCACGGGTACCGTCCCGTCATCAAAACGACGACCCCGGACGCCCTCATGACGGGGGCCTTCCACAACCTCGACAACCTCGACGACGTCGATCCTGACGAATTCTTCACCCTTTATGACGGCGCCATTGGTAGCGGGGAGGGTCCCCGCAACGCGGCACTCCTGATCCATCTTTCCGAAGGAAACAAGGTCGCCCTCAAGATCGTTGGTGGCGCCCTCACCACCGCCGCCGGTGCCGGCATCAAGTGGCTGATGGATAACATCATGGGCAACATGAACTAAAATTTGGAGGAGGTTGATCAATATCTCGATTGGCATTCGAAATAAGGTGTTCGGCGAGAGGGGAAACTCGATACCGTGATTGAGTTTTACCTCATGGTACTGGCTGGCCTTTGGGTTAGCAAGACTTGGCCAATTGGAAACCTGGCTCAACAATCATGTAATGGATCCGAATATACAATAGCATTTTAATAAAATTCGATCCATGCAAGCTTTAGACTGATAACAAAGGAATGCAAAAGTGATATGTTTAGTTCTTACAATGTCCGCTAGGGTCAGAGTCCCTTTTGAAGAAGACCAGCTCATTATGCCAATGCAGATCCCCAAGGATGGATTTGTATACAGTCGCTTGCCGATTAAACAGGGTCATCGCGTCTTTATGTCTCGGACTCCTCTCCGTCGAGCCATCATCGCCTACCACCACTCTCTTTCGTGCCCCTCGAATCCAAAGTTCAGTGCAACGGCAACAACCAAGGCACTACACAAGAACGTTGGACCCCAGTAGTCGTAGAACTTGGCTGCCTTTCGAGCTCGGATGGAGCGGCTCCTGTAGATGTAGGTGCCCATCGAGTAGCACAGGCAGAGTATAGCGACAAGAGTGAAGACGCCAGACACCACGAAGGATATCCTGCTGGGCTTGCTGCCGAAGTTGAGAAGAGTGGTCGCGATGGTACCGATATAGATGGAAAATTCCAGCTGCGGTTGACTAGGGTCAGCATGTACAGATCAGGGTAGTCGGGCGATCATTGAAGAAGAAAAGAAGAGAGGAAGAGGTACACACCCAGCTCAAAAAAGTCCTTTCAGCAGCAAAGTATACCTTCGGCTCCACGCGGACAGGAACATATATCTTCTTTCCCTTGGGCGCATCGAACCTCTTGTTTTGCACCTGCGTTGTGCCGTATAGAGCGAGTGTCCGCTCATGTACGGGAATCTCACTGCCCGATCTCATCGTCGCCACGGCGTGCCCCAGCTTGGAAGTGATGCCACGACCGGCAGCCTTCGCCTTGGTCGATACGAGCGTCGTAAAGTACGTCAGTCCGCCGACTCTCCTAGCCTCCTCCAGTCTGTCCTCTTCCTCTTCCTCCTCGTCCGACTCGTACAGTACGTATGCATCGTCTTGATGAGCGGAAGGTAACAGCCGTGTCTGGTCCTCGAGATCGACTGCTCCATCATTCTGCGCTTGGCGCAACCTATGAGCCACTGCCGCTCCGTGGGCGCTCGTCTCGGCCCGCGAACCATTCGATGGCGCAAGAAGCCCGTTGTTCTCGTGTCTCCGCGTGATTCTGGCGTCCTCTTCATCCGAGTCATCCTCATCATCGTCCTCATCCTCCGAGGTACCAGTAGTACCAGAATGAGAACTCCGCTCAATGCCAAAAGTGTGGGTGGCGGGCTTGCGGATGTCAACGTCCATCTGGGGCATCCAAAAGGGTAAAAGATTGATGCGATCGGGGAACAGGACGGCGCATCCGTGAATAAACTTGGAGAACTTGGGAACAGCCTCGACGAGGTGGCTCGAGACCAGCTGTCGCACCCATTCAGGAGTCTGTTGGCCTGCCTGAGTCTGAATTTTCACCTCCAACACGGCATACGGAAATCGGCAGATGTCTTCTGGTGGCAGCTGGGAGAAGGGATAATCCACACCGATGTCCATACGGCGCCAATTATCACCGCTTCTCTTGCGCCCGTCGAGATTGTCTTCCCGGATCAAAGTCAAGTCTGTGTCCAGCGAGATGCGAACTCTGAGATCGCCGGGAAACTGAAAGGCAGTGCGGTGATAAAAGCTTCGGCATACTGGCTTGTACCCCTTCTTGAGGACCTCCCACTGGATTTCCTGGGCTAATTTCTCGGCCTTGTCGTAATCGGCCTTCGGCTTCTTGCCAGTCTTCCTCTGCTTGTCGATGATGGCAGCGGGGAGCATCTCACCCTTCATGTAGGAATTCACATGCTTCTCCCTGATATCGAATCGTTCCTTGACGGACTTCTCCCCTGTCCAGTCCTCTCGATGCGTCTTTCTCTCCACGAAAATCTTGTCGGTCTCCATGCTGCCGTACCACCGCAGGCGGATCGCCTCCGCTCCCTCGGTCTTTTTGAGCCGGCCCTCGTACAAATCCCAAACGTCGGGGTTGTCGTAGTAGATGGAGGTGATAGCCGTGTCATCTGTTTCGAACTCTTTCGCTGCATTAAAGACCAAGACTGGCAGGTGCTTCAGGATGATGAGCTTCAACTCAGTGACATTGTCCGGATGCACCCAGTACTTTGTCGTATTACGGATGAAGTTACCCTGGCTACCGCCCGAGGCACTGTCACCTTTCACTGGATTGCCCCTGGTACGAACAATGTTGTAGAGTTCGGACAGCTTCACCAGCAGCTCCTCGTGGTTGTCCTTGAAGAACGGCTTCGCTTTCATGCGCGCCTCGAAGACAGGCCGGATGTGCCACCCGGTCATCTTGTCGTGCTTTTTCATGATCTTGTAGAAGCCGGTGTAGTTCAGCTGGACGAACTTGGCCAGGTCATTGACGTCGGCAATAATGTCGCTGAGGTCCTCCTCCAGGACCAGGAACTCCTCCTCGGACGGGCCATCCCTGTCAGGCTGCCGCTCGTTCAGTCTGGCGACAATATCGTTGACATCGCGCTCGCTGGTTTGGAGACGGCGCGTGATCTCGATGGTCTTGAGCTGCTGTTTTTGGTAGACCTTTTCGAGTTCCGATTCCAGGCGGTACACGAAACGGCTCTCATCATCCTCTGTCCATTCTCGTTTCGAGCTGGCCTTGGACTTCGAGCGCGATGCAGAGGCGCCATCGGTGGTGGTTCCGACCTGTCCTTTGGACGGGACGATGGGGCCAGAAGCCTTTTTAAGGTCTACCTTCAACCCTTCATAGTCTATATAGTACCATTGATACTCTTTGATGGCAGAAGAGCGCAGCTGCTCGCCGAACTTCATGACGGCTACGACTGCCGGACCGATGCGCGAATACGACCTTGACTGGTTTGAAGTGCTGAGAAGAAAGTTGAGATGCCTGGCTTTAAGCCAGTACTGAGATCTTCAGCCAACTAATCAGTATTAACAAGTAACTTCATCGTTATGAGATGTGAACGTGAGTAAGTGGAAAGAGCTTGATCCTACCAAGGCAATGATAGGCTGCATTCAGGAGAGAAAACGTCAAGTGAGATGAGACAAAGAGTGCTTACTGGAGGAGGAAGGATAAGCTGACCGGTTTGAGAGCTTAAAGCTACACAGATATGGGAACGAAAAGTAACAAGAGAAAAGACAATACTCTAGAGTATGTTCTGCGATAGTAAATGTGTCATGGGTTTGCAATTTAAGAAAAAGATGGCAGACGACAGAAACATCTTCGACAACGAACGAGCCTGCTCTGTTACAATATCTTAGTTACTCCACCCCGCTACGACGTAGAAGCAACGCTAGCATACTACAGTACTCTGAACCGCAGTAGCCCCTGCCTCTTGGCCTTCTGTTCTCCACATGAGCATCCCACGTTGTCACGATGGATGCTTGTGATTGGCCAATTGGCCAAGCTGCCAGCGGCCAAGCCTCCCAGAAGCTTTGCATTATGTACAGTACAGTACATCCATGATGGGCCTCTCAAGCGGCAGGCAATAATTTTTGGAGGGGCATTTGGGCATCACTTTTTCTTGTCGCGTGCCATGTTCTGAGGTCCGAGATACAAGCACTCCTTGGCCGTGCTACCTGACCTCAACTCAAGAATCATTCAGACATTTGTTTTGTCAGGGCAATGGTTGGAAAGGGAAAGAATCCTGAGACTGACTGACAATATGGCCTCCTCCTCTCAACCCGTCGACGACTCCCAAGCCGCGCGCATAACCTCCTCCTGCCCTCCCTCCACCTCCGAGATCCTCCAAGCAGCATGGAAGCACGATACTGCTGCAGTTAGTAAGCTCCTTGACGAGCCGGGCAAGGCGAGCGTCCAGGACCCCACGACGGGCGAGACCCCATTGCACGCCGCAATCCGATCGTGCGGTCCTGCCACGAGCACACCCTCAGACGAGGCCACCCTCGAGCAGGCCAAGGCCACTGTCAGCGAGCTGCTGCTCTGGGGCGGCATCTGGAACGATGTGGACGACCACAACGAGACACCTGGGTGCGTCGCGTACCGTCTGGGGCAGACGGCCCTATATACACTCTGCGTCGAGGCCGGCATGCGCGCCGAGATGCTGTTCGGCCTGCTCGATGGGTACCAGGAGCTCAGCTCCGGCTCTGAGGCTGACGACGAGGACATGGCCGAGGACGAAGAGCCCGCGCATGTCGAGGTCGATACAACCGGCATGAACCCCGAGCTCGAAGACGGCGACGATGCTCCGGACCTGGTGGCTGCGAAACAGCTTGCTGCGGACTTCGCAGAGGCAGAAGAAGAGATGGATGTCCAAGAGGAGGTGGCAGAGCCGGCAGAACCGACGTTCAGCCCGCCAGAGAATGGCACCGACGGCGAGGTCAAGAGCGAAAAGTACCTGCGGTCGAAACTCACGTACTCCGATGGAAAGCTTGTGGACGACGACGGTAATGGCGTGATGATGGCGTGGGAAACGGACATTATGAGGCGGAGCGTGGATGCGCTGGTTCCTGAGCGCGCACCCGGGAAGAAAATACTCAACGTTGGGTTTGGAATGGGCATTATCGACAGTATGTTTGCCGACACAAAGCCAGCAAGACATCATATTATCGAGGCGCACGAGGAAGTCCTGGCACACCTTGATGAGCCAGAGTCGGCATTCGGTGCAAAGTGGGAGGCCAGCGGGCCAGAGGAGGGCGCATACAAGATCCACAAGGGACGGTGGCAGGATATTGTGCCTGTATTATTGGAGCGGGGCGAGATTTACGATGCCGTGTATTTTGATACCTTTGGCGAGGATTATAGCCAGCTGAGGAAGTTCTTTACTGAGTATATCCCCGGCTTGCTGGAAGCAGATGGCGTGTTTGGATTTTTCAATGGGTTGGGTGCGGATAGGAGAATATGCTACGACGTTTATACGAAGGTGGTCGAATTGCATCTCACGGATGCAGGTATGGACGTCGATTGGCAAGAGATTGACGTGGACCTCAAAGGGTTGCAAGAGGCTGGAAAGGGCGAGTGGGAGGGCGTCAAGAGAAGATATTGGACACTGGACAGTAAGTCATCATACACGCTACCCCCCCCCCCCCCGGAGTTTTCATGCTTTATTTTCTTTTTTGTATTGCTTTTCTGGTCTTCCTATCAACAAAGTCTTAACACAACTCTATCTCAAGAATACCGCCTGCCAATCTGCACCTTTTTGGGCTGAAGAACGATTCTGGTGATCCGGCTTTGCACTCTCCCAACCCTTCGATACACAGGCTTCGTGCTTTTGCACACGCGACATCACTGAAAAGTCGAACATCCTGGCTGCCTCTGAGACTAGTGTATTCAGATATCAACATGATTTGTATACCAGGAAATAAAGAGGACATGCAAAAAGGTGCAGGCCAGATTTAACCAGCAGAGACACGACAAGCAGTCGACTTAACGATCCCGTCTACGCAAAATTCTCTGGGTGCAAGATACCCGCCATATTGCCCTGTTTGACACGCTTCAGCGTGAGTGCCGCGATGAGTGCGGCACCAACACCAGAACCGTCCTCAGCGGCCAGGATCTCGACGGGGTCCTCATCGCGACGATTGGTCTTGGGTGCCCAGTCCAGAACCTCGCGGAGAGCCTGAGCACCGCGCTTCTTGAAGTGGGGGTACTTGTTGAAGACGGAGCCGTCAGCTCCAACGTGAGCACTTTCATAGTTCTTCTTCTTGCAGATAGCGGCGACACCGCAAGCGGAGAGGCGAGCAGCCCGGGTTCCGATGAGCTCCGCCGTCCTGCGGATGAGCTCGAGCTCGGACAGGTTGGGCTTGAGGTCGAGCTTGTCCAGGAAGAGGTCGAATGTCTCCTGAAGGTTCTCAAAGGGATCACTAGAGACACGGTTTCGTCAGCCATCTGCCGTTGAGGAGGGGATGGTAGTATCATCAGAAGAAATAAAAACAAAAAGGAAAAGTTTTCGGCTTCAGAACCAGATACATGAGTGGGAATCAGTTGAGGAGATGAAGGACGTGAGACAATAGACTGAAATGCATCGGAATCCGGAGACTCATCGGTTATGAAAAGCTCGGAACAACTGCAAGATTCCAAGACAGAGGAAATGCGCCTCTTGGCGCGGCAGACGTACTCTTCAATGGCAGACAGGAAAGACGAATCCAGACTGTAGGGCTTGCGCAGCTTCGAGATGTCCTGGCCGGCAAAGATACCGGACTCGTGGTTGTCGTGAAGGTCGACCATGATCAGGCGGAAGATCTCGCCTAGATACAGACCGGCGATCATCTTCTCGAAGGCTTGCTGTCCGGGACGGGGAGAGTCCTTGTCGATGATAATATCGTACTTGGTCCGAGGCAGAACCTTGTGCTCGTTGTCAAAGGCACCCCACTCGCAGTTGATGGCCATGGGGGTGTCAGGAGGCAGGTTCATATGGGCAAGTTTGGGGATGGAGCCGAGGTCTTCCATATAGGCAGCATTGCAACCGGTGCCGAAGATGCAGCCAATCTTCATCTTAGTGTCAGTGTAGGCCGAGGCGATCAGAGTACCGGTGGTGTCGTTGATCAGTGCGGAGAGCTTGATAGGAACTCCCTGTCGACCGAGTTAGCTTCTATAACGTGACACGATGGGTCTACACACCTACTCGGGCAGCTAGGGCAGCCTCGAACATGGGAACAACGTTCTTGCCCTCAACTCCATCGATGTCGAAGCCCTTGGTCCACCGTTGCAGAATACCCTCATCGATGTAGTTCTGAGTTGCCGGGTAGGAGAAGGTGAAGCCCAAGGGAAGCGCATCCAGGTTAGTGGTGCCGTGGTGAGTCTCGATGAACTGGGAGAGGCAGTCGGCAATGTATTCCCAGAGCTCCTCGGAGGAACCAGTCTTGAGCTCCTCGGGCATGCGGTATTTGGACTGGATGATGTCGAATTCCGACTTGGCGTCTGTCAAGGTGATCTCGCACACACGCAAGTTGGTGCCACCCATATCCAGAGCCAGGAATGTGCCAGTCTCATATCCATCAGGAAATGACATGACCCACGTGGGGTTCATAGGCTTATCCTCAGCGTCAGTTCATTGTTCTCACGCTCAAGGAGTATGAAAATAGAAACATGGAGACCGAAACTTACAATGCTGCCGCCCTCGACGCTCAGACCTGCGTTCACTGATCAATATGTGGTGGGCGTTTCATGGATGCCCACATGGCCGGAAACATACCCTTCTCCAATTCCTTGACGAAATGGTCAGTGATCTCCTTCAGCTTTGCCGTGGGAACAGTCAGCATTTCTTCCAGAGCCTTGATTTCCGCCAACAGGCTCTTCGGAATCTCAGCAAAAGAGCCTGCATTATCATTTGTCATATTAGCAAGACTGTGGGACCAAGTGTACTCATATTCAGAATCAGTGGTCACGAGGCTCAAGACAAAGGCTGACACGCACTGCGGCTCCTTGCTAAACAGTGCTTGTGGTGGTGGTATGAATGGCCTTGAAGTGTCTTTGGAGGAATTGCCTTGTCGTGTGGGTGGATGCAAGGCATATGACTGTCGAGTACCATCTTGTTGTTGACAATAAGTGAGAACTGAGAGAAAGGACCTAGGATGACTGGTACAAAGGGGACAGGTAGAGAAAGAGGGAGAGGGATTCAGTCTCGAACGGAAGGATGAATAGTAGGTATGCGTTGTGGGAGGTGGGTGAGTGATTAAATCAGAGGTGTTTGTCCGTGAGCAAGACAGCTTGATGAGTTGTAGGTTGAGAGCCGAAATGTCTGGGCTGTAAACCCGAGTTTATAGGTGGATGGAGGTATGACGATAGTGTTGTAGGGAAGGTTGTGAAACGATGATAAAGGCTTTTGTTCTATAGGGGCCTGAGGTGGTAGTGTGGATGACGATGATGGTATAGAGGTGTTTTGTGGAGGACTCGCCATCTTGAGGCTATCCCAGGGCTGTTCAGAGCCAGGTGAGATGCCCGGGTTGGAAGGAGGAGGGAGTGCAAGAGCTGTCATCCACTTGGCTTGCCTTGTTCCTGCTTGCTGTGACACCAGGGATCCCACTGGCTGCTGGTGGACTTAGAGGATAGCCTGTGCAAGCATCCATACACATACGCCATAGGAAGAGAAAGAAAAAGAAAACAGCAGGACGGTCATGACAAGAGTGGATAGCAATTGAGTAGAGAAGAGCGCAACTTGCCTGTTCCCTTGCGGGAGGGTGGCTTCTTTGGACCCAGGCCGACCATCTTGACTGTTTGATTGAGGTGGGATGAGGAACAGGTGAACCAGATCAGTAGATGAGAAAAGTGTATAAAGGCCTAATGCTGCTTGTGAGTATCAGGTCTTTGATTGTGAAGACGGACAGAATGGAGGTTGTGGTTGAAGGTGGATAGTGCCGAGAGTCAGGTCGACGACAGCTGGGAAGATGAGAAGATGAGCTCAGTGAGCCAAGTCAAGGCTCGGCGGCGGCGATCAAAGTGGGTCCCCAAGGGCCAAGCTATCCTTGCTTTAAGGTTCAACAGGAGACTGATTCACAAGATACCACACTGACAACGGAGTCCATGGAATCAAGATGGTGAGAGAGAAAAACTCGACCCTTAGGTTGAGGATCTGAATTGCCCCAACCAGTCACTAGGCTTTCAGGCTGCTCTGTTTTTGTTGAAGTTCCGGATACTTTCCCAGGCCAGGGTGAGCGTGGCCCTCCGAACTGCCTATAGCGGCTCGGTCCCAGCCCAACGGTACACAGCTCCGGTAGGACTTTGCATGCTTCGTTTTCCTTGAGCCAGTGTTTGCATGTTATGCACAACAAATCAAAGTTTTGACTCGGAGAAACATTCTTCACGCTTCATAACTCCAACAACACCTGGGCACTATCTCGAGATTGTTGAGCTCATAGAACATGAAGTTTACAAGGTGAGTGCAGACTGCTCACTCCTTTCTTCTATGCATTCACAGTTGATCCTGAACCGAGGTAGCTTATGTAAGACTCAAGTAATGGCACACGACAAGTGGCGTGACTACTTTTTTGAGTATATCACCAAATGTCAGGTGGTGGTCAGGCAGTCCGGACATTTCAGCATGCTGGCAGCACCTAGGCAGTGAGCTCGGCTACCCCGCCATGCCACTGCAAATGCTCGCTTGAATTGAATTGAACTGAATCAAAAGGGAACCCCACCATGACACCACCCCTGCTCTGATTTTTCGGGCCATGTCACCCGTGGCTGTGGTGGCGCTTCAGCCACGTCTGTGGCCCATAGACCCTCCAGAAGGATACGTACCTATCGAAGGAACCCAACACGGCCTAGCTCCCGTCTTGGCAAAGGGTCAACGTAATCTTTCTGGGGAGCTACCACAGTATCATAGTAGCGAGCTGTCCTTTGCCATCCTTGTTGTCACAGGTGAAGGACGAATTTCTGAGAAAAGCAAGGTGGTGACTTTGGAGTCCTCAACAACAGACGACCAATGTCCAATTGATTTCGTTGCCTTCAATTTCTTTCCCTCTTCTCCTCCTTGTACTGTCTTGTTTCCTCTTTTGAACTGCGCGATCATACAAGCGCACCCTCTACTCCTGCCAAGATGAAGTTCGCAGCGCTGCTGCCAGCACTCGTTTCGTGCTTGTCCTCAGCGGTGGCAGCAACAACCTTCGACTCTACCCAAACGTCCAAGATCTCGCTGCCCTCTACCTTCAAGCCCCCTCAGGTCTTCAAAAATGCCAACTTGGTACATATCATTACACTTGAGAAGAACTATGCCAAGGAGATCATCAACACCAAGGTCGAGAACATAGCGAAGGAGCCTCAGGATGAGTACTTCCTCCCCTTCACCCCGGATCAGATGTCCAGGGTGGGAGGCCTGGAGGTCAAGGACAAGAAGAATGCAGATGCAGGACCATTTGCGGTAGAGGCTGTTGAGTTCGACCCAGAGAGGTAAGAGATCCTGTCCTGGCTCCTCCGTTTGGTGAGGCAGAGGGCAGAGGACTGACACACATGCACAACTTCACAGCACTGTTCAGTACTATCGGATCAAGTTACCCGAACCTCTGAAGGCAGGAGAGGAGCAGACTCTTTCCATCAGCTACTACTACACCGATGCTTACAAGCCTCTGCCCGCGACGATCGCCCAGGAGGATCCTCAGTTCCTCGTTTACTCCTTCTCGGCGTACTGCCCATCGGCCTACACGACCTCCAAACAGAAGACCGAGGTCAAGGCTGCCTCTTCCAATATCCCCGACTACACAAAGGTCCCTGGAAGCGGTGATGTGGCCGAGTTCCCCACCAAGTCGGGCACTAAGTTGACCTATGGTCCCTACGACGAGAAGCCTGCGGGCGCCGAAGAGCCTGCGACGGTCCGATTCGAGTTCACCAAGCCAGTCCTCCACGTCACCGAGCTAGAGCGCGACGTCGAGGTGAGCCACTGGGGTGGGAACATCGCCTTCGAGGAGCGCTACACCATGTATCACCGCGGCGCCAACCTCTCGGCTCTTTTCAGCCGGGTCAAGTGGCAGCAGGCGCAGTACTACAACCCCAACACCTTTGCGCTTAAAGAGCTCAACTTCCCGCTCCCACCAAGCAGCGCCGACGCGTACTACTATGATATCATTGGCAATATTTCGACCTCTCGGTTCCGGACTGGCAAGAATGAGGCACTCTTGCAGACCAAGCCTCGCTATCCCATCTTCGGCGGCTGGAAATATCCCTTCACCATTGGCTGGAATGCGGATGCGAAGAACTTCCTGCGCAAGGCCACTACTGGAGGCTATGTTCTCAACGTTCCATTCCTCGAGGGCCCCAAGCAGCCTGAGGGTGTTGAGTACGAGAACACCGTGGTTCGCGTCATTCTGCCTGAAGGCGCCGAGTAAGTGTGATCCGGTCAATTGCCCATGGAACAGCAACTAACTTGTGTGTCTGCAGTAATATCAAGTACTACACCGACATCCCCGAGTCAGCCATCACCAGCGCCGATGTCGAGATCCACAAGACATACCTGGACACAATCGGCCGCACCACCCTGGTGGTCAAGGCGCGCAACCTGGTGGACGACTTCCGTGACCGCAAGCTGATCGTCTCATACGAAGTCCCATTCCTGGTCAGCATTCGCAAGCCTCTGGTTATCTTTGGCAGCATGGTTGCGACCTTTATTGCGGCATACATCATTGGCGGGGTGGAGCTGAAGATCACATCAAAAGCGAGTTAGGTGAGGGTTGTCTGGGAGCTTCTTCAGTGGCGGAGGGAAAGAGCACCATTGCGGAGATGATATCCTCTTTTTCGTTCTGTAACAATATCCAGGGAAAGGGTCAGGACACAAAAAGTCAATGAATGGCATACCACATGATTCATGATCGATCCTGAGCGGACGTAGCTCTTGGCAAGTTTGTAAAGCCATACGTGATTTGCTGGTGTGCTAATGTGAATGCCCCATCCTCGCTCGACAGGTGACAATGCACATTCCCGGCGTCACGGACCATACAAAGCACCGCACGCGTATTCTAGAACTTTCGTTCATGTAGCCACGTCAGTATGAAGCCGGAGAGCAGGCATTCCGAGGCTCTTGGGGAAGGCGTGGGCTGGTGGGCTACTGCGGGATGTGGTGATTGATACCCGCATCTGTCTCGAGTTCGTCCTATGTATGCATTTTACAGCGCGCCGTGCCGTAAGTTAAGAGTCCCCGACCCTCCAATGACACCTCCTCGTTGGCGCAAACATTTTGCGCATAAAGCGCAAGAGAAGACAAGGTTATTCGAGTAAGCATCAAGTAACCAATCTAGGAATCCAAGAAGAAATTGACTGTGAAAGGAAGAGGCCCTAGAAGGTAATCTGTCAAAGTGTCTGAGACTCGATCATCGTCCCCTTGCTCGCGATCGACACTCGTATTTGGATAGCCGGTTGACTGCCAAGCGCCGTGGTCTTTGAATTATTGCGGTACCGAGTCTCAAAACTCGGATAAGTTGTCGAAAGAGTGTGTCCTCCACGCGAATTATCTTGGTGGAACTGTCTCTCCTAAGACTCGTCACCTTGGCATCTTCTTGTTCTTCTTCTTCTTGTCCTCTGCTTTGGGCCGCTGGCTGGCTGGCTTGTCGGGTGGAAGAGCAGTGGCCCTCGACCCCTGTAGAGGCAGTGTAATTCAGTCTGCAGCCACCACTGCCCCTGAAGCCACTGCCTCCTCACTTCCAAACAATGCGGTCTAGGAAGAGTGCAAACCCGTCACAGCACATGCAGCGCCTCCTGGAACACAACAATTCTCCGTTTGGATAATGACGACCATCGAGGGTCATTGCGTGCATTTTGATGGGCTCGCCCCCAAGTTTCATGATCGTGCGTCGGTCGGGCTGCGTGGTAGTCGCCGCCGACTTGGAGGATCCGAAAAGGGAAGCTGAGTGCCTAAGTATGTATCACTTCGCGCCGAGGACGAAACTGTCTGGGAATATGGCTTCCAGGCTGTGTTTTTTTGTGTTGTCTATTGGAAGTTCAGTGAGTCTTATGTATCGATGTTATCTGGCAAAAGAATTATGTTCATCCCAGTAAACAGATTGTATCAATAAAAATCATTCTCTTCATCTCCTAGTCCTAGTGATCATCCATCACTTCCCCCAACGCCGTCGTCCTGCCCCCTCCTCACTCGAATCTGAGATGACAGCCCATGGGTGGTTCACCCGATCTTTCAAGCAATATATTTGATGGTTTCACCTGGTGTTTTCATCCAATATCACGGGCAAGAAGATCACGAACTCCGCGTCCGAACCTCACGGTAACCCTGGGCAGCGAATGGGATGCTGGCACGCCGAAGAGGCGCGGCATGCATGCCTTGATCAGATTCATGCCAGAAGACGAGCCTATCTGATCATCTGATATGACTCCGAGAGGCTGGAGGTAAGTTTGACACTCGTATCTTGATTCCGAGAGCCTTTGCAGTACCTGTAGGACCTTTGCTCACATTTTACCACACAGGTAGAAAGTCCTCTGAATTTTGATTTTCTCTACTTCTTTCCCTCCAAAAGAGAATCGAGGCAAGACCCAGCAGTGTTATGCTCTACACTGCGTCCAGCCATCACCGTTATGCTCCATGGCCTCGTCAGAAATCACAGCCGCCATTGCCAGCCACCAGAGAAATGAGACCTGAGGAAACTCTCTTGCCCGAATCCAAATACAGAGTGGTACGAACGACGCATTCATACAACTCGAACCAACCAGCTTATGAGAATCTGATAGGAGACGGCGATATCTATAAGAGAGTTGATAGGGAAAGGAATGGACAAAGTATGTCGACACTCTTCAAGCAAGCAAGTACAAGGTGCTAATGATCTAACAGTCGAGAGCAAATCCTCAGGCATTCCAACCGCCACAACTATAAATACCGAGAATACATACACAATCTCCACGGCGGCCGTTGCTCCCACATTCTCAACGAGTCTGAATACTGTAACCACACCGACGTCCGCTAAACAGGCGATAAAAATACTATCGTCGTCCCAATCGCCCGTGGGAGTCTTTACTGCGCCATCATCACCAATAGCAGTGTCAAAGCCAGCCATAACAATCTCGAGCATCGACACAATGACACCCATACCTACCCCAGTATCTCCACGGCTTCTAACATCTCCCATAATTTCAACAAGTACAATGACTACATCGCAATCCTCCGCAGCACAGGCGGTGGTGACTAGGCTCTCCGCAGGAGCACAAGCTGGGATTGCAAGTAAGCTTCCCGATAGTGCTTCTGGAATTCATAAAACTAATCTACATCACAGTCAGTGTTGTTTCCATAGTTTTCGCCATTTTTGGAGGCACTTGCATCCTGGCGCGGCGCGGACGTTCTTCTTGGAAGTTCTCTCTTCCCTCAAGCCACATATTCCAAATGAGGAGCTCGAGGCTGGCAAGATCGTCAGACACGAGCATAGATAAATTCGACATCCTCGAAAGACCGAGCGAGTTCCAGACCAACCACAGCAAGCTTGACGAGGCACTGCCGCGTACGAGCCATTCCTCCTGGAGGTACACAATGCCACCACCTACGTTCTCGATACCACCTTCGTGCCATATACCAAGGAGACTTGATGAGGATACGATCTCGGTCATCGAGACACAGCTGCAGCACGAGTCTCGGGATTTCACTGAAATGTTCCCTACGCGTTTGGCGCCGCCGCCCTCTGCCACGAGGCCTGGCTTTCGAAAACGTCCAGACTCACTGTTATCGGAAAGACCAGTTTCATCTGCAGTATCTGTATCACAGTCTAGCACAGTTGTGGTGTTGATGGAAGAAGAAGAGTCCGATATCAAGCATAGTTTGGAAGGTCAAAGGGTCCAGGAAGTGCAGGGAGAGAGGATGTCGGCGGAGTATGTGTCCAGGAGTGCTTCTCGGCTCCACCTCAGTGCTTTGCCTAGCCGACCATGTTCTTTCTCTGGAAGTGAGAACGACAATGAGCTTGGTAATTAAAAAACATGCCCCAGATAGATACAGAGGGTTGATGCATCTCGTTAGCCTTGCGTGCAGGTGCGAAAGTGCCGGGGAAAGGAGATCATACCGTACTAGGTTGATATACCTCTTCGAAGAGAAGGATGACTTTGAGGGGCTATCAAGATTCTCAAGGTGTGGATAGAACAGATAGTCACCCGAAAACCTAATTTCGAAAGCAGCAGATTCATTTTTAGCAAATCATCCACCGGCCATATAAGCTGTTCAATGTTTTGCTGTCTTTTCAGGACAGCCCACTGCTGTATCATACAGAGAGAGTCAGCTTGCAGAAGTGTTGAAATCAGCAACTCCATCTTTGCGAACTGCAGCATATTATGGAGAAGCCTGATCTCTCTTAGAAGTGTGATTCCAAGGCATAGGGTGCACTAAGCTAACAGGATAAAATTAATGAATAGATTTCTTCACTTGCATAAAAGATTTATTCATGATTTACCTACTCAGCCAGATATAGAAGTATCCTATTGAAAAACTATGCCAGGGCGAAGTCATAAGACGTCCCACCCTCAATGTCGGGCTCCACATATTTGTCCTCAGCTGGAAGTCCCTGGTTTGAGCTGCGCCTTGCGAAAGTGCAGTCACTCCTTTCAGCTCCCAATAGCCTTCTTTAAGATTCAAAAAGAGCTTGCCACGTCACCACCCCAGTCAGGTATGCGTGTATGAGGCCTCTCCGGCTCTTGGAAACTTTTAAGCTTGCTCACTTGGCACCTTTCCACCACATTCTTTATTTGGTCTTTTGAGCTTTCAATACATCGTCGTCTCCTCCCTCCCCAAGATCTTGCCTTCCCATATCCTTCTTTCTGCTGTCTTTTAGACTCCGCCACGCAGCATCTCTAGACTATATTGCTTCTTCACAAGTCTTTTGACTCTCGAGCCGAAACAGTCTCACCATGGCAACTGATGCGTTCATATATGAAGCCCTTTCCCACCCGAAGAGGGAATTCAGGCTGCTCAAAATCCAGACTTTCAACAGCGAGACCGCACCGTCAGTTCGATGCGAACTCGTAACTGTTCCCTTGGATGAGGCGCCTCCGTACCACGCTATCTCGTATACGTGGGGAGATAATGAAGACAAAGAACAACCGGTTGTTATATTAGTGAACGACCGGCAATTCAAAGTCCTTCCCAACAGTGAAAAGGCGCTCAGACAGGCGTGGACCTATAACCGGGACCTCCATATTTGGATCGACTCAATTTGCATCAACCAGGAGGACATCAGGGAACGAAATGCGCAGGTTTCGATCATGGGACAGATTTACATGAACTGCGAACTAGTCCTGGCTTGTGTGGGAGATCATGCCGATGACAGCGAATACCTTTATGAGTTGCTCCGCAAGCATGCGGACTTGCTCTGCGCATACTGCTCTTGCAATGGAACTAGGCGGTGCGTGTTCAGCGATGAAGAAGACAGAATACATGCATGGGAAGCGGCCTCAAGAGAACTCGAGAAGTCATCTGCTTCCCTCGGTAAATCCTTACAAGCTCTTGAAAGCTTTCTTAAACGGCGATACTTTACCAGAGTAGTAAGTCAATACTCCCATCACTGTCTATGTAAGAGACGCTTTTTTATTTGGTCTAGTACGAATTCCTAGGGTTATTATTATTAAGCATAAGTAAACTACAGTGGATATATCAGGAACTCTTTCTCGGACGCGCGATCATGGTCTGTTGTGGGCTCGACCATATAACAATCCATCTGTTGTGCGGTCTAGCTCTTTGGCATGAAGCTAAGCAAGCGGTCTACCGAGTCAAAAGAATCCCAGGGTCAGGATATGTTGCAATCCAGCCAGTATGCATTTCACCAACGATTCCATTGTTGGAAGCCGGTTCGTCTTCTGCAGATATGAAAGTCTCTTCTTTAGATCTTTTCATTCACGTGCGTGACGCACAGCTGCATTGCACTGACCCAAGGGACAAACTGTTTGGGATTCTTGCGATGGTCGATTGGTCAGAAAATGGTGGACATATGATTTCAGCCGACTATACTAAGAGCACATTCAAAGTGGCTGTTGAAGCAGCTGAAACATTTCTGAGCAGCCAGCACCCACGTTACTCTCCGCGTGAACTCGCAGAGCAAGTGGTGGCAGCCTTCGACTTGAGCCCTTTGGTTTTACGGGAAGAGCTGAAAGATGCGATACAGAGTCGTCGCACTCTGTTATCTGAGTCCTTGTCCAACTCTCAGAAGGAGTATCCACCTGAGCTGGAGCAGTCATTTCGAAATACCGTTGCTCAGTCTTCTTCCCGTCGCGAACTTCTAAGCGGATTCCGCCTGGTATGCGACGACAACACCAGCCCTCTGCAACCGGGCTCGGGTCCTTACACTCTACCGGATCTAGCGAATTCAAGACTCCGAATCCAAATCTGGCCAAATTACATTTCAGAGCAATGGAACCAGAATCTCAAGATTTCAAGGAACTCGGAACGCCATATCAACATACTATTACCACAAGTGACGCAACCTGGGGATTGGTGTTTATTTCCAGATTATCAACGCTATGACTATGGTAAAAGGCGCTGGGTGAAGTACGTGAAGCACGGCGTCTGTTTCATAGCCAGGTACCTCCACGACGACAAGTATTTGATTGTGGGAAAGGGAGTATGGTTCATTGATCGCGGCAAGAGATCATCCTTTTGGTTCGGTATACGGACAGGGTTGGAAGATAGGAAGGATGTCTTTATTGGGCGGTTCGGCCTTGAAGACAGCCTCGTTCTTGCTAGCTATCAAGACATCTTTGCAAAACTGCCACCGGTTGCCGACTCCCGGCTTTCGGAGTTCATGGACACGGCAGTGTGCGGGAGTCCTGGCTCGTCTCATATAAGAAGCTTCTGACAGAGGAAACAAAGGCTCATACAAAGCATCATTCATCCCTATAGTCTACTTAGATCTATGACAAAGAGTAATTATGTATTGATGTCATGACTCTGTTGTGACAGACAGCCTTTGTTTCTAGAAAGACACCTTCGGTGTCCTGACGTTTAATATGCAAGGGCAAAGGGACTCGTACTGCTGGTGCGCTAAAGAAAAGAGAAAGGAAGAGAAAAGCCACGAGGGCAACCAACTGAGGCTATCAACAGGCCTGACTTAATAGCAAGGCGATTTGGAATGCTTACTTTAGTACTGACACTAAATTAACAGCTAGAAGATACAAAGTTCGAATTTTACCCATTCATTTCCCACTGGAAGTGCTCGCAAAGGCGCTCGCGATGTTCTCAGCACTTACCCATGTCCTTGCTGTTGGGAACAAGCCAGCCATGCCTACTTTATGAATGCATGTGGTGATTGACGGCGAGCAAGGGGTTGCGATTCTCAACACCCTCGACTGCGAAGGCCTACCTCTACATTTAAAGACGTCGTTTCAAATTCCTTGTGTGCTCAGCCTCCGGACATGGATGTCTATCAGCATTCTGTAAACGCTAGGGAAGGCAGCCCATATAAGCGGTTATTGACCATCCATTGTTCAGTAAGAGCCCAGCATGTCAACCCTAACCCTGCCCTCCTTTCACATTTCATATCGCCAAAATGTGTAGTCACAGGTTTCAATCACAAGGTCTAGACTCAAGTCGCATAAGAAGCATTCGCATTGACTCTATTACATGTTACTCAAGTAAGTAAGTATCTATTAGTGAAATTCAAGCGAAGAGATATAGGATGGATCGGTCACACCAGACCGTGCCTACACTAACAGTACCCGTACAGAAAATGTGCTCTAGACTGTTAGTGGATATGCTCTAGCCATTTCTCCACTGGTCCCACGTGACCCCAGCCATCGCTTTCCGACATCATCGTGTCATTCATCTCCGACCTCCTGTTTGTTGAGGAAAGGGCATTTCCATTAGCTTCATCAGCTAGCCAGCACCGCTGGCCCGTGTTTGTTATATAACTCGGCCCTCAGACCCAGAATCAACATTGTTTCTATCACCACTGCCAACAGGGCGCGGCATTTACCATTATCAACCACCACCACCTTCCAAGGTTCGTGAAACCCAGGCACTTCACCTAGGCATTCCACTTACCTGCTCTTCACAGCTACCTAACGCTGCCCTACAACACTACATCAGGTTGCCTACTCCTTGCCGCTCGTTTCTCTGCCAGACAATACCACCACGACATCACCAGCGACTGTCATTGTCCTTGTCCCACCACAAAACATCAACCCCTGGTAACGAGGACACCGATCATCCCATGCAGCGCCCCGTAGGGCAATAGCTTCAATCCAGGGTTAGTCCCTTTGCAAAGGTGTTCGCTTCTTGCGGGCGACCGCGCACGCTTTCCCAACGTCAAGAGATGCTGCATTGCACATACACCGCAGTAGTCCGGGGATGCATCGATTCTGTCTCAGCCCATTACCAAGCTACAGGGTAGTTACATGCTGCCCTGGGTGTGGGATACGGGACCTGCGGGGTCAAGCCCGGGGTCGCCAGTGAGCTGGAGTCTGCATCCTTGGGCCGTTGTTAATGGGAGCGTGCGGGCATTCCAGGAGCATTTCTTTTCTGTGCCTTGTCTTTGGATACTCTTTCATTTCACTCGACATTCGAATCGAGTCAAGGCTGCTCGTGGGTGCTCTCTTCCAACGTGGGCACCCACAAAAGCCTGGGCGGGCGGGAACCTATGTCAACAACATAGGGGCTTTAACTTTTGTGTCTGCTCTGCATGACCATTGCGACCGTCCAGATATCAGAACATATTGGATTCCGTTGCTAACATGATATGCTAGGTCTAGCACTCTGTGGCCAAGATGGCTGACATGGCCGCCCTGGCAACAACGTCCGCATCACAGGACAACCTTGACATCACAGGAACCCAGGTCGTCCTTGGATGGCGGAAACCTGACGGTCTCATGTGTTATCTGCCGTCCACCGACGCCAGCTCTACTGAGACCGGCCACGTTACATTGGATTGCCACTTTAGTCCCTTGTCCAATACAGCATCGCTCAGGCTTCGGGCTCCCATCTTCCTCAAAGGCATGGGCCGGAAGCCTACACCCTTGTTTCTCTTCATCGCCCCGGAGCGAATCCAGTCTCTCGCGTACGAGCATGTCGAGGAAGATTCTGGCCCCGAGGTGATCCGTGCGGTCTTAGGCAATGGAGACATCGCGTCGCTGCGATTGAGACTGAAACACTCTGCCGACCTCGTTGTCCCTCTTCTTGAGCCCCTGGTCCCAAAAAAGAAGGTCCACTGGGATGTGCTTGATTCGTTGAAGATGCTTGCCCAGGAGACCGAACTCGTTATTTATGTGAGGCAGGACCGCATACCATCAACAGAGCGATTGTTGTCATTTTGTCAGGCTGTGGCGGCAGGACACTTGACTACGAGCACTGTACATGCCGATGTATCTAGGCTTTACGACGGCAAGGGAGGCAAGCTTCTTGCGGGCGAAAGCCTTGCTGTTCCCGTGCCGGGCACAATAGACTTTCCACCGTCATATAATGAGCTGACTACTCCTCCACCCGCACCACCTGTAGAGAAAGGTGAGATATTCCGTCTCTTGTTTCTCCACGAGAAAACGAATACTTGCTAACATGCATACAGAGCCCTCGCATTCGTCACACCAAGAAGCCTCTGCCAGTGGTAGTAGAAAGCGGCGTAGAACGAGCAGCAGTGCAGAAGAAGAAACCGTCACGCATGACGATGCTCGATGTGAGCCCGGCGTGGATACAGTGTATGTCGAGGCCATCTGCCGGAAATTACTGGGCGAAATGAACGCCAAGTGGCGAGAAGAAAGCGACCAGTTGCGCAGTGAGCTGCGGCAGATGGAGACGCGGATGAAGGAGTGGGTGGGTGAGCGTCTGAGTGCACATGCGACCGAGCTCCGGGATGAGATGCAGCGGACGAATGTCCAGCAGCAGAATCAAGTGCATGATGAGGTGCACGAGGCCAGGCTCGAATTACAAGAGGCCAGGGACGAGGCCCAGGGGACCGCGGAGAAGCTAGAAGATGTCATGGTGGAGATGAAGGCTGTCGGAGACGAAGTTTCTGACGTCGTAGATGGCAGGTTAGATGAGCGTTTGGAGGACCTCCGCGGCGAATTGGAAGAGTACGTGGCGGACCAGCTGGTTGAGGTCGAAGGCCGGGTGATAGACCGCATCCGGTCAAATGTGTACATAGATTTTAATATTTATGACTAAATGTCTGTAATAACATAACAATCTTTGCCACTTGGCATAAAGATTCCTGCATCACCGTGTTTGTCAGCTCAAGCCGTTGCCTGGAATACTCTTTTGTATGGTACTTGGCTAGTAGAGGGATGCCATATCAGCGCACCATCGGCGGAACCTAACAAAGAACAATGCAATTCCTGCGTGCCAGTATCTTGTTGTTCCAGTTCTATGGGACGAACACTTCCGATTACGGCTAACAGGCAGTCATGTCGCAAAGTCGTGTTGCTCAAGTTATTCTTGCCTGGTGTCCAACCTATGAGCCGTCGTCGACTTGACCGTGACCGCCTCCCAGCGGCCTTCGCATCATCATTAAGTCGCAGGCAAAGCTGAAGATCGCCAAGATCAATCATGATCTCGTATATTGTTATCAAACCTGCTCGGGTCAATCGCTTGTCTACATTTGTGATGACATTCGATATCCCGCAGCCTCTCTCTGCCGAGAATGTGCTAACACGGGCAAGACCCTGTCTCAAATCTATCAGAAGAGTTTGAAACCCTTGCCAGCGGCCTGATTCATGAAGAAGTCCTTGACCGGCCTCATGGCGTTGACAGCACCGAGACCCAGAGATCGCAAAGGGACCAAGGGTCCGCTGCCGACCGAATAAAGCTTGTGCAGCTTGTCGCAGACACCGAGCACTGCGTGATTTGTAGCGTATCTCTCGGCATTGTAAGGTTCGAGGGCCAGTTGGGTGCCGATATCCTGGCCGTGGCTAACAGCATACTCTATGGTCTTGACCAAACTCTGGACATCGCCCTGTCCCTGGTTGAGACCCTGGCCGGCGAGCGGGTGAATGCTGTGCGCGGCGTCACCAACGAGTGCGATGCGCTCGCCGACGTACGTGTCTGCATGGCGCATTTTCAAAGGGAAGGACGCGACCGTGCCCTCCTGCACGCCCACGACAGTCTGCGGGATGATCTGTGGCCGCACCGAGACGTGTTGCATCCGCCACGAGACTTCCTCCTCCTGACCGGAGGCTTGACTGTGCAGGTATTCCAAGTCCACAGGGCTCAGCCTGAAGGCAGCATTCACCATCGCTGTGAGATCCGGTGCGGACAAGCCCTTCAGCCGAGCAGCCCTGTCTGGTGTCGTGGACCACACCAGAGAGGAGTAATTGCCCGGCAAAGGCAGCACGGCGACTGGGCCCGTGGGCAAGAATCGCTGGTACGCGATCTTGGTGCGGTCGCCGCCCCAACCCTCACCTTCCAGCTGAAGCGTGGCAACAACGCCGTGTCGACCGTAGTCCCAGCCTCGTGACTCGATCCCAGCAAAAGAGCGCACTGGGCTATTTGCACCATCTGCACCGACGAGTAGCCTAGCCCATAGCCGTTGTCCACCGGCTAGCTGGATGACAGGCCATTCAGACAGATCCAAGCCGTCCGCCTCCTCTCCAAATGAGATGTCCTCAACTTTTGTGTTGTCGAACACTGACACCCCGCCCAGCTGGTCGAGGCGACCTAGTAAGCCCGAGGTGATGTTGAGATTCTCAATCATGTATGCGATGGTCTGCCCTGCGCCACCATCCCAGTCGAACTCAATTCGTGCGCCCGAGACGCCGTCCCACACCTGCATTTCATGGTAGGGCTGTATTCTCTCGCGCTTCATCAATTGCCAGGCTCCTATTTTCTCGAGAAATCCCGCAGACGTCGGTGTCAGGGAGCTGCATCGGTTCGAGTATCGGTCGGGAGGTAGTTTCCACTGGCGTGTTTTTGAGAGGTCTTGAGCCTCAATCAGGGCGACCCTGAGGCCAGCAGTGATCGGATTTGCACCTACAGGGGGTTGGGCATATGTTCAGCACACAGGGAGTCTAGGGAACCGATGGCCGGCTGTGCAAGGTTGACCTACGCAGAGCAGCCAGGAGACTCAGTCCTGCTGGACCGCCGCCAACGCAGACAACATCGTATACGTCGGGCTGTCTTGAGGTTGCGAGACCTCGTCGGAATGGCCTGCTGATTTGGCCAGAGCAGCGCTTGCACACAAATCGCGCCGCCGGCCTGCGAAGGAGGACCTCCATAGTATGCTGCCACCTCCACAACAAGACTTGATTGGGTTGTGTTGGGCTGTCCTCGCAGTAAGATGAGGTCGAATAATGGAGAGCAAAAACGGACATTCGAGAATCTCATGACGTTTGGGGTGGGTTGCTTGCTGCAGGGTTCGAGCTATCCCTGTCGCTAGCATGAGGCCCGTGCGCCATCGTGAACTTCCCCACCCCCGCAACCGCAACCCTCATTCAGCCTTACCAAATGACAACAGACCTCGCGAACCTGTGCGAGCCTGTGCTCACCTCCACGAGCAGCAGCCAAGTCCTGCATTGGACTCCTGCCCAGCGTGAAAAATACAAATCAAAGCCACGTGGATTATCGGACAGCCCTGGGGCAGCATGGAGTTGGATACCGAGGTCCTCTCTTCGACGACCGAGCAGTCCTGTTTCGGAGTGGCTTTGCGAAGATCACCGTCAGCGGCCAAGTGCCCTCGCGCCCATCACCAGCGAATCATTGGTGCATCCGAGATCACAGGTATCAAGGCTGGTCTTTCCGATTTGTGGTGGTTGTGAAGGGACCGATATCGCTTATGCTGGCAAGTGCTAGCTGAAAGGTAATTGTGCCCAGCGTCCATGACCGATTTGGACACGGTCCGTGGCTTGTCAGCCTTATGTGGGAAGTGTGTCTTCCATTCCACGGTACTGCCATACTTCTTGGGCACACTTAGGATGATGACTCGATATAGCAGACAAGATAAGCATGTCCTGCATCGGTGCTGGCCATGCCTATATATCTTTCTCGGGTCGAGCCCTGGCGAGGCCCTGTCTCAGGCGTCTGTCTTGTTCCAGCCTTTCTCAGAAACACAGCCTATTTGAGAGTACCATTGATACACACAAATATACATATACATACATATATAAATCCTCAAGCGAGGGACCTCACCTCCTGGGTGAATAGGTCCAGCAGATCTGTTCGAAGCTTTCCTTCAGAAGAGAAGAGAAGAAAAGAAAAAACAATTTCATTGCTCACAGGGCACCATTTTCCATCGTGGCGCATCTTGGCGTTTTTCACACAGTGAACGAGCTCAAGTCTTGAGTCCCGGTCTTTTTTAATACGACGGCACCTCGGACCCCCATGAACAAGATTTACATCGCACCCTGTGAGTGTTCATGACCCTTTACACATCGTGGGGTTTTCACGCATATGTTGACAGTGCTACAGACACCTTCACCCCACGCACTCTTGGAGAATTACCCATTTCCAAGGATGATCATATCGTTATATCTGACATTGGCAATGGTTGGTCTTGGGGCAAAAACTTGTCTCAGCAGGGCCAAGAAGGAATCTTTCCCAAGCGTATGTTACACAAAGAAATAGTGCTTTGCAAGTATAGATGTAACACAGGCCAATCTAGTGACTAACTACAACACTTCTGATAGGCTATCTGGGTGCTTACAGCAGGCCCGGCACACCAAGCTATCGCAATGCCCTCGACGACGTCGCCTCCGTGTGCTCTCGTATCGACATGCTCGTCGCCAAGTCCGCCTACCTGACCTCGGAAGACGACAGGGCCTCCCTCTTGAAGAGACAGACCACGTTGAACTCGCTCGGCCCCCTCTGCTATCTCACCTCGGGCTGCGCCGGGGGCATCTGGGAGGGATGCCTGCACAACCTCGTCTCGGCCTTTGAGGAGGCTCGCGTCAAGGCCCACGAGTACCTGCGCTGCGTCGAGAACCTGAAGCGCCTCGCGGGCATGCTCGACAGCTTTGTCCCCAGGCTGACCGCCGAGCTGCGCAAGTACACCCACGTGGTGCCGGACATCCTGCGCAACGCAGAGTGCATGCAGACCACGCTGAAGGGGCTCATCAACACCGCCACTGTTGCCTTCGACTTGTACAAACCGGCCGCCGGAGTGGCTCCTCGGTCGTTCACCTCGCTCTCCGGGTCGACCCTCCATACCTTTGCCGCTGCCACCACGGAATCCTCCAAAGACCAAGGCGCCTTTGCCTTCAGGTCCGGCCGGTGCGGATTGCCACCCGTCCACCTCCTCCTGCTCAGCTACCCCACCCTCCAGGGCCTCACCATCATCACCTGCCTCATCTCCTGCTCGCTCCAGTTCCGCTCCTACGCCCTCTCCTCCCATGGGCCCGGCGACATCAACGGCTCCGACTTCTTCAACAACCTCCAGTCGGTTCTCATGCAGCTCCTAACCACCTACACCGGCCTCGTCCCCGCTGTGCGGACCCCTCCCCTGGACGGGCGGGTCTCGGTCTTCTGGGTCTCGTTCCTGTCCATCGCTGGGCTTGTGCTCAACTTTGCCGCGCTCGGCACTTATTTCCATGACAACGCGCTTGCGCCTCTTTTGGGCTTCTTTGGAAACGTCGTGCAGACCATAACCGTGCTGCAGCTGGGTGGCACACTGTCGAATGGAAAGTGACTTTTGCTACGATACCTTTGGCTGGACTTCCTTCCTTCTTGTCATTTCTTCTTTTTCTTTTCTCTTTTGTGTTCATTTCTCCTCCCTTCGCTTTTTGTCTTCTTCTTCTTCTTCTTCTTCTTCTTCTTCTTCTTCTTCTTCTTCTTCTTCTTCTTCTTCTTCTTCTTCTTTCTTTCTTTCTTTCTTTCTTTCTTTAAATTTTTTTTTTTTTTGTTGTTGTTGTTCCTCCTCAACATTAGCGGAAACATCAGTTGATTTGCAAGCGCGTTCAGGATTTTATGACCAGTATTGATGACTCAAGGAGTTCGGATTTGCATCTAATGAAATTTATCTTCGTTAGTTTTTCTCCTTTTTTCTTTTTCTCGACTGCTTTTCTTTATCTTGTGTATTTCGTAGGTGGTTTGGGGTGGGGGTGGAGGGGGGGCGAAAGAGGGCTGTATATTAGAGAGCCTGCATCTTTCGGCCGTCAGCCGGTGTTCAAGGCTCGTTTTCGGATTTGCTATTTATTTCGCATCAACCGATACCCTATTTGTAACCAAGTCATGTATTAAATGATGAACCAAGCATCCAAGAACCGCAATCAGGGTTAACAATGTTTCCAGTCAAATTGTGCAGTACAGGACGTTGCAAAACAACACCCCTCCATCTCAATCCCCCCTCAAGGTGGACAACATGTCGTCAGAGCACCTGTATACAACTGCGGCTGGCTTTTACCGACCCATTCCACCACCTTTAAAATGCCAGACCTGGCTGCTTCGGTCGCAGTAGATTTCCATGATGTCTCCAACCATCCAAACTACTCACGGGGCTGTCCGAAACGACGGTCGTGCTCCCTTCAAGCTGCGGTGGCGGTGACTGTGATTTAAGCTCAGTATACACGACTCGACCATGACTCTCGTCAACGACGACACCACCACTCACGCTATCACCTTCATCTCCTTGACTTCGTCTCCCGTGCATGGATGGATGCTCACCTTGCGGGCCAGCGGTCGGGGTATCCTCGCCCGCCACATGGCCGGTATTTCCTTCTGAAGCGAGTATCTGTTGCTCGCCGCCGACACTTGAAATAGTTGGGCTTTGTAGCTGTGCTGGAGCCTTCTCGTCGTCCAGGCTTCCACGCTCATGCTGTTGAGATGTCTCTAGGTATTGTTCGTCAGAGTCAGGCTGCCAATCCTTGAGGTCATCCTCAGCATCATTCAGTATCTGTCGTGCCTGCGCGGCATGTTGGTACGGACGTTGGCCGTCCCCAGGGACCACGGGGCTGTCATCGAGGAGCTGGATGAGACGGCGGCCATGGCGAGCCAGGATAATCTGCTTCTCGGCTCGCTCGATAGTGGCGAGGAACTCGGCATCGTATGCCTCCTTGAGCTTTTGACGGCTCTTCAACAGAATGTTAGTGTCTCATCTAATGCAAGTGGTCATATCTACGCACCACATTCGTCAATTGGGCCTCGGCGACGAGATTCTCCGCCTCGGCCCTGACCAGCTCCTGCTCCAGCACGACGAGCCTAGTGCTCTCGGGCTCCTTGCTCTTGAGCTTCGCAATCTCGTCCGCGACCTTCCTCTTGCCGTCCCGGCTCGGCTGCACGCTCTTCTCGGTGTTCCGGATCTGCTTGAGGACGCCCCGGCTGTCGTCGATGGCGTGCGCGTACTGGTCCTCCTGTTCACCAATCTCGCTCATGATGACGCCGACCTTGTCGCTGACGTCGCTGATGGCCTCGTCGCCCGTCTGCTCGCCCCAATCGGACAGCTGGGTTGCGATGGCGGCGCGCTCGCGCCCGGCAGTCTCGTGCGCGCTGACCAGGTTGTTGGTCGTCTTGATGAGCTTGTAGATCTTGCGAGCCAGCTCCGGCTGGATGGATCCGCGGAGCGAAGACAGGGAAAAACCCACGCGCGAGCTGGACGAGGAGCCCGACTCGCCGGCGCTCTTCTTGGAGCGGATCGAGAGGGCACGATTCCTGATAGAGACAAAGAGAGGTTTTCATGTGAGCAAATGGACCGAGTTAACTATGTCTTGGTATGTTGATACTGAACTGCACCGGACTCACATATTATATGCTGCTGGCTTGCTGTAACTCTGGTCGGAGCTTCTGTTGGATACTTCTGAGCTTTGGCATGAGCTCCTGCGAGACCAAGGAGGCATGTTGATGAAGTGTGTAATACGGAGCTGGTGTGAAGAACAAGGAAACCAGAAAAGAGGGCTGTCTCTGATGCTTACATGATGAGTTGTGGTATAATCTATTTCCCTGGCAAAATCTGTTGATTTCGATTGGATCGTTTGGTTCAGTGTCGTGGGTGGCTCCTTCCCTCTACAGTTGATGGTATGGATCTCTCGAGGTCTCAAGCGAGGCAAGCACGATGGTGGCTTTATCCAGCAATACAATGAATCAAAGTTGAGTTGTCGTTCAGTGTCAAGGCAGGTTACGATATTCACGATACAACGCGTGTAGAAGGAGCGATGGGGTGCAAGGCCACAATATACAATTTGGGTTTCCTAGGAGTTCTGGGTGTGAGGTCTCAGACCTGCATTCCGGGTAGTCCGTCCGTCATCATTGACGCTCATGTCTTGGATTTGGCGGACGCCACGACGCGCCGTCGGTCAGAATGAGCGGGTCGAGCTGTCCCGGATAGAGACAAGTGAGGAGGGACAATCATTGTATAGCAAGGTGGGCACTGGTGGGCAAGGCGGGCACGTTGTCGTTGTGGTTGGGACCAAGAAGGGAAACCTCACGGCCAGATTCAGCCATGACGTCAGAACCCACGATGACGGATCTGCAACATTGATCTCTGTAAACTAATTACTGTACTAGTAGACATTAGCACCCCCTTGGGTAAGTAATTCTGTACCGTCGATTGTGATGATATTTCTCGGCTCTCAAGACACCCGGTGGACCGATCCTTTCCTCATTTAATCCAGGCAACATGGCTGTCAATGCAGTAAACACCGTACATGCTCGTGGTTGGGTATCACAGCCGCCAGAAGGAGGATTCTGGAGGGGTACCGCGGTCGATTGAGTCTCATCCCCACATGTTCCAAAATTCCATCGCTTATTGGACAAACAATACAAGGGCAAGCAACTTTGTTCAGTTGTAGTATTTCTTCGTCGTTCGTTTCTCATAGACCGTTGGTGCGCCTCGGGAGCTGTACACGCTGGCTCGCGGGCTATGGGAGGAATGGTGTGAGGTTCGGCTAACTCGTGCAGTATGTTGGTAGTATTGGTGGCGAGAAGCTGGTCGAGATGGGTAGATCTCCTCGCGATAGTAGTATTGTTTCTTCTTGCCGTCTCCGAAGCACATGCTGGGCAGATAAATAGAGTGAGTTGGTGGTGTAGGTAGGTGATGCCGACTGTAAATACCAGGCAAGCGCGAGCCGCAGATCGTTTGGAGGGTATGATGAAGTGGGATATTTTCTGGTTGCTAGGGATGATCTGGTGCACTAAAAGCAAATGGCAGAAAGACGGGGGGCCGTGGGGGAATTTATGAGCGCGAGTCTCGTCAGCTGTAACAGATCACCTGCGTGTGGCCAAGACCAGCCACAGCCAACCCATCAGGTTTTGTCCGTTTCAACGAACACCTTGCGTATAAGTACCGAGTAATATTAGTAGGAAGTAAGCTTCTTAAAATCAGGGTCTTGGCCGTAAAAACATGACAAAACAACCCGGATCATCTTGATATATTCAAGGGTTCGTTTACTATAAGGACCCTTCAATACGGTATGACGATCTCGAGAGCCTCACTCGTGAAAATGGAGTCGGTAGAAGTTTGTAACGCAGAGTACGAGTGGGCGTGCCGTGGACGCTGCACGATGTGGTCTGAGTCGACGTCAGTCTGCAGATTTAGCTGCATGTTGCTGGTGGGGTATTCGGCATGTATACAAGGCCTAGGTTGCATAGCCGAGCACTATAAGTCCGTACTTGTCTTGTCTACTATAGTGGGATGCATGCATGTACCATAATACAATTGAGTCTCAACGCTCGTTTTGATTCGTATTTAGGAAGGGGAAAGGGGGGGAAAGTTTGCTTTGGATGCATGCACTTCATTTGACGCATGCATACTTGACATTTGCTAAATCTTGACAGAGCGTTATGAATGCCTATTTGAGGCGCATTGGTGGCTGCTGCCTTCTTCCGTGGCTCAATTCTCAGTCACAAGACCAGTTTCACGAGCACCTGGGCTGGGCAGTGCCCAGGGTGCCGCTAGCAGTGTCCTCGCCAGCTGATTAGATGCGAGTACACAGCCTCAATTCCATGCTCTTGGTAGTCAATCATCAAGGTCCGTATTTCGGCGATAGGATACACACCCTCATCTATAAGATCTAAAATATGGTGTGTTTGACGTGGCTAGCAGGGAAGGGGCCATTATCCCGCCAAGCTTGCTCAAAGCCAGAAGCTGACTGCCCACCATTTGATACACAGGTTCGGTGAGCTGATATGGTTTATCTTGCCAAGTATTGTACGTAAGATCTATTCGATCTGGTGTACGATTAAGACCTATCCAGTACCTCTCTGTGCATTTGTCTCTCAGAAGACCACACCAGATGGCAATGTAAAGGTCACCAGCATGTGAAAAGAGGATTCATTCGTTACCCTAACCCTCATATTTGTCTGCTGCACATATCATCTACAAGCCTCTGATTAGCCACTTAGATATTCTCTCTTTCGCTTTCAAGGTTTTCTCTCTTCCAGATGTCAACATTATTTTCTGCAAACACCAAGCTTACAAGAATCAACACATCGTCTCACAACATTGCATTTGACTCTGTGCTCTCTGTTCATTCGTAACCGCGCATCATTGGTCGTGATCCTTCCTCCTAAACATCCAATAATGTCACCGATCGCAAAGCTTTTACACATGCCTCATATTTTGAGACAGCAATGATTTGCCGGGGCATTATCACTCTTTAGAAGGCTTATGAGCCTTATTTCTGTCCCTGAACAAAGTCCTACAAACAAGTGCTAGCAAGATCACAACAGATCCTTTACTTGTGCCCAGCTTCCGTAACTACGGAGTGGATGGCTTCAGCCACCCGCTTCACGTTGTTCGAGTTCACTAGGAAATGAATCAGTCAGCGCGTGTAGATTTGTCTCACACCGCCCATTTTGAATTTCTTCTACTTACGGCCCGAAATTGACGCTCTTCCGCTAGAAAAGAGGAAGATATGGTGCTTCTCTTGCAGAATCTGCACCTGGTGCGCAGTCAAACCCGTATAGGAGAACATTCCAATCTATCAACTGCCGTTAGTAATTGCACACCCATATTTCACGTCAATTACAACAGAGATTGAAAAGGCTAGAGATAAAATGCATACTTGACTTGTGATATGGCTCCAGCTCCCAGGAGTCCCCAGCTGCTCGAGCTCCCTCAAAAGCGCGGCCCGCATGCTCTTTATACGGGAGCTCATAGCTTTGTTCTCCTCCAGGAACTGCTGCTTCAGGCTCTCATCACCCAGAACAATAGTGACGATTCTTGACCCGAATGCTGTGCTGGAGGACACCTCTGATCTCACAACACGCACGAGTTGCGACTGCACAGCAGGCTTGACGGCGGCGTCACTCGCCAGGATATGAAAGGCCCCAACTCGCTCGCCATACAAGCCGAAATTTTTAGAGAAGGACTGTGCAACGGCAATCTCCAAAGAGGGACGGCCAGCAAAATACCGGACGGCCCAGGCGTCCTCATCGAAGTTGCCAGATGCGAAGCCCTGACTGTGTGGATGATGAGCAGATTAGATTGGGCACACCCCCGGGGCCGTCGAACACTAGACTGTGGAGGGATGAAGTAGCAAAAAGAAGCAACTCACTAGGCGCAGTCAAAAAAGGGGAACAGCTTCTTTCTCTCGCAGATGTCGGCAATAGCCATCCACTGCTCCTTGGTAGGGTCAAGCCCCGTTGGGTTATGGGCACAGGCCTGCAGTATGACAACATCCCCCGGCACCGATTCATTCTCGAGGCAGGCTATCATGCCTTCGAAATCAAGGGATTTTGTAGGTGCATGATAGTAAGGATAGAGTTTGCGGCTGATACTCGAGTCCGCACACTCCCAGATCAGAGCATGGTTCATCCACGACGGATCTGAGATGAAGACGTTCTGGGGCTTGAGTCCGTTCTTGATCAAGAACATGGTTCCGACGTGACAGGCATGGGTTCCAGAGACTGTCTGGATAGAGCTCACCCGTGACTGTTGCTCTTCCGACAGATCCCCGAAAAGGAGGTTCTGGGCACCTTTGATGAATGGGGCCAACCCTGCTTGGGGGATATAGGTGTGGTCATCTGGAAGTCGTGCAATTGCCTAGGTCATGGCCACAGGACTTAGCATTCCATTTGGTCTCTCTCAACGAATCGCGTTCAGTGGCCATAACTTACCTCCTTTACAGACGGCAATGTCCATGATTTTCCGTCGTCAGCCTTGTACACCCCCGCACCCAGATCAACCTTGTCGGGCGTCTTGTCTGCAGCCAGTGCTGCTGTCACACGATACGCTTCGTCATACGGGATCGCCTTGATGGGCGAAAACACCGAGCTGCTCTGTTCCACACTGCCCATCTTGTCGTTCGTCAACAATAATCAGAAAGTCATAAAATTTATGCAGGTAAATCTCACTTTTACAGTCCAATTGGAAGACAATCATGGATCAAGATTGATTTAAACCTGACTGAGAAACGAGTAACAGCGCCGGTGTCGGTCCAGGCAGCACTTGACCGGCTACATAGAATTCGAGCCGGCATAGACGCCGAGACGAAACAGTGGTATATGGATACCTGATCGGCATCTTTCCGATTGTACGATTTGTGAGCTTATCTTGGGTCTCCCGTTGTTGTTCTGGTTAGGTCAATTGTCCAAAAGCATCACGCGTTGTGATACAGCAAGCGAACGAATTGCGGTTACGAGTGGAGTGTGGAATAGGCACTTGTACACAGTTTTGAGGATGACCAGGTAGGCATGGAGGAGAAGATCATATTTAACAAGAATTATTGATTGTATTTTCAGCAACGAGTCTATCAACATGTCCAGACTGACTTAGTTTGATGAACCCATAGCTTCTCGCTCTGCAACACTGCCGTTTGCTCTGAAAGCTGAACTACCAGTCGACACCCCATTTGTGATGCTCTTGGACAACTCCCTGATTTGCAATTCCTCAGGTGGCACAAAGTCCTCCTCAGCGTTAGGATCTTTGCCGTAGCCACCGCCTCCCGGCGTCTGAACGATGATTCTATCACCTTTGCCCATCATGGTCGTAGCTCGTGGTCCAAGACTAATTCTCCGCTCAGAGGCATCCTCAGGGTCCTTACGAACCCATATGTTCAATCCTCTTCCTCCCTCGCATCCACCGGCCATCCCGTATGGCGGAATCACTCTTCGCTCTGACAGAATACTGACCTGCATGGGTCGGGTCAACTCGATGTCTCTCACACATCCGTCGCCGCCTCGGTAAAAGCCGGCACCACCAGATCCTTTCCTGATGGAGAATTTCCTCAGAATCACTGGATATCTCTTCTCGAACGTCTCTGGGTCTGTGATCCTGGTGTTTGTGACGTTTGTATGCACGCCACTTTGTCCATCCCACGTCGGTCCCGCGCCAGCACCGCCGGCGATCGTCTCATAGTAGCCGAAGCCCTTGATGATCTTACCAGTCTCCGGATCAGTGCCACCATATCCGAAAGTGAGGTTATTACAGGTGCCCTGACTGGCTGCGCAGGCGCGGAAGGCCTTGAAGATGAGGTCCACAATACGCTGCGAGGTCTCCACGTTGGAACCGACAGTTGCGGCTTTGAGTGATGGGGACAGGAGCGTATTGGGTGGGCAGTACACCTCAATCGGGGTTAGGCATCCCTGGTTCAGAGGTATCTCGGAGGATATCATACAGCGAAGGCAGTAGATGATGCCTGAATACATCACTGCAGACGGTGTGTTCTGTACGAGTCGACGGTCAGTCAGTCTTTCTCTCGAACATAAGAAATCCAAGAACGACTTGCCAAATTGTTGAAAGCCTCAGGGCCGGTGCCAGTAAAGTCAAATTTTGCAGATCCACTCTCGCCGTCGATGGTGACCTTCAGGGCCAGGGGCGTCCCGTCATCCATATAATCAACCGCCTTCAACGGGTGACCTCTGAATCGCTCACTGAACCCCTTCAGAAGAGTACGAACTGCGTCCTCAGCGTTCTTCTGGATGGCTTCCATGTAGAACTGAACGACGGGCCAGGAATATTCCTTGACCAGTGCTTGGATGAGGTGGATTCCTCGGTTATTGGCTGCCACAGCTGCCTTCAAATCCGCAATGTTGTCCTTGAGCGTTCTGGTCCCGCTGCAGCCAGGGTATTTGCCAGGCTTGACGTAGAGCTCATCAACCAGGCCTTCTTCATCAAAGACGCCCTGCTTGACCATCTTGAATGACTCAACAGCAGCACCTTCTTGCCAGAGCTCGGTCGAATTCGGGGGCATAGATCCGGCCAGGATACCGCCTATGTCTGCGTGATGGCCTATGTTGTTGTTCCAGGTGTCAGATTCAGAAATGGTATGGAGTTCGACTTTCAGTACTGGACCGACTTACCTCTGTTTGCGACAAAGAACAAAATCTGTGTGGGGTTATCGTTATCATCAAAAACAGGTGTTGTGACTGTCAAGTCTGGCAGATGCGTTCCACCTGAACAAGGGTGATTCGACAGAACCACGTCTCCAGGCCTGAGTCCCGTAGGACCGTATTTCTCTGCTTGGTATCTGATTGCTGTGCTCATGGAACCCAGATGGCCGGGAATATGAGGAGCATTGGCAACAAGTCCTCCGGACTGGGAAAAGATAGCACAAGAGTAGTCGAGACGCTCCTTGATGTTGGTAGAAATGGATGTCTTTTGGAGAGTTCTTCCCATCTACAGCCAAAGTGTATCAGTATATGGGGCTCCTTTATAGGGATTCGTGTGCAGAAAGACTTACCTGCTCTGCAATGGACATGAACCTGTGGCCAAAGACGGACAACTGCACCGGGTCGACCTCATCGATGCCAATTGTCTTTTGGTTCGAGGCAGTAATCTCAAGAACGATATGGTCATCCAGGACAATAGCCACACTGTCTTTTTCAATAATGATTGTCTGTGTCGCGTCGATTGCCACCGCAGGACCCATAATCTTGACCCTCTTCGGGATGTTGGTGATGTGAAAGATGGCGGTATCCGTCCAGCCAGTCGTTCCGAAGTAGACCTTCTTCATGGCCTTGGCGGAGCTCTGATCCAGAACGGTGAAGCCATCTGCCTCTTCGAGATCTCTGAACAAGCTGCAACCAGGGATGTCCACGGCCTTGCCGATGCTCCTCACGCGAACGTCATCAACCAAGATGTCTCTGTCAGGCTGACCAAATCCAAACTCGCGCTGGTGGCGGTCGCTGAAGGCTTGAGAGAAATCACCGTCGTCGGGCATCTGGATCATGAGGGCCGTGTCGCTGCCCCTGTATCTCATATTGAGGAAATACTCGTGTAGAACCCTCTGCGCCGGAATACCCTGCGAGCCCAGCTCGGAAGTAGCCTTCTCGGCCATGGAGGCGAAGCGGTCTGTTATCCTCCCCTTGGACTCGGAGCCGTACACTGCCGCCTCAGGCTCCTGTTTCTCCACCACAATATCAGCCAGGGCCATGCCGTACGCCGACAGGATACTGGACAGCCTGTGGATCAGAACTCGTCGGATGCCCAGGTCCCTGGCGATGGCCACGGCGTGCTGGCCACCAGCACCACCGAAGCAGGCGAGGTTGTGCGCTGCGGTATCGAAACCCCTGCCCTCACTCAGTGTCCTGATGGGCCTTGCCATGGTCGCATTGGCTACCTCGATGAAGCCCATGGCGACCTGCTCGGCAGTGAGCTGGTCGTCGCCATCCTTCTCGGAGTTGACGAGGCGCGTCAGCTTGGCGAACTCTTCTCTGACCTTGTCAAGATGCAGCTTTCTCGGGAAATAGTCTGGCAGAACTCGTCCGAGGAAGCAGTTGGCGTCGGTAATGGTCAATGGTCCGCCGTTTCCATAGCAGACCGGTCCAGGATACGCGCCTGCTGACTGGGGCCCGACTTTGAACAAGCCGTTGCTCCAGAACAGGATGGAGCCGCCTCCTGCAGCCACAGTGTTGACATCGAGCTGGGGCGTCTGGATCTGGACCTCAGCGGTGGTGCACTCGAAAACGTGTTCCAGAGTGCCTCCATAGCGCGAAACGTCAGTGCTCGTGCCTCCCATATCGAAGCCTAGCAGCGGAGTTCCTTCGTCGACGTCGTAGCAGGTGCGAGCATAACCGATGACTCCGCCGGCAGGGCCAGAGAGAATGGCCCGTAGACCTGTAAACTCGGTGTACCTGACAAGTCCGCCGTGGCTCTGACATAAAAGTAATTTGTTGGCCGATGCCTGATCGCGCAATTCACCCTTGAAACTCCTTCGGAACCCTTCGAGGTAATTCTCAGTGATGGGAGAGAGGTAGGCATCTGCCACTGCCGACTGGGCGCGGGGCACCAGCTTGATCATGCTCTGCAGCTGCGAGGAGAGCGAGACTTTGAAGCCCATCTCGCGAGCCAGTTCTCCTATGGCCAACTCGTGGTCTGGATAGGCGTATGAGTGCATCAGTGCCACGGCCAGGCTGCGAAACCCACCGTCCCACAGGCTCTGGAGATCTTTTCGGATGGCGTCTAGGTCTGGTCGTTTCAAGATGCGAAGTGGTTCGCCTGTCTTGCCTGTAACCAGGTCTGCATCACTCGCCACGTCGATTGGCTGCGGCTCCGGATCTTCTGAGAAGCCCTCTGCGGTCACGCGCTCGTCCACCTCGACGACGTTTTCGTAAAGAGTCCCAAGCTTCTTCACCGCCAGGTCAAATATTCTCGGCCGTGCTTGGTTGCCGATGATCAAGAGGTCGCGAAATCCTTTCGTAATCAAGAGGGCTGTCCTCTCGCCTTTCCGTTCCAGGAGGGCATTGGTGGCGACTGTGGTTCCCATGCGTATGCTCTCGACGGGAGTCAGGTCTAGCAGCTCGCCTCTAGCTATACAGTTTCCCGTAGCCTTTTCGAGAATCTGTCGGATCCCCTCCGTTGGGGCATCGGCATACTCGTCGGGGCAGACGGACAAAAGCTTAAAGACAAGGTCATCCTTTTGACCAGGGATATGTGCCCAACTGATAGGGAGTTAACATCAAGGGTTCAACTTGGATCGATTGAACTTAAAAGATGGGGCAGACGTACAAGTCACAGAACGTTCCACCTCGGTCAATGGCTATTCTGATTCCTTCCTCAGCGATGGATGGCATGATGAAGTAAGTAATGAATGGCTGGAAGGTTTCGAGAGGTAATTGGAATGTTGTTTGGAATGGTTAATTGAAGTAGAAAATCAATGCTCGTGCGATGGATGAAAGACGAGGAACAATATTTATTAAGGCGTTGTGAACTTTGCCTTTCCTAGTCGGTGGTTCGCCGTCATCTTGAACCATCACGATAATTGTATGAGTTACTACGCAAATGTACTATCTGCTTAGTAGACTACCGGCAAAGCGTTGTCTTTGCCTACCCCATTTTTCAATAGATGGCCACCAGCCGACATTCTCAAGTGTCCGTCACGCGGCACCGCTGGCCGAAGAACTGAGATGGGAGAGAGGCTGATAAGCTGACCGGCAATTCACCGCGAATACCGATCTATCGCGGCTAGGTGCGGCCGATCATGTCAACCAGCTACTGTAGCTCCCACTATCTGTCAGGAGCTGCAACATACAGTAGAGAATCTGATAAGCTCAGGGTTATTCAGAGAGTCATAGCGCAGGAGCAAAACGATAACGCCCATCACAACTATATGCACTGACCCACAATCGTAGCATGAATGGACACAGTAGTCGTATCATCACGAGTAAATTAGGGGCTTGGGCTAACTGCTTGGACGCCATCAACATTCCCAAGCAGGCTCCTATCAAGCCTCTTGATGTCCGTTGAGACTCGGCTCGTCTACTTTAAGACGCTGTCTGCTTCGCGACTCGGTGCATTGGGCCTGGTGCCTCTTCCGGACGCATCCTCAGAAGCTGTCCTCCTTGTGTCAGCGACATACATTCGCTTCAGGAAGAGATTAACGACATCACCTTTCAAGAATGGACGCCATAGACCAGAAGGTTGAGCCAACCTCGGCTACAGCCCCGAAGAGCGATGTTGACAGCGATGGCCAAGCTGTATCATATATCGACCCAGTCAAGGAGGCCAAGATGATGCGGAAATTCGATGTGAGAAAAAACCTACAATTCCACAACTCGAACAATCGAGAGATACTGACCCACATTGGCTCCAGATCTGGGCTGTTGGTCTCCTAGGTATACTTTACATGTTGGCGAACCTCGACCGGTCAGTGTTTCCGTGAACATGCACAAGACGAAGAGAAGGAGAACTTGAATGCTAAAGTCCGCTACAGGAGCAACATCGGCAATGCAAACATCGCAGGGCTTCCTGAAGACCTCGGCCTTGTCGGAAACCAATATGGAACTGCAGTTACCTTGCTATACGCCACCTACGTTCCCTTCGAAACGCCCGTCGCAGTACTTCTCAAGATCATCGGACCAAAGTACCTGCTTACCACGTGCTGTTTCTGCTGGGGCATGGTTTGCCTCTGCACAGGTTTCATCCACAATTGGCAGGGCCTATACACATGCCGGCTCCTTACTGGCTTCTTCGAGGCTGGGTTGATCCCGTGCATCAATGTCTTCCTCGGCATGACATACAAGAAGTCTGAACGTGGCAAGCGATCGTCGGTCATCTTCGCCTTCAGCGCCCTGGCTAGTGCATTTGGGGGTATCTTCGCATATGGTCTGACCCAGATCCAGACCAATGGACTGTTCACATCGTGGCGGGCCCTGTTCATCGTTGAGGGCTGCTTGACGGTCCTTATCTGTCCGGTGTTTTTCTTCCTCTTTCCTGAATCTCCAACGACGGCATGGTTCCTGGACGAGGAAGAGAAGGAGATGATGAAGCTTCGTTACCAGCTTGATCCTCATTGGGGTGTTGTCGATGATGCCTTCAGCTGGAAAGACGTGCGGCTTGCACTGACCGATCCCAAATTTTTTGCCTTGTAAGTCTCTAGCAAAGCTTTATGTTGCACTGGCATACTCAAGGGAGTAATACAAGGCTAATCTTACAAACAGCTTCACATTCCAATTCTCGGTCGACATATCTCTCTATGGCTTTACGACATTCTTGCCCGCTATCATCAAGGGCCTAGGCTATACATCTGTCCAGGCCAACCTTCTTACCGTGCCAATCTACTTCTGGGGCCTGATCACCTTCGCATTTACAGCATACATGTCTGACAGATTGCAAAACCGTGGATACTGGATCGGAGGACCTTTGATCTGTCTGATTGTTGGCTATTCGATTCTGATATCTGTCGACAGCCTTGCTGTTCGCTACTTTGCCTGCTTCAGTAAGCCATGGTTCTGCACTCTTTTCTCCCTCAATATACGCGAGCTGACCATGGTTTTATAGTCACCGTCATGGGTATCTACCCTACAACAGGCATGAGCCTCATGTGGCTCAGCGATAATGTGGCCCGTCACTTCAAACGATCCACCATGGTGGGAGCCACATTAACGCTGGGAAACACTGCTGGAGTCGCTGTGGGCCAGATTTTTGTCACTGGAGATAGCCCTAGGTACATCAAAGGTCTGTCCATAGCAATGGGCCTTGCCGTCGTTGCTCTAGCCATGGTAGCATCTCTCATGATCGGCATGCGCTTGGTCAACAAACGGCGTGCGGCCAAGATCGCTGCCGCTGAACAGGCGGGAACCCCCTTGCCGTTCCAGCCTGAATTGGGTGACAAGGACATTCACTTTAGATACAGCCTATGAAGAACATCAGAGCGCGCCTGGGATTGATTTTCTCGAGGAGGATGGTTGAGAGGCTTCAAGGCTGGCTTAGTTTCCTAATAATTACTCGTTTTAGAGACATAGTTCTTAATTAGAGCGGGAATGGGGTCTGAATTAATTACCTATTGAATTTAGTTTCTTTCCGGTCTGACCAATCAACTTACACTGAATGTTAGTGGCTGATACGACTTGATCATCTCGGGGAGTCGAGACGAAGTGTTCGCCTTTGAGGCTTCACCGAATTCAGCATGGAACTTGAGAGGTAAAACAAGCTTTGACCATCTGATTTCCATCGTACGATGGTCGAGTTGCTCGACAACACCATCTTCTGTTTATCTTGTGAGCCTTTTTGAACAGTGCATTGCTACTTTAGCCAAGAGCCGGATCCCGAACCGGCAGACGCTGGTGTCTACTTATCTCCTCCATTCGACCCACATTCTTCCGAGCTTCCAGGACAGGACCACCAACCAATCAAGCCGTATTCTTCCTGCTTTAGGCCGACAGTATATCATCTGCTGAATCGGCAACCTCCATTGCTTATCCGACCAGTCTCCGGCTCCTCTCTATTTACCGATCAAAACCACCCGAGGTCATCATCATGTCTCTGTCTCCGAGCAGCCCGGCGCCCACCATCAGTCCCGCCAGACGGGGCAAGCGAATATTCGCAGCGTGCAGGTTAGCTCAATCATGGCAATAGGCTCCACCATTTTTTGATCTGGGAGGATTGGATTCCTCGCCGAGCAATGCATTGCTGACAGGAGAGCCAGTCGATGTCATGCGCAGAAGACAAAGTGTACGGGCGAGCAGCCCTGTCGGAGTTGTGTCAGATCTGGCAGAGGTGCAGAGTGTACTTTTCCAGTCCGGGCCAGAAAGATTATCGTCCTAGAAAGGTCCTCATGTACCACATCCTTGTTGCTGCTATACCATCAGCCACGGCTTCAGATGCTGACCGGACCCATGCGACAACAGTTACATTCAGAAGCTCCAGGCCGACAATGCTGAGCTCAGAAAGGTCAAAAGTGCGACCGCAACGGAGACAGGCTCTCCCTCTGGAGTTGCAGATGTCGAAATGTCTTCTCTAGAGGGCATGGTGAACTCCACGACTGGAGGAAATCCTGCCAATGATATCAGCTCCGAAGACGCGGCTGATGCAGAGGCGTCCAATCCCCTTCTCGAGCAACGTGTCCTGGCTCACGACATCAATGTGTCCCTGGGGGCAGTGTACGTTGGTGGTGCAGCTTGCACAGCGTTCGCAACTCGACTTGGCGCTTGCGCACGCGGCCCTCAAACAGGCCACTCGGGCGAGGCGGCACCATATGCTGTGCCTGTGTACAAGCATCCGACCTTGAGCCGTCGTCTCCACGAGCAGTACATTATGCCAAGCCGAGCATACGCAAACACACTGATCCAAGTCGTCATGAGATTTATAGGTGCGGACTACCATTTGATCAGGAGAAAATCCTACATGGAGAAGGTGGATCTCCTGTATGATGGCTCCGAACAGACGAATTCGCTGTCCTTGTGCAGGTTCTTCGCCTTACTGGCCCTGGGAGAACTTTGGTTGAAGAAGACCGGTGCCATTGAAGATGGGGAGAAGACGGTGCCTGGCACAAAATTCTTCTTGCAGGCTGTCTCTCTGTTCCAGGAGCAGTATGAGGAGCCCAGTATTGAATACATTGAAACCCTCTTGGTACTGGTGGGTCTCTCTTTGACCGTGCAATATTCCACGTTGAACCAAAATTCGAAGTACTGACAAACAGAATTTCAGTGTTTTTATTCTTTCGCACTCAACCGAAAGAACACTGCGTTCGTCTACGCCGGCCTGGCTTTGCGTCTCAGCCAAACCATGGGCCTTCACCGAAACATCACATATGGGCCCAACACGAGTGCCGCAGATATCGAAAATCGCAGGCGGGTCTGGTGGACCGTATACATATTTGATCGACTTGTCAGCTCAAAACTCGGCCATCCAATCATCAGTGACGGGGAGATCGATGCTCCTCTCCCGTCTTATGATAACCTGTCGGAAGAGGACAAGGACGATTTCTTCGATCCCATGCAGTTGATTGCCAATATCAAACTCTGCCGCATCACAGGCTCCATCTTGACCCTGATCTACGGCGGCCCCGCCCGAAAAGCCCCTGGCGACTTCATTCGAAATGTTCACACCATTCTGAACAACTTGAAGCAGCTGGACGCCGAACTTCCCGTAGAGCTGAGGCTGGACCACACCAAGTTCCCCGCATATGGCTCACGATCCGTTGCATCGTTGCGGCTGCACTTCAATCAGGTTTGGCGCCATTTCTCGTTGTTCTCATTATTGAAGGGGAAATGAAAAATATGAGACTGATTGTTTGGTCCCAGAATCTCATCTTGACAACGAGACCAGTGCTGCTCCACGTGCTAAACTACAATCTCAAACGCCTCCGGCCCACGGGAGACATACAAGTGAAATCACTCTCACCCATGACTATTGCACTGAGCGAGGCCTGCATCTATGCAGCAAGAGCGTCGGCGAACCTCCTCGAGCAGCTCTGGATCAGCGGAAACATCTCCACCTTTGGCTACTTTGACGCGCACTATACATTCTCGGCCACAGTAGTGCTCATGATCTCGGACGCTCTTCGTCCCAACAATGAAGATCGAGATGCGACTGCCTTGTTTACGGCCCTCCTTCAGTCCATGGTGGATGATGGCAATCTGCCGGCCCGGGAGGTCAACGACAGGATTGCCTGCTTGCGCAAGGACTTTGAGAGCTTGAAAATGTCGGGTGGTCTGGATGGAGGCCTGATGACAGAGCCTATCAAGGGCTGCATCACATCAACAGGTACTTTTGCTGCCAATGTGAACCGCAGTCGCCCTCTCTCCCCAACACAGCCACGATTTGCCTTCACAGGTGTCTTGACACCATCGAGGCTGGAGAGCACCATCGAATCGCCGGGGCGAGCGGCTGTTGCTACCGCGCCCTTAGATGCGCCCTTTATGCAGGACTTCCTCGGAAACTGTGTTCAGGAATGGAGTCCACAGGAGTTTGAGTTCCACAACGCTGACGACGGTGTGTGGGCGCCGGCTTGGGACAAGGCGGGTTTTCATCAAGGCGGTGAAGGCTCCGGCTTTGCTCCCTAAGTTCAATTCCGTATAGACAACAGCCACGACGCAACGTATGTTCAAGACCTTCACGAATTCTTTTCCATATTTGTTTCTGCTTCCATCTTTCTGGCTTCTATAGTTGATAGGGTGAGCTGCGAAATTGGAATATCCTAATTACACTTTGTTCACCAATGTCACCTTACTTTTGTCACCATAGAAAAACTCCTCCAAATTCTTCAGGCCAACCTCGTCAAAATTCCGCCAGCTCGTCTGAGATGCCACACCAATGTGAGGAAGGACTGTGACCCTGAAATTATCCTTCAATTTCGGGTTGATGCCCGGCTCCTTGGCATGAACATCTAATCCGACCCCAAGGACTTGGCCCTGATCCATTGCAACCAGCAAATCATCTTCGTTAATCAAGCCCCCTCTAGCAATGTTCACGATCCTGATTTTCCTATCTTTGATCTTGCTCAGCGCAGAAGCCGATATCAAATGTTTTGTCTCCGCGGTCAGTGGACAAGCCAAGCAGATGCAGTCCGAAACTTGTAGCAGACTCTCGAATGTGTCGTGGAAGGTCGCTCCGAGCTTTGTGCCGTCAGGTGAGATGATGCGTTGCTCAGCATCAGTCCTCCTCTTGCGGTTGTGATAGTGCACCTTCATGCCCAGGGCAGCAGAGGCCTTTTGGGCTATAGCCAGGCCGATGTGGCCCATCCCGACCACACCCAATGCCTGCCCGCACGGGTCGACTGCAATGGTCCCGATTTCCCTGCTTGCACTCCATTCTGTGCGGGCACAATGCTCAGCGAACGTGAAGTACCGATACGTATTCAGAATCAGGTGCAGTGCTGTGTTGGCCACCGCTTCGGTATTCGTATTTGGTGTGTTGGCATAGGCAATGCCTTGGCGTGTCAGGGACTCAATATCGGCAGCATCATACCCATGGCCGCTGCAGCCGATGTACTTCAATGTAGGCGGATAATATTCCAGAGGGGCTCCTCGGAATAGCTGGTGCTGGCTGAACGGACCGGCCTTGAGCCATCCAGTCCGGACAATAGCGTTGATAGTGGAGTAAGGCCCGCCAGGTCGGAGGCGCTGGCAGAATTCCTCCTCGGAAGGGCAGTCATATTGGATGATATTGAATTTTTGTCTGACGCGCTGCCAGGTGGGGGTGGACAGGTCTGCATGAACGCTGGAGAGGACGAGTAGGACTGTCGGCTTGGTAATAGATCCTTGGCTCACCAGACCTTGTTCCTGGGGTCCGGATCCGCTGGCACTCCCCAAATCCCCCATAGCGTATTTTCTTTGAAAATGGGCTGGATGATCAATCGTGAAAGCCAAGAGGTCTGCAGGACGTGGTCTTGTGGTTGCGCCTTCTTCCACCTTCATTCTTGGGAAGACATACAACGCCCTGCCCAAGTGCCAATCGAGAGTCCAACGGCAATGAAGCAATATGCCGATAGCTTAGTTTGTTATTAACACAATCAATACTAACAGTTTCTGATGTGCCTGGGTCACAGTGTGTGAGCGTCCCGATGCAGTTGAGCCCAGCAGATAAGGTACCGGTGCTGCCGATCAACGGATCTGAGTGCGACCCGGCTCCGGGCCGGCTGTAGCCCTTGAGATCGGCTATAGTAACGCAACGAACACAGGCTTGACTCACTCCAAGTAAAGACAACTGTGGAGGGCTCTTTGAACCTAGTCGAGTAAAGTCTACAGATGTACTACAGAATACTATACATAGACTGCTACGGAAAACAATTAGTAGAGACATGGGCAACGAACAACACGTAAAATCGACAATAACATGACTGAACCAACAACGCATCCAGCCGTCGAGCTGCTGAGATCTCTCATAAACATCGACAGCACCAGCGAGAAAGAACTCGAGATCGGTCTCTTTTTGGAAAAGCAATTACAACAGTTAGGATATACCGTCGAGCGCATCGCCATCACGCCAGGATCGTCCCGATACAATGTCTACGCATATCTGGGTCAACAGAGAAAAGCACAAGTCCTGATTACCTCACACATGGATACTGTGCCGCCACACATCCCTTTCAGCATTGAAGGAGATGTCATCCGTGGCCGAGGAGCTTGTGACGATCTTGGGCCCTTGGTTGCACAGGTTTTTGCCGTTGAAGAGATGCGAGCCGAGGGTAAAATTAACGAGGATGGAGGGGATATCAGCTTTCTCTTTGTTGTGGGCGAGGAGAAAGGCGGCCCGGGCATGATCGCGGCGAACGATATGGGATTGACATGGGAGACTGGAATCTTTGGTGAACCTACAGAGGGCAAACTCGCACAGGGACACAAAGGGCATGTTGTGTTTGAACTAAGTGCTCAAGGAAAAGCCAGGTGAGTCCAACTGAAAACTGTTTTAGTCAGGAGTATTAGAGAGGCATAACTTTTGATCGATGGCTGACTCTTGACTTCAAAATGAAAGCCATTCTGGCTATCCTCACCTTGGCAAAAGCGCAACAACAGCGCTCATGCGCGCATTGAACGATCTTTCAGCAGTCGAATGGCCGTCGTCAGATCTTCTCGGCCCTACGACCTTCAACATCGGCAAGATTGAAGGAGGTGAGGGCTACAACATTGTTGCCGCATCTGCTAAGGCACTGTGTGGTGTGCGGGTGGCTGCTGATGTGGAGGGAATCAAGAAGCAAATCTCCGACGTTGCAGCAAGGCACCCGGATGTAGAGCTCGATATTTTCTTTTCATACCCTGAGACCCTTCTTGACTGGGATGTCGAGGGCTTCGAAGTGGCTCCTGTAGCATATGGCACAGATGTTCCGAGGCTGAAGGGAAATCACAAAAAGGTGCTGTATGGCCCAGGGTCAATTTTGGTGGCTCACGGGAAAGATGAATGTATCCGAGTGAGCGAGATTCTGGAAAGTATTCAAGGGTACAAGATACTCATTTCGAAAGCTTTGGAATAGATTCAAGAGGCATAATATGAATGTAGTCCATCTGCATTGCAGCCGGGTTTCACATAAACAGAAGTCTTTTTCTCTTTTGTTCTTTCTAATTTGTCATTATGAAGAAGACGGTCATCTCATAGACTACGCTCATTACACTCTGAAGATGTCGATTGAATGCCCAAACATGCGGCTTCCAAGATGCCGAGACGAGAACAGCTAGCCTGTGGTGCGCTCACATTAGTTACCCCTGGATTTCTTGAGTGAAAAGCTATGTCACGTTGTGGCGGCTACGTTGCCCTGGCCAAGACTAGACGATGAGTACTCGGACAACCATCAATCCGCAGTAGTACTAATTACGGTGTGCTTTCATTGGTGGTGATACGTTGTTGTTGACTACTCCACCAAAGGGATCAGAGTCCTAGAAGGATGCGAGCTGGAGAATTAATATATGATCTTGGCATGCGCTTCTGTTACACTGCCAAGATAGATCTCATGTCCTTGAATTCATCTTTTGCTCATTTTTCACGTACGACAGTCTATTATGGCAAGTTCCGGACGACCCAATAGAGCTGGTGACTTCGATGGCTATGCACACCAGAGCTGACGAGCAGCACCTCCTCCACTACTCCCCCGCTTCGCTATGAGCCGGGAGACATCCTGCGCCTGGCATTTCACCGAGGCAATGCCATCCTTCGACTCCTGGACTACCCTGACAGTGTACCTTGAGACTCCAAAAAGAAAGCAAAAGATCCTGGCTCAGTCTATGGACCAAGTTCGCAGACCCCTAGTCTTGATCCCTGCATTCATGGCCAGACTTTCTTGGGTGGTGCCTGATGACCACACACATACACCCAAGCGAGGATGGTGTTAACTTGCACCAATTGCGTTGACGTACTCACTCGAAACTATTTTGACGATATTCAGAAGAGTTTGAGATGTACAGGAAAATGCCATTCGTGGGAAAACAATCTTTACTGACGGGCCTTGTCTCTCTTGCCCAAGGCTGGAGGTGGTCGCCAAGGCACATTGTCGAAGTCCACCTGCAAAAGAATTCGCGGCGATGATAATTCTGGAGAGCCATAATATAAAAGCATCGATACTCCCGAGTTATATGATGTTAGTTGAGCCATCAATCAGAGTTTCATCTCACGACCCAAGAAAGCCGCATTCCCTGGCCTTCATTGACAACATGCGCAGCCTCCTTCTCCAGCTCCTCCTAGGGATGCCGGCCGTTCTGGCCTGTACGGACCCAGACTCCGACCCTTGTGCGTCTTACATTTCTGCCAACGCTGCGACTGCATCTGCTTTCTGTGCAACCTTTACAGAGTCCACTGTCACAGCAACGGCAGGGCTGCCAGCTTGGGCGAGCAATTGCTCCAACAAACCCAGCGCAATCTCCAAGGAATGTAGCTGTTACTTCACAGGCACCGGCGTGGTCACAACCTCGTCTTCGGCGACTAAAACCACTGCCACGACTACAGTTAGCATCACAACGTCGACTGGTCCGGCGACTACGGCTACCGGCACGTGTGGTGCAGCGAGTGTGGACGCACTCGTTGGCTATGCCGCTGGCACAACGGGAGGCGGCAGCGGAGCCGGCACTACGGTCACAACTTGTGCAGAGCTCGAGGCCGCTGTAGCTGTCGGAGGCGTCATAAAGATCTCTGGGATCCTGGACGGTTGCGACATTATTGACCTGGGCAGCGACACGACTGTGCTTGGTATCGGCTCCCAGTCCGGTTAGTAACCAATAATATCCCACCCTCGTTGCTGTACTCTCGTGTATAAGAGCTGACTTAGATGATCCCTTCAGGCATGACGAATGGAGGTTTCCGTGTCAAAGAGCAGAGCAATGTGATTTTGCGTAATCTGTACATGCACGATGCTCCAGAGTCAAAGGACCTCATCGAGCTTCAGTATTCGAGTTACGTCTGGGTCGACCACTGCGATCTATCGTCGGATGGGTTGACTGGTGATAAGGATTATTATGATGGCTTGCTTGACATCACACATGTAAGAGCCACTTCACGCAGCCTTGAGAAAGCCATACTTATTGACACTTCTGTCTTCCAGGCGACTGACTTCGTGACTGCGTCATGGAACAAATTCCATGATCACTGGAAGGTATGTCTCGCCACAAAGTTGAAAATTCAGCATGAGCTCACATTTTCACAAGGGTTCTCTGATCGGGCATTCCGACAGCAACGCAGCCGAGGATACTGGACACCTCCGAGTCACGTACCACCACAACTACTGGTCCGAAGTGAACTCGAGACTCCCGTCTATTCGTTTTGGTACTGGCCACTTCTACAGCTCCTGCTTTGAAAACAACCCCACATCCGGCATCAACTCGCGCATGGGTGCGGAAGTACTTGTCGAGGAGAACTACTTTCTCAACACCAAACTAGCCATCGTGACCGACCTGGACAGTGATGAGGACGGGTATGCGGTTGATCGGAACAACATTTTCGTCAATAGCACCGAAGAGATCACGCAGGTTGGCAGTTTGACACCGCCATATAGTTACACGTGAGTTCATTCAAAGCACACAAGCGAATGTTGGCGTATGCTGACCACAACGAATTATAGTCTTGATCCCGCATCTTGCATCTGTGACTTGGTAACCGCTTACGCTGGAACCGGGGTCGTGGGTTAGTTATATGGCATGGATCGATTTATCGTCATGCTCAAGTCGAGAAAATTGGCTTTCATTTCTTGTGCCTCGTACTCTCGAGCATTTATACCCTCCCTGTCAATGTATTTCACAACTCTGCTGGGTTTCTAATGCCAACTCACTGTGTTGACAAATCATTATATGATCAAAAGAAGACAAGCCATACAAACTGCACAGTAATAGCCCCTGAAGCAAGAAAACTGTGACATTGGTTGTGACTTATAGCAGAGATGAACAATTCTAATGTGCTCGAATAGTGAATTACATTATGTACAGTTGTGAATACACAAAGACTTATCAATGCGTAGGAGTCTTATTGAAGGTGTAAGATTCTGCAATATGATGATTGTGAGCTTGTTCTGACATGAGTTTCATAGATCTTCCACACCTGAAAGCGAGAGCAATCTTGTGACCGAGAGATACTATAACTTGGCCAAGCCAACCTCAGAGAGCCCTGAATGCCCACTCAATTTCCCGCAGCAGCTTCATCTACATACTTGTTGCCTTACAGGCCTTGTTGTCCCCCGAGGAATCACATGGCATTCATGGCTTTTATGTTCACATACCAGGGAATCAATGAGATTCCAAAGTTCTGCCAAATCTGTGGCATATTACATATACAATCATGCTTGGCATATTTTGAAGCTCTACGGAGTCCTTGCTGCTCCACAGGATCAAGTATTCTGGCGACGAAGTCTTGCATGTCTCTGGAGATCTACGAGTCCTGCCTTCTTTCATGAAGCTTCATTGTCCAGAATTTCACGACAACAAACTTTCCACAGACGACACTTTCAAACTATTACCACCTGCCTTTCTTTCCACCAGCAGCACAACTTTCCAGACTCCCCCTAAGCCCTGATCGAAAACTTCTCATGTGACTCCTTTCCCACACAAACACAACCATCAGCAGAGGCTGCCCGTACTTCCTCCCTCAGGTTTTGTTTTCCCCTTCAACAAAAGGTCCAGTGACACCGATATTCTTGTTTGGACCTCTTTCTATTGACCGCATCAACTATTCCTCCTTCCTCCACATTCATCACAGTTACAAAACGCTGACCAGCGCAACCACCCTCAACCAACACATTTATCTCCATCACCGCACTCTTCTTTCCCCATTTTCAACCACAATCAAAACTCCTTCAAACATGTGCTTCACCGAGTTCATCGGCTACACCTGCGGCCACACCGCCAACGACGTCCTTCGTCCCTGCCCTCTGACCACCCGCTACAACGCGAACCCCGTCTGCACTCACCATGGCCGCCGTCCAGTCCTCGCCCAGGCGATGTGCCCATCTTGTCAACGAATCTTGCACGGTCGAGCCGTGCTGATCCTGGAGTGGGAGCACCACTGGATGCACGAGCGTGGTGTGTGTGGCTGTCCCGTTCTCTTTCCTGACCTGGTTCGACCTCGCATTGTGAGCCGTGGTCAACCTCACTACGCAAGCCCGAGCGAGCCCGAGTCGGACGACACCAAGATCGTCGCCAAGCGCAGGAGAAGGTCAAGGAAGGGCAAGAGCGGCGGCAAACGGGACAGAAAGAATACCAATGTTGACAAAGCTGGCCCTGAACACACCACATCTGGAACTGCCCCCGGGGAGGAGGAGCACAAGTCAACACCTGACCCATCGACGAAGCCGCATGGAAGGGCTAAGCCTGGTGATGTGGCCGTCCAGCTCTCCTCTTTCTATGCTGTCGAGTGGGTTGCTGAGCATCGCCAGTTGCACAATGAAGGCATCTGCCACTGCCCAGCCGACTTTTCCTTCTACCAGACTCCCGATGCCTATGGATCGGACGCTTTGTCTTCAAAGGACAATCCAGTCGTTCCTGGATGCAACGGATCCAACGAGTGGTACGACTACACCGGCCTCGACGTCCAGATTCCCTCCTCTGGACTTCAAATGCATCAGGGACACGATGCCCCGGAGCAGCTTCTCTCAAGCGACACCCAGTTGCAGGTGTACCAGCCTTCCACCCTTGCTCCACAGGTGAGTCTCAAACGTTCACCAGCCGCGTAGTAGCTAGACGATCACATCTTTTGCTAACCACGCCACGCTCAGAGAGGTCGGGTCCAAGACGGCCAACCCGCGCGCTCCCCAGGCGCAATCTACCAAGTCGACCCAGCCCGCTCCACAAACCCCCTCTACAACTACGTCTGCACCGAAGGTGGCAATTTCAACCAAACAGTCGACATCCAGCCCGTCGAGTACCCCAAGCCAGAGGACGCCCCGCTCCCCCTCGTGGGCCTGCCCATCGGCGCTGGACCAGAGGGCCCCCCGGCCCTGTGCCACGTCGGCTCATTCGATAACTGTGTGCTCCGCCGCCCTCGAGTCCCCGCGTCCAGGGTCTACACGAGCGAGGGCGTCGTTGTGATGCTGCTAGCCGAGGCTGACGAAACGCGCGCCACCAGACTTGCACGCATCCTGCGCAAGAGCGCTTCGATCGGATGTATCGCTGAGGTGGAGGCCGCTGAGCGTGGCCGCCATCCTGCGGGCGAGCGTCCAGGATGGGATAACGGGGGCGCTTGGAGTGAGGCTGACGAGTGCCAGCGTTGGGATTGTTTAGTTGCTGACGATTGAGTTGGAACGTGTGCGCTGTGGACACTGCGTATCAACCCGACGCTCGCTCTCTCTGGCTGTTTTTGATGGGGAAGCGGAAGAGGCAAATTCGTGAGGACCACCCTCAAATGCATCTTTCTACCATGCGAATCACATAGGCCGAATAAAGGGCCTGTTGGCATGGAGGTCCAGTCTGTTCGGATAGGTAGGGCACTCTTACCTTTGAGCCGACCGAGAAAAGAAATGAGAAAAGAACTCGTTCAGGTTCATCCGACGAAAACGAATGCGTTGTTTATAGCCTGAAATTCTGACAACACTGTTGCGACAGGCAAACATTGATTTGTCCTTGCCTACAAGCTCACAACAAATCGTGATCGAGAGCCTTGGTTTGGGGGGTTTGGAGGGGGAGAAAATGAGAATTCGATCTCATCATGGCCCCATTTCTTTCTCGGCAGTCTGCCTCAAAACCAGTCGGCCTTCAGCAGAGCAATCTCTTGCTACTAAGCAGAGACGACAGAGCATTAGAAAACGGAGGTCTGAAATTTTGGGACTTCGGTATCGGAAAACTTTGAATTGGACTTTATTTACGTGACTCCGGTTCCCTACGCTCGACAAACGGAAAGAGAGCGAGGGATAGTTAGGCAGTCTATCAATCAACCTGTGATATTTTTCTTCTTTTTCAAATAGTGTCTTTTCGATAGCCTCTCCGTGGTCTACTGCCGCCATCTACCTGTCAACCTCACCTAAAAGGAGGGTTAGCAAATCTGGCCATCGAGGAGGATTCTTATTGGGAAGGGAAGACTTACCGAACACCAGATCCATGGTACCGATGATGGCCACTGCATCAGCCAGCAAGTGACCCTTGGCCACAGCATCAAAACCACCCAGGTGAGCAAAGCCAGGCGCACGGATGTGCACACGATATGGCCGCTCGCTACCATCACTGACCACGTACACGCCCATCTCACCCTTTGGTGCCTCAATCGCCGAGTACGTATCGCCTGGAGGTACAGCATATCCTTTGGTGTACAGCAAGAAGTGGTGAATCAGGGCCTCCATGTTCTCCTTCATAGCGGCGCGTGGCGGTGGCGAGACCTTGTAGTCCTCGACACGGACGGGACCAGCAGGCATCTTGTTCAGACACTGGTGAATGATGCGCAGGGATTGACGGAACTCTTCCATGCGGCAGAGGTATCGGTCGTAGCAGTCGCCATTGACACCGACGGGCACGTCGAAATCAACCTGGTCGTATGCATCGTAGGGAGAGGACTTGCGGACGTCCCACGGCACACCAGAGCCGCGGAGCATGACACCGGTGAAGGAGAGGTTGAGAGCATCGGCAGCAGAGACAACTCCGACACCGCGGAGACGATCGATCCAGATACGGTTGTCCGTAAGCATTTCTTCGGTCTCGTCAATTCTATCACCGAACTGGGTCGCCCACTGATAGATGTCGTCGAGGAGACCAACGGGAATGTCTTGGTGAACGCCACCAGGACGGACGTAGGCAGCGTGCAGGCGGGCGCCGGAGACACGTTCATAGAATTCCTGTTCGCAGAAGCAACCTGATCAGCACGATATTCCACAAATTGTAGTCACGGGCCTTTATAGTTTTGCCTCTCCTCCATCCGCCTCCCTGATAGTTCTTACCATGAGCTTCTCTCGCTCCTCGAAACCCCACAGGAAAGGCGTCAGAGCACCAACATCCATAGCGTGCGACAGGACCGACATGAGGTGGTTCAGCACACGGGTGATCTCTCCAAACAAAGTCCGGATCCACTTGGCGCGGTCGGGAATCTCGACGTTCAGGAGCTTCTCGACAGCCAGCGCAAAGCACTGCTCGTTGGTCATCATGGAGACGTAGTCGAGGCGGTCGAAATAGGGGAGAGCCTGCAGGTACGTCTTGTACTCGCAGAGCTTCTCGGTGCCGCGGTGCAGCAGACCGACGTGGGGGTCGGCGCGCACAATCTCCTCGCCGTTGAGCTCCAGGATAAGACGCAGCACGCCGTGGGCGGCAGGGTGCTGAGGGCCAAAGTTGACCGTGTAGTGCCGCACCTTTCGGCTTTCTATAGAGCCCTGGCGCGATGCCTCTGTGGTTCCCTCCCGGCCCTGCAGCTGCTGCATGCGATACGGGTCTCCGGCCGGCGCGAAGGTCTCGTCGACGGGGATCAGAACGGTGCCTCCTGGGTTTTGTGGTTGAGCATATCGGCGGAGGCTGGTCGTTGAGAAGGCGGCGGCAGCCGTCGTCGCTCTCGATGCTATCGACGGTGTCGACGGCGACGTGGTCGGTCGGATAGGGAGGGAGCAGGTTGGCCTCAAACACAGCCGCTTGGCCGAGCGGCCTGCTAACCTGTGCAGGGTGACCATTGTGTTTTGTCCTGATCGTTGAGTGGAGAGGTTGACGAGCTGAAGGAAAGGTCGGGAGATCTAAATCTTCCCGCGATATTCGGTGTCGGCCTCGTCTCTCGTGCCAATGGCCTGGGCTTGCTGATAGGTGCTGTCGGTTGTGTGGGCGTCATTCAGTTCAGAGAGAGTTGAGGCAAAATCGCGACCCACCCGCGCTAAGCTCACTAAGCGGGAATCAACGAGCAGTTGATTGGCTGGGATGTAGAGGTGGGTCAGGCAACCTACCCTTGCGCTCTATCGACAACGTCTCCCAACCCTTCAGCATCGTCTTCTCCCTCGATAGTTCTTCCCTCTCCCCAAAGAGTATCATTATCTACTCAAGTATTCGCCAACTAGGCATATCCAAAGCCAATGCATGATCGGCCTGCAGGTTCTTCCAGTTATCATGGCTTGCATTTTATGGTTCCTGCATATTGTCTGACCGGGGAAGCCCGGGAACATAGCAGAGCAACACTTGGTATGATAGGATGTAGAGTGGTCGGATGATATGCTGGACAAGACAGATCTGTTGATACTTAGGACTGGAGAGTCTCACTTCATAGTTGCTCTTCCCCCAGTAAGATGGTTCCTGTCATCATCATACGATAAAGCTGATTGGCCTAGAGGACCACATGCTCTCAGCAGTGTTTAGTGGACAAAATTCTGGCGCCCAGCAACATCGAAAGGCTGCTACTTTTCCATTGCTTTCACAGTGCCTTATTCACCAGTACATCACTTTTACTCTAAGATTTCCGTTGATTCGAATCCGAAATAACGAATGTCGGTCGTGATGCATTTTTGGTGTGGCAGCGGCACTGGGATGTGAATGACCTCACCTACCCATCCCTGCACCATGCGATTGGTGGCCAATTTCCGTCACTGTTGTAGCATTGAAGGGGAGTGAATAGCTGCTAGTCTGAGCGTGCGGTAAAGTTTGAGTCTTTTAAAACACACGGCTGTTGCTGTCTAGTTTGTTAGCCAAGCAGAATACACTACACTTTCTACGACCATCCCCAATCTGGTCCACGCGCACCATACTTGGGTTTGTCCAAGCTGACCGTGCTAAACCAGGCAACTACGAATACCTAGCTCAGAGGCCGTCTCAGCTTAATACCAAAATAAGGGGAAGGTGCACTGCGACATAGAACTCAAGCTCCTATCCAGCAAACCCACCTCCCTAAAGAAATGTACGCATTGGAAACATTTTGAGTCGGGGACATGGACGACAGGACGAGCTTTCATTCGCTCCCAACGGAGATCCGGATACGGATTCTCGAACAGACACACCTGGGGCCCCCAGATACCGGCGGTTATCGTGTCGAGGACCAGTACGTGCGCATTCGCCATGGAAGAAAGGTTCCGCGCGACTCATCATTGTTGAGAGACAACCCAGGGTTTGATTGGTCAGTTCAACAAAGCCTCTCTTGTTTCTTTTTCTATTCACAGTCTGCTTACATTCCCATCTTGTACAGCGAAGCCCCGTGGTTTCACGACATACCAGAATCTCGCGGAGGTCCTAAATGCGGTTGTCGGTTCCTGCCTACACAACTTTTTCTACTTGACCGGCAAACATACCGCGAGGCAGTAGATGTCTTCTACTCCAATACCCGCTTTGACTTCTTCCAGGATGATCTCGGAGCGACGTTATCCTTCCTTCGAGAGGTGATCCCACGTGCAGGTCTATCACGCCTCCGGCACCTCGAGTTCACCATGACCGAAGCGCAGTGCGCGTGTTGGGCCGGCGGAGCCGTCTCCAGCAACTTTCCACCTGAGTTGCTTCAGAAAAATGTCGCGATAATGTACTGGGGCGGTGGCTTACCGCCTAGTTTTGATTACAAGGCTGACTGGAGAGCGATCTTGGCCTTTCTTGCGGCCTACGCGGACCTACCTCGCCTCAACATTACCGTGGAAATGAGTTTATGCTGTTGGCCATTTGTCGATAGTAGCTTTTCCCCACACGAACATGTCGACCTGTCGATGCTTCGTTTTATCTATGATTTTTATATTGACGTGGCGACTGCAATGTGCTCGCTGAAAGAACTAGGGTCGGCAACATTGGAGCTCTCTACATTTGGAAAGCACCTGAAACCGTGGTTGGAACGAGAGGTGTTGGGATATGGCGAGGTACCAATAATCGAAGCGGATCAAGAAGAGCTGACCTGGGAAGACATTTTCTGGCTGCCTCGCTTCTTCAAGGTCATCCCACCCTGGCATGACATGAGGCGGAAGCTGGAAGGATCAAACTACCGGCCAGATCGATAAACGCCTCGTACGACAAGAACACGAACACATCCACACGAGGAGTTGGGCTCCGAGAGTTATGTAGGAATTCGGGGTACCTGAGTGTCAGTCCCGAGGTCGTACCTGTAAAGGTCACCGAGCAAATTTTGCTGACCAACAATGGACTTGGCTATCATCACCGTGAATCACATTGTAACATGACCTGTGACTTAATGCAATGCACCACATATGCCATGCATGTTGCCCCTAGCCATTGAATACATACCCCAAGATATGAGGGGCGAGACCCATGGACACAATCATTCCCAGTGGTGACTTCTCTTGGGCGGAAAAGCCATTAAACTGACTTGTAATTATTTTTAGAAGTCTACAGAACCAAAACCTCCGAATTTACCCTGCCAGGTAACCATTATTGAAGCGTCAAATACGACCTACATACGAATACCCCTCCTTCGAATCCTGATCAAAATCCAAGATGTTCCTAGGCGATCTTGTAATCCTCTCCATTGCCTACACAGCCCAAGCGACCGCGTTTACCTCCACTAGGGCTATGCATGTGGCGCTTAATGATGATACTCCTGTCAGTACTCCTTGAACAGGAGCAACCCACCAAATCACAGCTGATCGTTCCTCTCCCGGTGGATGAGGGCTGAATTTGTTCTTTGGGTTTTTAGGACAAGGTCTGGTGCAACATTCAAGACTTCCAGCCAGCGAATTTCGGCTACAGTCAGGAAAACATTGGCGACCTCAAGAGTGGCACTTCGACTGTGTCATGGCAGCCTGGTGGAGGCAAATGCCAGCGCGTCGCCTGTCAGCACTCGTCAGGCATTTACCTCTGCAATGATAACGAGCATGATATCACCATCGACAATAGCCTCGTTGCTAGCTATGCCTCAGACGTCCTGCACAATGCTAGCTGCAATTCTTACCCAGAGTCGGACAACCACGAGGTTCAAGGGCAGGCTTTCGATGCTGGCCTTTGGAATGTCATTGTCGGAATAGCCGACGGGGAGTCTTGTTGATCACTCGTTCCGAAATGAAGTTGTTTTCGAACCTCATCGAGGCTCTGAGTACGACCGACTACCTACCTAAGTAAATAAGTAGGTATAAAACACTCGTTGTTCCTAAAATAGACCCCGACACAAGATTCCGTTTTTCACAACGGGGATGGTGGAGAGAAACCTACAGCAATATAAGTACTTGGGGTTCGTCATCTGCTGGAGGAGAGCTGCTACTACAGTACATCTCAGGTTCCATCCAGCTCGAGACCTTTGAGCTGTAGTTCCCAACCCTCGTACCTGCACGAAGTTGTCATAACCTGTTGAGAAACCTGCTAGCAGATAGGATTCAGGTTTTGTAAGTGATACCGGTTCAGACACACTCCATGATACGGTAGAAGCCATTAACAATGACAATTCTTCTTTTTTTGAATAAGAACCAAACCAAAATCGAACTGTAATCCAATGTGACTGATGGAGTGAGGTTCTGCTGTTCCAGGGATGGGACAGGGATGACCCCAGCTCAAATGTGTGGTGGGGCATCCTGTTATCTTATCGGCCAGAATTTCCAGAATTTCCAACTCGATCATCAAACTTGGGTGCTATTGCCTGCTCAAAACAAAACTATGCTCTGACGCTGCAACAACTACCACCATGGCACCCATAATAGTCCCAACGCAAGAGGAGCTTGATCGCCGGAAGGTGAGCACTTGCTTGTCCCCAAAGCTGCCACCAATTGTTCCTAGATTTGCTGACCCCTCCCGTGCTTTGGCGCGCATGTTCAGGTCGTCGGCATCAACGCAGAAACCGTCACCAACGTGACCTCGACCGATTTCCCTGGCCACTACCCAGGCGAAGACCACTCCTGGGATGTCGACGTGTTCCGCTCGCAGTTCAAGGTCGTCTTCCACTCCAATGGCCAGCATGATGCCTCCTTCTCGCTGATCGGCCTCGACGCCTCCATCGCCAACGCATTCCGGCGCATCATGATCGCCGAGATGCCTACCCTCGCCATCGAAGACGTGTGGGTTGAAAACAACACATCCGTCATCCAAGATGAGGTCTTGTGCCACCGCCTCGGCCTCATTCCCTTCAAGGGAAGCAAGACTGGCATACACGAGTGGATGAAGTGGTACAAGAAACCTGGTCCAGACGAAGAGCCATTTGCTAATAGCATGGACTACAACACCGTCAAGCTCGAGCTTAACATCGAGTGCACGCGCAACCCCGATGCAGCACCGGGCGAGAAGGACCCCAAGAAGCTATTCGACCATGCTCATGTCTACGCCAGCGATCTCCAATTCATCCCCGTCGGTCGGCAGGAGGAGTTCTTCTCGGGCACCGAGGTGATCCAGCCCGTGCATCCCGACATCCTCATCGCCAAGCTGCGGCCCGGCCAGGCCATCTCCCTGATGGCGCACATGCACAAGGGCGTCGGCGCCGACCATGCCAAGTTCTCGCCCGTCGCCACAGCATCCTACCGCCTGCTGCCAATCATCAACATCACCAAGCCCATCTACGGTGCGGACGCCGAGAAATTCCAGAAATGTTTCGCCGAGGGCGTGATCGGCCTGGACAAGATCACCAAGAGTGATGCACGGGAACACAAGGAGCTCAAGGGCCATGAGGGTGAGATGAAGGCGGTGGTAAAAGATCCCATGAAGGACACGGTGAGCAGGGAGTGTTTGCGACACCCAGAGTTTGTGGACAAGGTCAAGCTGGGCCGGCAGCGGGATCATTTCATCTTTCAGATCGAGTCCACCGGCCAGTGGGACTCGGATGAGTTGTTTATGGAGACTGTCAAGCTGCTCAAGACCAAGTGTGAGCGGTTTGAGAAGCAGCTCACGTACATGGCGCGGTAGTAACCGGCCGGCACTCGAGCCACTTCCCTTCCCCACTGTCTAGCATTCTGGTCCGGCGTCAGGAGTATGAAAAAGGAAGAACGTTTCTGGTCCATAGAAACTCTAAATTTGATCATCACTTTTCATTCATTAGTTGTGTGCTCCAGGCACTCGGAGCCCACTCCCTTGGAGCTATCAACGCGCCCCCCCCCCTTCCCACTGAGGTCCTGCTAAGCTTGAAGGACGTTAGGCGATCTACTTATCGTCTATGTTTGTCGACTCCAGCATCGCGCCCAGACCTGGCATCTGAGATACTTTTCTCCTCTTTCCATCTTCAGGCGGTCCTAGGCCCGGGGACGTAGACCTCTCTCGCTTCTCCGACTCGGACGTCTTACGCCTTTCTTCCGACTTCATGCGAGCATCCTAGGCCGGCTTGAAACGAAGAATGAACCTGAATGTCGCTACGAATGCGGGATCTGTCACAGAGATCTCCCAACCACTCTCGAGTCCCAAGTCAATCAAAGTTTTGACCAGGTTCGGTCTCGTCTGCTCTTCCAGGCTCCTGGGAGACTGCATATACAGTGTCTTGCCTTCCGCTCGGACTGATGGCCGCTTCAGCTGCGCCTCTGGTCGCTCTGCCAACGTATCGATCAGGTCCTGAAGAGTCCACTTGGGGCTCACATCCAACGGCCGTGCAAGGGTACCGCAGACAGGACAGTCGTCCTTCTTCTCGTGCTTGAAGGTATATGTGTAAATGCTGTCGTTGCCTGAGTACATCATGTAATTTTCCTCCATGCCTAGGGATGGGGCGCAAGAGCTGGCAATCTTCAGCGCCTCATTGCAGCAACTGGCAGCGATGATGGCGTTGGTAGAGGCGATGGCGGGTATGATGTTTTTGACAACGCCTTGAGTTAGGGTATAAGTGACACCGGGGATGTTGAACTCCTGCGCCCGAGTTAAAGCTTTCTGGAACAACCAGGTAATATGTTCCGGGTCGTCCTTGTCGAGCTTCGGAAACGGCTTCTCCTTGTCCCATGCAATGACATGCGCCCACTCAATGCAGTGTTCGGGTTGTCGAGGTATCGTTGCCAGTGTGCAAAGGGGTACTGCTGCTCGCGGCGCGAACATATCCAGCTGGCATTCTATGCAAGACGTCACAGTAGGGAAGATGACCCTCGATTGACCTTTGAAGCCTGCACCAAACAGTCAGCTATGCCTTCTTGGCTATTGACTCAACCCACAGTTTCTTACCTTCTGTGCCTCCATCTATGAGCGGCTTGAGAGAATCGGGATTGTCCTCATCCACCATGTTGATCAGTGTTGCGTTGATCCACCTCCTTGCTTCTATACTGTCCAAGCCACAGACCACAATCGCGAACTGCATGTAAAAGTCCTCGTCGAAATCCTGTATGCGATTGTTGTGCGGTGTGATCTTGACCCCTTTGACTCTTCGTTCGACGAATCTCGCTGCGCATTCCGCCTTTGATTTGCCAACGTCATCTTTTCGGAAGAGGAACTGTCGATTCAGGTTCGAGATATCGATCGTGTCTGCCGCCAGTCTGTCAGTTCAGCACTGCTAACGAGCCAGGGGGCCAGTCATACCCATGTCGATGACATGTATGTCTTTGAAGCCTGAAAGGGCGAGATCCTTCAGTATCTCGCACCCAAGGCCGCCGGCGCCGCTAAAATTGTTGTGAGAATGGCAATCCGAACTATACTCTGCTGTGAAGAACGCTTACATGACCCTGACGAACCTTGTCAGTAGCCTGTACCTAGTTATGGGTCTCCAAAAGCCTTACAGAATCTTCATGATGTCCATGGTCTCGGCTACGACGGCCCCATCAAATGCTTCATCCGTGAAAGGGCCCTTGACCGTTCGTATCCTGTCGAGGTACTGCCTGCGGGACGTTCCATGTCAGTGTTGACCAAGCGGCATGGGCGGATAGAGTAGCGGCCAACCATCTTGAAGTTGCTGCCATCTTCACAGCAATGAGTGCCCACTTAGCTCTTCCCAGAAATAACAAAGCACAAGTGACGGGGCTGAATTGGATGTGGGGAGAAAGAGAGCATGTTGTCAGCGGAAGTTGGACAGCAGGGAGGGGGTGTAGCTGTAGCTGTAGCTCTTATCAGTGATAAGCCCTAAGTTAAAGTATACCCACTGTAAATTGTTGCCTACTGATGTTTGTTACCACCATCAGCCCCACCCCTTCTTCAACCCACTCAAGTGGAAGTCGCCAGTGGGTTGACTTACCTTTTTGTCTTCTGGGCAGTTCTTTTTTCTATTACACTCAGGCGTGTGACCACAGAAGTGTCTCAAATGCAGCATATGAGAAGACACATTCATGGAGTGTCAGTGGCAGCGAAGTAGCCAGGACCGCCATCTGTACAAGACTCGACAAGATGGATGAGCTCCTGAGCCCTGTGAGCAGTACCTACTACAGGCCTGGTGGTGACGAGAAGCCTTTGGGGCACATCAACCAGACCCTCCCACAGAAGTCTCCTGCCACATCAAGCTTCGAAGCATCCTCAATAGAGGACGTCATCAAGGCCCTGAAGAGCGAACCTGACTATGATATCCTTATCTCAGCACTCAGACTGTTGAGTCGCGACAGTCAGAAGCTGGGAGGGTTCAAAATTGGTTCCCCTGGCCCCGAGGCTGCACAGGTCATCCAGACTTTGGTTACGGAGATTGTCCCAAATTACTGGACCTTGCTCAAGGAGTCATGTGTGGAAGATGGCAACGCGGATCTCGATCTTTTGCTCAATGCCCTGAGAAATCTGACCGGATTAAATGCGATCCTGCTCCGTATACGCAGTCATATCCAGGAGAAGAAAGGCGAAACTCCCGACGCCAAGCGGTCAGACGTCTTGCTGAACCTCAAGATTGACCTCGAGGCTCTCAGCGCCATTCTGGACGGACATGACCGTGTCATGGGCATCTGGACGGCGATGTCTGATGGCGAGGATGCCGTGAAACGACGCATCATGTCGAAGGAGCTCATCAACGTTCTCGGCGGCGGGAGAATCATATCACTCTCAGCTGAAGCCGGGACCCTCATTTCTCAAGATCGGACCAGACTCGTCTGGATCGCTGATGGTGTAAAGTACTCGAGATGGCTTGCTCACAACATTCTGGCCTGGTCAAAAGAAGCGCAGGATTCCGAGGGGAAAAAGATAGCAGCAGACTTGCTGTCCAAAGCAATGCACTTGGGGTACTCTGGTATGATCAGAAACTCGCTTTTCGTGAATGATGCTAACACCACACAGAAACTGTCATCGGAATTATCGTTTCGGAATTAGTCAACGAACACCAGAGGGACGAGTGCCTTCAGTCTATATTCAACCGTCTACCTTACTCACAACAACGTACGACCTTGTTTGGCGTGTTGAAGTCTCTTTCCGAAATGTACCTTAATGATCTAGGGGCCTCTAGTGCTTCTTCGGACCAAAGCATCATCTCAGCCGCAGCAGGAGTGGTGACAAATCTTGTTGCAGATGAGCCTAAATTTAGGTCTCATCTGGTAACCTGGTTGACGACTGCTACTGGGGCTGGACTCGGCGATGCTGTTGGCATTCGGCGTGCCATCCTCGCAGTGCTGGCCTCGGACAAGGACGATATCATAACGGTCTTTGGCAAAAGCCTAAGTCAGTTCGGCGACTACCTGTACATCAGACACACACCCATGTTACAGCAAGAAGTGCATGCACAGGTTCTATTGCTGAGCGCTGGCTATCTGCAGAGACTCGCACCTCTCAAGTTAGCGCTGCAGGTGAGAAGCGGCACCTTCATGCAGATGATCTCCAAAAGACTTGAAGCCTCCCAAACCAGAGCCCGGTTGCTAGGTATGATTGTCGGCGAAGCGCTCTCGCAGCTGGTAGAGAAGAGCGACAAGAGGCTCGATTTCAAGATGGAGGAAACCAAGTCGGAAGAGGCCCTCTGGTACAAGAGCTTGGTTGAAGTGTCGGATGCTGTGGGCCCAACAGACCCATTAAAATCAAGTTCGCTGCATGTTCAAGACGATCGAACGAAATTTCATAGACAAGCAAGGGAGCCCGCCCCAGCTCCCAAACCTGCTCCGTCGACCAACACGACAAGAGCTATCATCGAGGAGGTAGATTCCGATGAAGAGATGGAAGATGATATAATACCACTGAAGAAGCCCGACGACGATGACGAAGACTCCGACAATGATCCAGAGACGGTGAAAAGGGACAGACCAAAAGCGCCTGTCTACGTGCGAAGCCTCATCACATACCTGCGGGACACCGAGAATTACGACCGCCAAAAGCTAGCTGTCACAACAGCGCCGACATTAATACGGCGAAAGGCTAACTTTGGAACTGAAGTCAAGGAGCATGCTGAGGAGCTTGCGACGCTCTTGGTTGGACTTCATGACACATATGATATTGAGAACTTCGACGATCTGAGACTGCAGAGCATAATAGCCATTATCGTGGCTCAGCCACAGAAAATGGGTCCCTGGTTTGGCAAAACCTTTTTCGATGGTGATTACTCGGTGGCACAGAGAGTTTCGGTCCTAACGGTACTCGGCCTCAGCGCTCGTGAATTGGCTGGGTTCATTGCCTCTGAGTTCGCATCAGCAGCATCTTTTCCTTCCAAAACGCTACCTGAGCGCATGGAGAAACTCTATGTCGAAGATGTGACCTCTGGCAACCAGCTTCAGTCGTCTTCGACGCTTAAGGCACTGCCTCTTACAGCACTAGACACAATCTCCAAGTCTCTCACGTCCGACTTCATGGCACCAATAGCAGCCAATGCTGCAGACACGGCAACCGGTCCAGATGTCCTGAAGCTCTCGACTTTCAGATCTCGCCTGGAGCAGCAAAATACTACTGTGTCAAAAGCCGGAGGAAAACCACGCATCCGCGCCATCCCTAACACAACTGCCCAGCTCATCGCCACGTCGTTCTTCTTCCCTCTCACAGCCCGCTTCCAGTCGGCCATTCATTCGAGTGCCGGCCGTGCACGGGGTATCATCTTCCAGCCTTTCCTCCTCTCGCTCTACCTCAAGACTCTTGCTCTTCTCCTACATGCCGCGGGTCCAAGCACTCTCGCCTTGCCGGACATGACCCACGAACTATGGGGAATCCTGCTGGGGAGTAGTGTCCGGGCGCAAGCCGTGGGCGACCTGGGAGTAACGCACGCCATTCTGTTTGCGTTACTGACGATGTTGGAGGTCAATGGCGACAGGATGAGAGACATCTGTCAAACTATGAGCAGGGAAGTGATCGAGACCCAAGAGTGGGTTGTACAGGTGTTTCATGGCATCAGGGGTGAAGACGGCAGTGGGGAAGAGGCGGAAGTCAAGGCATTGGCCGCAGGCTGTTTGGTGAGAATCAATGAGGGTATGGAGAAGTATCGAATGTTGTTGATGGGCGACATGATCGGATGACTAGGTGATCGGAGGCCAAAGAAGGCTTGAGATGGAAGGTCTGCTAGAGCAGTATTTCAGGTCTATTCCCAGCACCGTAGGCAAATGTTCACAGGCACACACCTTTTACCGCCCGGAGGCTTGTCCGTAATAGCAAAATAAAATACAAACATAGTAATAACTTGTCACAATGCTATTCCTTACATTTCCGAGTGATGCTATACCCAGATACTCAAGTCAAACTTAGTTAAAGCCAATATTTCCTGTGCTTCTTTCCTTCTCTGCAATTAATTGTAGATCTTCTTCTGTCCCCTTCCTTGTTTTGTCCCCCCGGGGAGATGTGCTGCGCTGCAGTGCTACCTCGGCCGAAGTCGGCATTCCCGGAAGCACTTACAAATCAACGGCAGGCCAAAAAAAAAAAAAAAAGGATGAGCTCATAGAGGGTCTTCTCAGGCCATCTTTCTCGACGACCGGCAACAACTTCCTCGCCAGACAAACTCAGCGCTTCTCCCCACACTCGTTTGTACAAACAAAAAAAGAACCCAGAGATCATGGCCTCGCCGATATCAACACGTGAGTACGAGACACTCAACACCACCTCAAGGATCGCAGCTGACGGGCTCCGTCCAGCGATGCCAGCGGACAACGCCGCGCGATCTGCCCCGCCCGCGCCTGCGATCAATAACGACACCGCTGCTGTCGCCCCAAAAGTCAAGGTACGGCGCTTCTTTCCGGTGTTATTCAATATCACACTCTCTTAGGTGGCAAGGGATACCCGTGCTGATCCGGTCCTGTCGTTTACCTCTACACAGCCCTGCTGCGTCTGCACGGACGAGAAGTCGAGGCGAGACGAGTGCATGCTGTTCTCGAAAGCTGCCGACCCTGCCAAGGACTGCCAGTCCACGATCGATCAATACCGGAGCTGCATGAAGGGCTTTGGTTTCGAGGTATAACGGTGCAACCTACTTTCGAGAGAGCCCTCGAAATCGGGCCAGCGAGGAAGCGACCCGACTCAGTGCCTGATGTAAAAGGATTTTCGGGTCGATCAAAAGAGAAAGGAATATGCATTGTCACGGCGCAAATATATGATACCAAAGAAAGAATCAATTAGAAGGGGCCCTGTCGCTCTCCACTCAACGAAATACACAAATCAATAATTGGTGTGCACGCACGATGAAATTTGGTCTATGTATTGACTTTATTCTCTGATGTATCGTCCTCCGGTCCCGAAAAGCAACACGCCAATTGTAAGTCCCCCGGTGCAGCAAAGGGTATCATCCACGCAGAAAAAAATCAGTACGCATCATTCTACGTTCCGCCATGGACGAACGCTCCCATCTCAAGCTCAGGCACTTCGTCACGCCCCGCCAGGTTTGGCCGCCAAGTCACGCCAAGGTATCGAACGTCATGTGTATAGCAACCACCACTTTCAACGATACTGCATAGTCACAGGATCACGGCTCGATCTTCGCCTTCTTTGCGGGACGAGACTCGACAAGGACTTGTCCCTCCTCCAACATAGGCGTGGTAAGCGATTGCGCCTTCTCGAGCCGGTGCTGGTACGCTTTCTCCAGCATGGCGGCGATATTTCTGCCCTCAAGCTGCAGATCGGCGAGCTTCTCGCTGATTTGCCGGTCAATCCCGTCTCGTGTCTCGACCGCGGTCGTCAAGCGGTCGACCTGCTGCTGCTTAATCGTGGCACTACAAGCGCACCAGTCAGCAACCGGTGACCAGACATATAGACGGTGGGTCTGCTCGCGAGCAGTTGACTGACAACTGCTGGGTATGATTCTTGAGGGTCTGCTCAATGTGCCCAAGGAGGCCGACGAGCTTCTTGTCGAGGTCTTGCTGTAGCTGAGCACGCTTCATCTCACGGTCTTTGCGGATCTGATCACAAGAGAGAGAGGCCGTCAGATGGGAACTTTGGGAAGCTAGAGGAAGACCAGGCGCCAGGGTCAAGGTCATCATCTTCGCCATTACCGTGGAGACGATACCTTGTCTATCTCCTGCTTCGACTCGACCATCTTGTCCACGTTGATATTCTCCTCGCTAGACGAATCATCCGCGGCGGCGCGCTTGCGTGGGGCCATGTTGAAGCCGAGGATTCCACCAGTTGGTCCAACGTATCTGCGCTCTTCTCACAAGGTCAATTGGTAATACAAATATGTAAAAGACTGATTTTTTGACAAGATGCAGGCTGAAGTGATTCCTTCTAGACAGACAGGAACACACAGTCAAGGAATTGTGCATTTGCAAGCATGTGAAGACACGAAATGTCAATCAAGATAAGCAGGGAGCGGTGTTGCAGTGGCAGCCAACCCCACTGCGGGCAGCGGCGGGACGGCTTGTGGGGGGCCCTGGCCGCGCCTGCCTAGCGTTGACCCTTGCCGCTAAAAATTTCGAAATTGTAAAGAGAGAAGAAAACATCACCAGGGTAATCAATCCGGCACCCCAACTTGTCGTCTCCATTCGATACTCACAACACCGTCGTCCCCCTCTGCTGTTCCTTCCACAGCAGGTCACCATCGCCAACATGGGTCTCGCCGGTACCAAAAAGTAAGACTGGTCCCTTCCAGATTTCCATCCCATTCATCCACTCAGAGGTTGGCTGCTCACAGATGTCTCTCCTCCTTCTAGCAAGCGCAAGTGGGCTAAGGACCCGAACAATACGGCTTGGTCCCGCAACACCGACACCTTCGGCCAAAAGATCCTGCGTTCTCAGGGCTGGGAACCTGGTCAGTACCTGGGCGCTAGAGAAGCCGGGCACGCCGAGTTCTACGGTGCTGCGAGCGCCAGCCACATCCGCGCCGTGCTCAAAGACGATAACCTGGGGCTGGGCGCGCGACGAAACCAGGGCGACGAGTGCACCGGCCTAGATGCTCTTCAGGAACTACTTGGCCGGCTGAACGGAAGGAGCGAGGACTCTCTAGACGCCGAGAGGAAGAAGCGGGAAGATGTTAGAGTGAACAGATACCTGGAGAGGAAGCTGGGGACCGTCAGGTTTGTGGCTGGCGGATATCTTGTTGGCGATAAGGTTCAGGCTCTGGTGGATGAACTGGAGAAGGAGAAGGAGGCTTCTGGCTTGGCCGCTGAAGGCAGGAAGGAGAAGAAGAGCAAGAAAAGGAAAGCCGAGGACGAGGACGGCACAATAACAGACAAGAAGGAGAAGAGGAGTAAGAAGCGGAAGTCTGAGGATGAGACTGAGGATGGCTCGAAGTCCAGAAGGAGAGACAAGAAGGAGAAGAAGCGGAAAGACAAGGAGGCTGAATCCGGGTCTCCAAGCGACGAAGAGACAGCAAAGGCAAAAGACGAAGACGTGGACGCCTCAAGCCGAAAGAAATCCAAGAAGGAGAAGAAGGAGAAGCGCAAACAAACGAAGGAGAACGACGATACAACTCCAACTGAAGGGTCAGACCTAAACGCCAAGCAGAAGAAAAAGAAGAGAAAGGCAGAGAAGGATGACGAGGCCGACTCGAGCAAAGCTACACCCCTTTCTACACAAACATCTACGCCCACGGCCAGCGGCACATCGACACCAGTATCCGAAGTACCACATCGACATCTCGCCCGGAAGAGATTCATAGCCCAGAAGCGAGCTGCTCTGATGGATCCAGCAGCACTAAACCAGGTATGATGGCTCTTTACCTGTCGAGCGAGTCTCCATGTAGACCTGCCTACTAACATCAGACCAGATTTTCATGATCAAAGCATGAGAGAGCACGCCTCTATGGAAGACAATACCATAACCTACATATCAATGGCGAGGACGCTGCCATCTGCATCAGGCCAACAAAGCATCTCAACCAGACTGTACATGTGGAATTTCCGTACACGAAAGTTTGCGCGGCAACAGCGTGGCCAGAGTGGCCTTCACTTGTGTCAAACTTCAGTGTTGCATCTTGGAAGAGATCAAGTGCTCATCAACACAAGCTCAACCAACACCTACCGAGCTATCTTCAACGCCTCCGTCCGCTAGGGGCTGAGTGGCATGCAGATGTCAACAATCGTCAGGAGATTGCGTTCGGCATTGTGTGGCTGCTAACGAAGACATGTTGTTGTTCTTGCTGTGTGTGGTGCTCCCTCGGAACTGAGGCGACTCGGTCAGAGGTCCCTCTTGTGTGTGTATATACACTCCCAAGTACATATGCAAGCGTTTGATAAGACACAATTCACAATTCTAAGAGCGAGCATTCATTGCATATCAGCCGCCAACGTCCCTCACACAAGTCTACAATTTACATCATAATCATGTTGAATTGCAAGATTTCTTAACAACCTTGGACGATGGATTTCAAGATTCTAGCTCAAAGTGTGCCAGTCCCAATCAATGTTGCATCAATCTGTGGTGGTAAAGGGGGTCCGAAGCGCCATGAGAATATCCCTTGATTTTTTCCCTTAAATCTTTTTCCCCTTTTCTCGACCAATGCCCCTTTCCTTGATTGTCCCGTCCGACTTGGCCTCGGTACTCCGTCCTTTTGATAATCCGGTGACCTCAAGTCCAATTTGGGAGCAAAACCAGCCAGCCAGTCTTGATGCTCAAATGAAACCGTTCTGTGCCCACGGCGAATACCTTCCATCTGCCTCATCAGGACGTTGCCTACGCAACATTCCTGTACATGATTTTCTCCTTCTCTTTTTCTCTTTCTGGTGATTCATTGATGCATGCCTTCCCCTCACCACAGACAAGATGTACGCCACCCACGCCAGGACATCCGATTTGGTTGTTCCCCGCCCCCCCCTTGTTTGCTAGAAATACCATATGGTTTCTGGGGATTCGCCGTCTCCCCCGCGGCAAACTCACGAATTGCCATTGATTCATCCTTTGCTTCTCGAGATCAGACAAGATCCCTATCTCAAGAGCACATCCCCCATATGACAAAGGAGACGTTTGTTCAGAAGCATGCGAAGAAGGAAAAATCGTACACAAAAAAGTATTCATGAGATGATGCCGTCAAGATCGGCAGGATGTCAGAAGTGGTCGTATCGGGGGAAGTCATGTCATAGTGCTGTTGAGCCTTTCTGTGACCACCCCCGTATGGGTACAGTGTTTGCGCGCAGGTTCTCGTTCAGTCGTGTTCTGATACACAAACATTGATGATGATTGTCCCAGTCGTGATGGAACAAATTTTAGTCGTGCTTGTTTCGTCAAACATCGTACAATGCTCGTCGTGGTGTTTCATGATCAGGTCAAGGAAACGCCCTTCAATCCATGTAGAAATCACCCTTGAGAATTCTCTCCTGAAAGTGGTCAGGCTTGGGCCGAGGATCTCCGCGGGGAGAACGGGGCTTGGGAGTCTGGGCAGGAGGAGCCGGCATCTCAGAGACGGATCTGGCACGGTCATGGGTGCTGCCAGGAGAGGTCATGCCAGGGCGAGGCGGGGAGCCAGTGAGGCCGGAGGCGAAGGAGAAGGATGGACGAGACCCCGTGGCAACGGAGCTCTCGGCGCGAGATCTAAGCTGCTCTGACCAGTTGAAGCCCTGGTCTGAGCGTGGGGTGGAGAACAAGTCAGAAGTGGCTCTAGGACGAGTGCGGGGTGTTGAAGTCGAGTCAGCAGCGGCACCAATGCTGCCTGGCTGTGTCTGCGCCGTAGAAGAATGGACGGTCTTCAAAGACATCGCAGAAGCCAGGGCAGGCGCAGCGCTGCCAGAAGGAGGAGGCGTCGGGAGCACAACATTGGTGCCCCGCCGGCCCCCAGAAGAAGGAGAAGCTGTATCATAAGGAGACTGGGCGGTGTGCCTACCATTGCCTGATCCAGGGCTGGAGCCGCCAGGGCGACGCATAGCAGCTGCGGTGCCAAAGCTCACACGGCGATTGAAAGGACTGACTGGAGCAGTACGAGCGGAGAAGGGGGGTGCGTCTTCCTCCTCGATGGCATTCTCGTCCCAGTCGGAGTTGGTGGACATGCTGGCCCGGCGGGCTAGACTGGAGGCGCTGGTGGGCGAGGTTCCAGTAATGCCCAGCGTCGCAGCGGTGGACAGCGACAGCCTTCGACGCTGCTGCTCTTGAATGGCGGCAGTAGTGATGGCACTGGGGAAGACAGGAGTACCAGCAGTGGTGGCAACAGAGTTGCTCCGCGTGAAGAGCTGGGAGAAGGGGTTGCTGGTGCTAAGAGAACCACGGCGGTTGCGATGCATGTCGGCGGGTGGAGGCGAAGGCGGCTTGGACGAGTTGTTATTGTTGTTGTTGGAGTTGGAATTGTCTGAAGACATGATGAATTCGATGCAGCCCGGGGAGCTCGAGTGGAATTGCTATTTATTTAAAGCCGATGTGGGTGCAGAGGATACGAGAGGTTGAAGGAAGTGTCCGAAGTCCAGAAGCGATTGTGAAATTCGGTGGGACGATTGCCTGGTATGATCCCCCGGGGGATGGTTCGAGTGTTGTGCGACGTCGGAAGCAGAGTGAGTGGAGGTGAAACGTAACCGTGGTGAGGTGGTGCTGGACTGTGCTATAAACTGCTGGCATAACAACTTTCCAGAAGCCCCAATTTGTTCAGGTAGTACTGGGGCCACAGAGTCGAATGATGGTACCAAGCAGCCTTGGAGGCGGGGGTGGGGGGTTTAGGGGACCCCTTGGGCTTGGTGCAGTGGATAGCAGGCCTGAAGTGGAGCCCTTTAGGTGCTGCTGGCTGCGCCAGGGACACTGCCGAAGTCCCTCTAGTTGGGTGCGAGAAAAGACACAAGCGGGAGGGATGCGCCGATATTCTGGCGCCGCCCGTTATTCTTTGTTCCCGCTATCGAATGATGACAGGCAATCGCGGCACAGAAGACACGGGACGATTGCGCCGCTCAATCTCTCAACTCGACCAGACAACTTGATGGCTTGAGTTGCAGAAAATTGGTGGAAAAGGGAGCAGAGCTGATCTGCCGATCAGCTGAGAAATTGGTCTGGACGAAACTGCAGCGTTCCAGTGCAGGGCCCCGTTTTTTTGGGGCCAGATCAAAGGATGAATAGTCGAAGGTGGATAGTGAGATCTTGAGTCGTGCTTGTTGTCGTGAGATGAAAAGCCCCTCTTCTTTGCTGCGATTGGGTCGATGCGGGCTATCGTGGCCTGCAGTACTCAGAGCAGTGATCAGGTGGGACTGGATTTGGAAGAGGCAGTCAAGGACACGGCGAAGGTGAATATTTTTCTTCCCTCCTTCCTGAATGCTGCGTTGTGATGCGTGTGGGTGGGGTATGGAATGCAGTGTTTCGTGTCCGGAGGTTCCGGCTAGAAATCCTTTGGCATGTATTCTTGTCTGCTTGAAATTCGAGAATGCTGCAGGTTGCAGGGGGAAAAGAGAGACAGCTGTCCTGGCGTATCCCTTTTTATTTTATGATAAGTGATGAATGTTTGTGACGACCAAGTCAGGGGTTTGCTTCTGAATCAGAGACAGTCTTAATGCCCAATGCCGGTTGCAGTGGCGAATTTGTTGGCTGACGCGTAGACGGCGGACGTGTGCTTTTTGGTTGAGGAGAAGGAAAGGTTTTTTTTGGAACAAGACTGAATAGAAGCTGAAGAAGGAGGGTTGGAAGAAGGGGAAGACTGGTGTGTCTACTTCTGTGCTTTGGGAATGTTGAATTTGATGTGATCTGTTTAGAATTCATCTGAAATGGCAAGGAGCCCGGTGCTGGGCGCGGGTGATGATAGTAGTACCTGGGCCACTGACCAAAGCCAAAAAGCCAAGTGAAGGTCAGCCCCTGCTGACTTCTTCCCAGTCTCAGCCAATGGGAGGTACGTAAAGAGCAAGGGAGGGTCCACTCCGTCCGTGCGTCTGGGGTAAGATCCCACTACTGCCCGCCTAGGCAGCTGGCGCTAAAGTTAGATTGGCCCATATTTCTTATGTCATAACACCTTTCTGCACGATTCGGACCAATCAGCAGCATTGCGGGGTAAAGATCGATAAGGGGGGATCAAAGAAGGAAGGAACGGTAGGGGGGGCCGTTGGCTTTGCTGGCTGCGTACTACGGTTAGTACCTTCTTAGTACTCTGCAGCAGTGCAGTAGCTGCTGGGCGATAGTCCTCCTTCCCCCACGCCACCGACCTCCTGCCCATCCCTTCGATCTAATTCTATAGCTCATCAAAACAGGCCATATGTCATATTTACGTCCTCGCCTCCTTCTGCTCCAACTTCTCTTAAGCCTTCGATGATCTTTAACCCACCACCCTCCTTCATACGTAATATGTGTGTGGGTGTCTGGCAAACTGGCCAAGGGAGCAGACTGCAATACGAGAGAAGATCTGCAAAGCGTTGCAGCATCCAACTGTCCACGTCGTCCATTTGCCGTTGTTACCGAGCGAGGCTTCCATACAGTTCAGCGCAGTCCATGCCCACCGAGCACGTGCTACATAGCACACCTCTTCATCAAAATACCCCTCCCCTGGGCGATCCTCCGTCTACTCAATAAGGGAATGACCTGCGATTGTCGATCCAAAAAGAAAAGTCTACCAAGCCACCAAGTGCACGTAACCGCCCAGTGTGCTTGCATTTGCTTCTTCTGTGGGTCGATAGCAATAGCGTCTTGGTAGGACAAACTCTACTCGGCACCTACGCCAGACTTAGTGGGCATTCTGGCCCCGAACTCAGTCCAAAATTCTTAGATTATTATACTGCTGTTGTCGGTGGAGGCCATGCTACCGTAGTACTATGTGGTACTACGGCACAACAGCCCATGTCCGGGTGTGTACCCCGAATCGCGTGAGTCGTGGCAGCGCAGGACCACCACGACGACGCAGTCTTACCGCTTGCGTCTGCTACCTTCGCGCCCAGCCGCATGCATCCTACATGCAGTAGCCATGCAACTCTTACTTCCTGGGCTGCGTGTCAGAAAATGCTCAAGCGCTTTCTAGTCATGGGAAGCAGGGAGGGTGCCACTTTGAGTATATCCGCTTCTTCCAATCATAATTGTATACGTGGGCTACAGCAGCAGAGGAGATACGACAGGTCTTAAAGCTAATACATGCGACCGGATAGGAGAGGGTGTCCGCCGTTTGACAGCAGTCGCGGTGGAAGTGGTGGGGAATCCAGCCCAGAATCCCAGTCAGTATCTACTCCATCTCAACAGGGCCGTGGCTAATGATCCTGCTACCGTCAGGTTGTAGACAACTGGATGGATCTGCCACCTGGCCATCCTTCTCGAACAGATCAGCATCAAGCCTGCGTTGTCGACGATGCACGTCAGATAGTGCTACAGCAGCGACAGTTTGATAATTTTCTCTCCGCTGTTCGTCCTCCGCTCATCCTGAGAGGCGCAATCTGAGGGTAAGATTGCTACCCTCAACTGCCGCTCACATCTTCATGAGAGCAACAAGCGCCCGAAAGAGTGTTAGGCTACCACCAGACATAGTCGCAGAAGGCCGACTAAGAAAATGTACTAGTCAAACCCTCATGCTCCTATTCGTCACATCATCTAGAGAGGCCAAGACAGCCAGACAGCTGGCAGCGCCATCTCTGGCTGGTTTCATGGGAACCACAGGGAGCAGAATACCAGGGTGTCTCCGCCTACAGTACTACCATACCGCACTGCAGTATGGAGGAAGGTCACTGGCCTGCTGGCCTGCATGTCAAGCGACCCTCAGTGGAACTCTACCAATCTAGAAACCACAGTCCCCCGCACCATCTTTCGATTATCCACCGCCAGGCCCCGAAAATGACCAGATGCCTCTATGCCCGTACCTGTTCTTTCCCTGTCGTCTCGGGAGCAGTCCAGAGGTCTTACTTGTTTGTTTTGTTTTCTAGCTAACACAAGTCTCAGATCTGAGCACAGCAATCTTTACCGGTCCGTGGATTCTAAAGTGGTCTAGAACGCATGCACTCGCACCACCACCATCACAATCTACTACACAAGTCGTGCGTTTAGCTTCACATGTCTTACTGATAGTTCTGCCGTGCCCCTGTCAGACACATGAATGTATGGGAATATGTGTGGCATAATTGCTCGTCCTGTTTCGGGTGAGAACCTTTTCCCGAGTTGTGACATTTTGCTTGGCGTCCCAGTGGGTTACGGGACAGGACGTCGTCCCCGATGGCACTCTGGGAATGCCGAGTCCCGAGCATTTTGCCTGTGCTTGGTGACCAGTCACTCGCATATAGATGTCTCGAGAAACTTCTGCCCGGCATGTGAAGAAGTATTCGCTGAAGTCTGAAATTGGCTTCGGTACTGGCGTCAAAGGAAAACCTTCCTTTTAATTTCTGGGCGTTACGCTTTGCCCACCGTCCCATCTGAGCCACCCGTCTTTCCAATGTTTCAGGAGCTTGGGAAGGGATAATATACCACGGATGGGTCAAGTAATCACATACCTGGGTACCCGAGATTGCCTACATCTCCAGCGGAAAGACCAGTTAAAGTGTTTAAACTAATTACCCCTTCTTTGCATTTCCGTTCAGTCTTGTCAGCTCCAGAACGAGGAAAGCTGCATTCTCATTGTCTTCTACAATGAAGGTGATCGACGTAGTACAGTGAAGGACTGCAAGCATACGTGGTCTCTGCGCGAGAGGTCATGCCCGTGGTGGTGTCGGACCTCGAACTGGTAACGCCATTGGCCCGTCATCTTGCGAGCGCCCGGCAAGGCTGCGTACCACGTTCGACGCAAATTTGTCTTTCCCAGCAGGTTCACCTGCCGAGATCCCAAATCTGGAGGTAAACGAATGAAGAAGAAAAGAAAAGACAATGTGGCAAGTGCCATTTCAAGCAGATCGTATTTTTAAAAGACGAAGGAGCTTCCTTAAAAAGGGAAGCAGCACTGGCACATTCTGTTCAGGGGAGGATACTTACATTACACGCCATAGCAAGGGGAGCTGTGCTCACAACCTCCACAAACAAATGAACCAGTCTATGCTTATTTTAACGAAAGCCAGTCGTTGAAGGATGAGGATGAATATGATATACGATGCCGAAGTTACCTGGTCGTCCGGGTGTGAATAGATCCGGTTGCTATAGTTTTACTTCATCGCAAGTTGCTGTGTCGTAATCACTAAAAACCCACAGCCATTGAAGAGACCAGTTGATATCGATGTGAAACTGCTCGAATTGTATTCATAACTGCAATGTTATCCGTCCGTGACGAACATGTTCGCAGGTTAGGCGAGGTCATCTGTGTTGAGCAAACCCCACGACAGCATGATGGATCAAGGCCTGGACCGAGTCTGTGACAGCAACCCCCTCCTCCCCTTTCTCCAAAGACAACTATACCCAGAAGTCACGTCTGACATCCCCAAGATTGAAAATCGATATTCGAAACCTGGACAGTGTCATGACCTCTAGGCTTTCGCCACGAAGCTCGGCGTGGGTGCTTGGGCCAGTCCACGTCTCGTCGGACTTGACGTTGATGTCCTAATTTCAAGCCATGTCGGTATGCCCGTGTACGACGTGTCACTGCAGCGGTCGCCAACGGTGGCCGAGAAGATCCAGTCTCCGTCACGGCGGAGCCTAGATGTGCGGAAATGGCACCGCAGAACCAGCACTTGGTGTCTGGAATGAAATATAGTGTGTGGATTCTCTTTCTCATTTTCTCAAGCCATATCCTATTCACTTTACCAGCCCATCAACCCAGACTGCCAGATAGTCTTCTCATACTTGCTCATGCAGAAGACGACAGGATCATCCCAATATGATTTGAAGTCCCCACACCCTCACAGGCCCGCAGTCCGTACATAAGTAGGTAACGGTTGACTCTGCTTATGATTCAAAATACACATGTTGTACATGGAACCATAGAAACTAGGTACGGATCTTGCGATGTATGGATTTCTCGCGCGGACATTCTCTGATCCGCTTCTTGCCCCGTCATACACATCTTGTTGAAAAGGATGTGACGGATCCAGACAGTCCCTCAACATGAACCCAATAAGCATTTGCTGCAAATTGTACCCCTCCCTGGCCGTCTTCAAGCATGCCTTGTAAATACAAACAATAGCAACTGTGAATTGATTACCTCGTATCAAAACCGAGTTGAATTTCCACCCTGGGCTGTCAGAGCGGAAGTCAGTGCCGGCCAACCCAGCGTTACTTGCTACAACCGGATCACAACAACTACTATTCGTTTGACAAACTTATCCTCTGATGCTCCGTAGAATGTAATGATACGTTTAACAAGAACATAGAACCTTTTTCAAGGAAATAATGGTGATTCAAGAGGACTGAAAAAGCATTTCACAACGACAAAGTCGAGAATTTAGTAAGCACGCCCCACTTTATTCAACCTCCTTATCTAGGTATTCCGCCGCAAAAGGAAAGCTTCTCCTTGGTCTTGTAATCGTACAGTGGATCTTTGCAGGCGTCGAATAATGCCAAACCCAGGTCTAAAAAAAGAGAATGCTATGATGATTTGGACGGGTAGAGAGCAGGAAAATGAGAGCTGACGCAACAGAAGGCCAGAACAGCACCCAAAGAACATGCACATCGAATCGACGGACCCAGAAGCTCAAGCTTTCTCTTTTCCCTTTCCCTTTCCCTCGACTGGCGGAGTGAGATCGTCTGCAGCATCCGCGATGGACAGCTCAGCCATGTGGCGGGTGGGAGAGCTCAAAGGATCAGGGACACGCTCAGCAGTCGCCGCGACCGAAGGGTCTCTGGTGCGCGATTCCTCTCCAGGGCCAGTGGCCTCGGAGCTGGCGTAGTCGGACGACTCACCCATGGAGGTCTCCTTGAAGAAGCAGGATCCGTCTGGCAGCATGCCACCACCGGGGAAGATGGACTCGCCTGGGTATGGGCGTGGAGAGAGGTTCTGCGGAGAGGTGGGCACAGAGAAGGAGCGGAATGGCGGCGGCGGCAGGAATGGGTACGGCTGCTCAGAGATGTGAGCCCACCAGGCAGCGCTGCCGGCGGGGGCGCTGGCATCTGGAGCGACGGGGCCACTGGGAGCTGCTGGACCTGTAGTAAACGGGTCTTCGAGGCTGGCAGACTGCTTCTTGATGGTGGGAGGTCCAGAAGAGGTGGAGCGGCTGGAGGCACTGGTCGTCGAGGGGGTATCAGACTTCTCCTTCTCTTTGGTCTCGGCAGCAACTTGCTCGGAAGACTTTGCCTTGCTCTTGCCCTTCTTGTTTGAAGACGGGGGTGTAGGCTCGACGAGACCAGTGGGATAGTTCTTGCCCTTCTTGCGAGGAGGCTGAGGCGTGGGCTCGACTAGACCGGTGGGATACTTCTTGCTGCGAGAGCGACCACCACTGCCAGAACCAGATACAGAGCCAGATGCAGAGCCAGACGCAGAAGCAATGCTACCATCGGGGTGCTTGATAGGGATAGCCTTGGACACCTTGCGGCGAGCGGTAGTCGGGGGCGGCGAGGGAGGAGGTGGTGAGGGCAAGTTCTCGAGCTCTCGCTCTGGGAACATCAGGTCGTCGGAGGGCTGCCAGCCATCGCCGCGATACTTGGTCCAGAGGACAGACATGTGCTCGAAACCAGCCATGATGACATGGTTTCGTTGGCAGATGCCGGCCTGGGAAAGCCACTCTGTGAAAAGAAGGGGGAGTTCCATCAGCATTCTGTACTTGTAAACAAGGCAAACAAACAAGCTTCGGTCAATAAAGGGAATAAAGGAGCTTACTGTGATCAGCAACCACACGCACGCGCATCATTCCCCAAAACTTCTCGTACTTGCTCCGCCAGCCTGGGTTCTGCAGGATCAGCGGGAAGCAGACAGCCATCAGCTTGCCCATGACGATGCGCAAGGCACGGACGCGCCACTGGTCGGGCTCGCCGTACGTCATGAGCATGGCACGGCGGAGGAAGAACTCAAATTGGTCGAGGTCCATGAAGCGGAGCATGGGCGCGACCTTGCGGAGCTCCTCGGTGGCCGTGTCGATCTGGGTCAAGGTGTGGTCCATCATGGGACGGCAGAGACAGGAGGTTCCAGCCAGGAAGTTGGCGACGGCGTGCATGATGGGCATCGTGTTCATCGGGTTCTTGGGGTCAAAGTCGCCCCCCTCGTAGTCTGTTACTCGAAGAATTCTTTCATTAGCTTGCCTGCGCTCCGAAAAGAAAGGAGTCTCTTCCATGTTGCAGAACTTACCTTCGATGTACATGTAGTGGAGGACCGCACCAAGGGATCCAGCATCCCAGTTGTCGAGATTCCACTCGACGGGCTTTCCCTAAAATAGAGGCATCAGTATAAAGTGTATGGTCCTCGTGGTTTGCCCTAGGTTTGGAGGAGAATTCAAGACATGAGACATCATGAGAATAGACAACTTACATCCTCTGCCTCAGGGGGCAGGTACTTCTCCATGTACTCCGACATCTCCACGAGGACTTGTCGGTGCACCTCCCAGCGCAGGCCCTTGCATCGGATGATGATGTCGGCACCGTCTGGTTTGTCCCAGAGGCTGTGAGAGAAGGACAGTACGTCAGTAAACATTCTCCAAACATGTAAACATCACGATGCGTCAGTCTTTCTTGGAAATTTGGGTTTGGGTGCAGTTTGAGATGGTGTTTGACTGTTGAGTTGGCGCAAACCACCTGGAGCGAGGTGTGTATGCGTAAGATGGCGAGGCATGAGGGAGGGCAGCCAGCAAGAGCTGGCCAGAGAATATTCTGCCATGAGGGGCGAACTCCTCAGGCCAAGGTTTTGCGTGTCTCTTGTCTTCCTTATTCTTGTGCTTTGATTTGGTATTGGATAGGAGGATGGAGATGGGAAAATACGAGGCTTTCTAGGGCTTTCGATCGTGATGGAGCGTGTCACTTACGCGGCGTAGGGCGCGTCTGGGGCCTCTCTGGGCCGCAGAGCAGGCAGATTGGCCTCGAAGGCGGCGGGCTCAGGAAGGTCTGGAGAGACCCGAAGGTCCTCCTTCTCTCCAGCGCGAAGGGACGACATCTTCTCTTTGTTGTTGTTGTCGTCGTCGTCGGTGGCGGCGGCAGCAGCAGCGGTAGAGGAGGAGGAGGAGGAGGAAGTTGGAAGGCCGTCTTTGTTGTTTAAAAAAGAGAAAAGTTAGCGAAGTTTCCCAAGGTTTTGTAGAAAGAGGTAGATAATGGCAGCATAAGCGGGGCCTTGTTTGTGGGGAAGGAGGCCGACATTCGACATACCCTCAGTGCCTGTGCCCTTCTTGGTCACAGCTGTGTGACCAGGCTGGGGCTTAGCAGCACCCAGCGACTCCAAAGGCGGGAATGCCTGGAGGTCATCAGCAGCAGGAGGAGGCGAGGGAGGCTGCTGGTTCAGAGCAGGCGTCGACTCATCACCACCTGCTGTTTGTTTAGCCTTTGAAGACGACGACGACGATGCCTCGGGTGGGCGCCTGGCCCTCTTTAACATGGCCGTGTATGACCACTTGGACGCCATGGTAATTGACGTCGACAAAAGAAAAAGTGCAACGAAGACAAGGAAAGGATGCAGCTGAGGATGGTTTTGGTGCGAGGGAGTCTTGGTGGTTATGTTGATCGGAATTGGCAATGTAGGCAGAAGTTTGGATCTGAAAATCAAGCACAGAGAGTCCTGTGTTTACTTCACATCAAAGTGCGCGTCACAATTCTTTGCAAGACTGCTGCCAGTTGCTATGTAGCTGCAGCAAGTGACAGAAACTATAGCTACCTCTATTGTGAATCTTTATGCTGACCCAGCTGCACATCTAGGCTCATGTATGGAACAAACACAGCTGGGCCCAGATCTGCCACTGTTGGACACGCCTGCCGTCGAGAATACGAAGGAAACAATGCGGGTTTTCCAGTCCGCGTTACTTTCGCGTATCTTGGATCCGTCAATATTGTATTCCACCAAACGTTGCGTGCGCTTCACCAAAAGCTTGTTGATCTTGGTTTGTGTCCGGATTGCCTCCTCTGGGTCGGGCTTGTCTCCGAGCGACGAGTAGCTAATGAAGGGGCTGATTTGTGCTATGGCGCTGACGAACAGCATCTTCTCTCGAAAGTCGTCTTCTCGCTCCTTGAGGGTGCCCGTGGCGTTGTCAAGCTCCTCTGTAATTATCCCCTTCTGGCATTTGGTACTGAGGCGTGGTGCGTCCCTCTGCTTCCTTCAAGGCCTTGTGGATTTGAACTTGGTGCAGACTTGCGCCGGAACCCTTTACGCATAAAGACCAACATCGCTTCCAGGCAGCTGGGAGTGGCCACTCCTTTTAGCTGTCGCATAATATTGAGCATCTAAGAATGCAACTTGTCAAACTTGCAACCTATTCCAAACTCATGATCAAGGTCGTTCATAATATCATATCACTTTGCTCCTTGAGGTGACTTGACATGCTCCTGTTTCAATTGAAAACATGGTCCTGAACCATTTTAAGAATCATGTACTAATCCCGTCAAGCTCTTGTCACCAAAGTGGTAATCATCACTTTTGCAGGTCTTCAATGGAGTAAACTTTGAGCGGCCTGGGAATGGATAAAGCCAGGCTAATGAGTGGGAACATCAAGGAAGAACTACCATGAATTCCAGGTTTATACACTTAGTCAATATGCTTCCAGAGCAGGATTACCCCATGGAATGTAGCAACTTCCTACATCGAATTCATATTATCTTGATCGTGAGTGTCACAGCCGCTCTAGAGTGTACGTGCCCTCGTTTGCCCACCTCCTGGGTATTATCTTTACCGCGTAAAACGATGGAGAAGCCTATGAGAAGGGACAGATGCATAGTCGTGAGTCTATGTAGCAGCCAGTCAGAAATAAGCTAATGCCTAGCCAGCCACAGAATATCCAGAGCATTAGAGATACTTCTATAATGTGAGGCGGAAAAGGCTCGTATTGCAATGCGCTAACGAAAGAAGAGAAAGGAAGGGAAAAGCCACGAGGCCGAAGTACCCTGAGGCTCTCTACGGGATTGGCTGCCCGCTGGCTGGCATCGCCGTCCGGTACCATCTATTTTCCAGCTTTGACTGCTTGCCCCATCCCATTCAAATGCATCTCTCGCTTAGATGATTCTCGCCAGCTTTTGCTCTTACAAATTATCATGAATCGGAGTCCGTTGCAAAACTGGCCTGACTGAACCTTTGATATGCCGAGCTCGAAGCAGAAGTGGATGCTAAAAGAACCGCCGCTGCCAACCGCTACCAGCAAAGTAGGCTTCCTTGGAACGCATCGGTACGTCCACACAGCACCCAAACACTCTCTTCACAAGGACACCACAACCTTGGCAGCACTAACCCCGCTCTTGTTCAGATCCAGCGCGGCCTGCAGATAGTACAACCCCCTCCCCACAACCGTGCTCTGCGGCGCCGGCTTCAGCGCCCCAGCCTCCAGCGCAGCAGGCACATACTCGCCCCAGATCCGCCTGGCCACCCCCGGCTCCGACGAAACAATCTGCGCGCTCGAGATCCGAACAGCCTCCACGCCCCTCCCGAGATCGCCCTCCGGCACCGCCCCCACAGCCGCGACGCGACCGCCGCCCAGGGCCGCCACGACGGCCGCGGTTTGTCGCACGGTAGTCTCCGTCCCAATAGCCTCGTACGCGCCCACGAGCACGGCTCCGGACTGGGCCAGCACCGCGGCCAGGACGGACACGACGTCTGGGTTGTGGTAGTCGAGCACGTACGTGGCGCCCAGGTCCTTGCAGTAGCTGTAGTTGGCCGGGCTGGCGGTCGTGACCACCGTGTACCCTGCCGCAGCGGCGAGCTGGATGACCGAGGACCCGACGGACGAGGAGCCGCCCCAGACCAGCAGCGCCTCCTGAGGTTTCCCCTCGGCCCGGGCGGCGGCGGCGGACGACGACGGGACCTCTGGGGCTCGCAGGTTTAATGTGCTTTTCAGGTACAGGCCTGCCGCGGCAGTGGAGATACTGAGCGGGAGGACGACTGCGCTCTCGTAGTCTATGCTGTCCGGTATCTTGGAGGCCGCGATGGCCTTGAGCTTGACATATAGCTGGAACCCGCTCTCCTCCGTGTCCCTCGAGCCTAGACCCAGAGCGTAGGCGAGCACCCTGTCGCCCTTCTTAAACTGGCTCACGCCGGAGCCGACATAGAGAACCTCGCCTGCGACATCTTCGCCGAGGATGGCTGGGTACTTGATGTTGAAGCGGTTGTTGCCAGGCGGGGCGGACTGGATCTTCCAGTCGACGGGGCTGTGGCATGGTCAGCCTTGGCTTCTGTGCCTTTGAGAAGTTTCAATTGGGTGTATCAAGGAAGGCAGGATGAGGAAGATGGTAACAAAGAGGATGAGGTGTATAATTACTTGATCGCAACCGCTTTGTTCTTGATGATGATCTCGTCATCCGCCAGGCCGTCTACAGAAGGGAAGGGGGCCGTGGCTACTTCCAGAGCCGCTTGGGGCGCAGGCAGATAAGAGGCATAGTTTACGTATTTCATGGTGAGAGTTCAGTCTCCTGAGAAAACGAGTAATTGTGCATGTAGAGTTAGGTGAAGTGAGGCGTTGGTACAAAACGGTGGGTGACATCTCAGGTTTGAGGTTCGGAACTGGATGCTTAACATTATTCGCTTACAAATCCCTGGCGAGGGTCAACCTCAGGGATCTGCTCAAATCACGTCATGAGCCTGAAAAGTCCGTTGGGGTTTACAACGTTGACGCCGAGGTCAATTGATTGCCAAAAGTCTATTGGAAAGACATGTTGGAAGAGAGAGGGAGAGAGAAAGACAGGGGGGGGGGAGAGGATAAGTTGCATTTCCCCAGGCGTGGCATGTAGTTTGTTGTCCATGTATTTGCAGCAAGAGGTATACATACATACAAACAAGAAGAAAACGACATCATAGCAATATCAACTCCAACAACACCCATCCCTCGCTCGAGTGATTGTCGTGCGTGTATCCACAACCAGTTCGCACGTCTCCAAAGCTGGTGGAAGAACATCCATCAGTGCAAATGAACCCCACCTCCTCTCTGTCCTCTCTGTCTAATTCTGGTAATGAAGCGAGTATCACATGAAAAGATTTGAATGCTTTCGAGATCAATTTCGCGATATATCCAAGCACGGCTGTTGTTTGAACGCTCTGACGAAAGAAGAAAGCAGCCACTATGTTCCATCAAATCATAAAATATGTCGGTCGTCATCTGATATCTCGGGCGTCTAAAATTGGAAAATATCTGGGCCAGGAAAGTCGCCCATCATCTGGCTAAATAGCGGGTCGTTGGTCATAATCGAGAGGCCGGTGAGGTCCTGCATCCCGCCGGCGCCGGTATCATTGAGTCCTTGCAGCGTGGTGTCCCATGCTTGTGCAAACCCGTCGCCCAAGTTGTTGTAGTCCAGATCCTGCCCAAACCCCACCCAGGGCGCAGGATTGCCTGATACCTGGCCGTGCTGGTAGGGATTAGGCGGTGGTGGCATATTGCCATCGCCATTGGGCTTGTTTTGACCGCCACTGTTGTTTCCGGCATCTGGCGCGAATGAGCCCATCTGCCCGTACCACGCATTGGCGGCCATGTTCCCGTTCCCAATACGGCCGTGAGCTGCTTGGGCGTTGTTTGCTGCTGCTGCTGCGGCGGCGGCGGCGGCGGCGGCGGCGGCTGCGGCGGCCTGGTTGGTTGTGGCCGCCTCTGAAAGGAGTTGTAGCGGGTTACTACTGGCCTGTGCTGAGTAATTAGGAGTTGTTGCGCTGGTGGGCGTGCGCTTATCAGAGGCTGCACGCGTCGTGTCTGGAGTCGCAAATGGTGACGTGCCCTCGGCTGCATTCGCGGCATCAGCAATCCGCGCCGACTGGTTGAGTTCGCCTTTGCTGATCTTGTGAAACCAGGACCGAATCATGACCAGCACCACCAGGAACTTGGCAGCCGGTCGAGACTTGTCATCAGCCCCCACCTCGCGGAACTTCTCCAGGAGAGTGTCCAGATGCTGATCGACCTTCATGCTGTCCTTGTCGATGATCTTGCCCAGCTCCGAGTTGGGGGCGCAGGCGGCGAAGTAGATCCTGATGAGAACCACCGTCGCGTAGGCAACTCTGACAAAATTAAAGACGGGTAGACAACGAATGCTGCCGGGATCCATGGAGAAGAATGTTTCAAAAATGCCGTCAATCGCTGTGAGACATGAGGCCAATGCGTTGGTGTAGGCGGGTGTTAGTGTTGCGGTGCTGATGAGGCTGTCGCGAAGTGTCTCTGCGGCGAAAGGGGCCTTGAAAGCATCGGCAGGCTCGTTCTGCAGAGCTAGCTCGTGCATGTAGAGATTGATGGTATGGAAGCTGAACTTCAATGACGCTTCGTCGCAGGAAAAGATCAGTCAGTACATGCGTTTGTAATGGAAAAGGCGGGTGCGTGATCTTGTGCTTACGTTGCATGAGCTCTCGAGTGACCTCCTGCCTGTGCTTCTCCAGCTCTCGTTCAAAGCCCCTAACCTTGTGCTGTGTCATGTAGTCGGAAAGATTGACGGCCACAGCAGAGTCGTCCATGCAGAACTGAAAGCCAATCTCCTCGGCCAGCTGGTGCGTACGCACAAGATGACAGAGGTATTTGTCTGTGGGCGCAGCATCAGGTGAAGACTCGAGCACGTCCAAACACTCGGCCATGAACGAGGTCCACCGGAGCAAAAAGGGCCGGTGGAGGGCCATGGCAGTGTTGGTCGTCAGAAAATAGCACATGAGCCACGTCCGTCTGGCCTCGATGGTGGTTGGATCAGGAGGAGGCTGTTTCCTGAAAGGATGGTCTCGCCAGTTGGGAGGGCCCTGCTTGGCACGTCGAGATCTCCGCTTGCCCAGGCCGAGATCAATGGCCATGACAGCAGCCATGTGCACGAGCTCGTAGAACTTGAGCTCCTCAAAGTGCTCAGGGGGCCAGTACCAGATGACAGAGATGTTCAGGGCCTGCACGAGCTCGATGCTCTTCTCGCCAATGAGCATGATCTTCTCTGCAAAGACCTGCATGAGTTCTTTGACAATCACCCGTTGAACATTCGGGGTTTCGGAAGAAGCCGCGGACATGACGGCGAGGAAGAGGATGGGCTTCGTCTTCCGAAACTCGCCCACGGTCATGTCCCTGGGGAAGACCACACCGGGAAGATGGGGTGCCATCTGATAGTTGTATCGATCAAAGAGCAGGCTCGCCCTCTCCGAGGTGATGATACCGCGGTCGACAATGTCAGAGTATTCGTGGCTTCTCGTGTCCATGTTCGAGTGCGCGACAGACGGAGTCGGTGCATCCTCTGCCGGCTCCCTCGGCTCTGTGTACTTTCGTTTCTGACCGGCCAGAACCATGGGTGGTGGGTATGCCATGGCGCTCCCATCTGCGTACGGCGACTGGTTCTGTGAGCGTGCCATGCTCGCCGCATCCCTAGACATGCTGTTGCCCACAGTACTCCAACCCCTGGCGACATTCATAGCACCAGCTCCACCACCAGCAGCGCCGCCGCCACCACCGTACATGATGCCTCCAGCCCCATCCGGCATGCCCGGGATAGGCTGGCCGGCCTGAGCGGCCTTGGTGGCCGTCAGACTGGCTGTCAGGGCATCAATCTTCTTCTCCAGCTCGGCAACCCTGCTATCCGTCTTCTTCTGGCGCTTGCGGGTGGGCTGGGTGACGATACAGTTTCTGCCGGCCTTGGCACATCTCTTGCAGGCGCCATCGGGATTGTTTGGGTCTGGTTCGCAGCGGACCTTCAAGCCGCGACATGCCTCGCAAGCCCTGGGCTTCTTGGGGTCAACCCCACCGGCGTCGTTGTCGGCACCACCCGGGGTATCGTCGTTGGGGTCGATCGTCGCAGAGGGTGGAGTATGGAGGTCATGGTGTGGGTTGTTGGGAAACGAGGTCGTCTGTGCCAGGCCCTGGGCCATTCGCGAGACATCGGGCGACGAGGCGCTGCTGGGCGTAGACGATGACGCTGCGGCTGCTGCTGCTGCGGCAGCGGCGGCTGCGTAGAGGGCGTTGCTAGCGCCATTCCCGTTCCCAGAGGCGCCGCCGCCGCCGCCGCCAAGGCTTTGCGCGGAGCCGGGTCCATTGTTCTCGCCCGGGCGTGCTGTGGAGCTGGAGGGCCGCCTGGCAGCAGAGGTGGAGGTCGAAGAGAGCGGGGCGACGGAGATGGATGAGGAGGAAGAGGAGGAGCCGTCGAGCTGTTGTTGCTGTTGCTGCTGCTGCTGCTGCTGCTGTTGTTGTAAGTGGTGATGATGGCTGGCGGGATTGCTGCGCAGGCGGGGATCCAGGGCAGATGAGTCCATGGCCAAGGTCATCTCGGGTCGCAAGGACCTCTGGGCCGGGATCACCAGCTCATCAAGAAGATCCAGTGCTCGACGGAGGCGGTGGGCGGATACCCGTTGACCGCGCCGGTATGGTGGCTCGCTGGGTCTCGTGAAAGAGTCGAGGGTCACGACTCGGCTCACAGGTCAATCAAGCGTCGGAGGACGGCGCTTGTGGAGGAGAGAAACCGACCAGACCACGGCGATGAGGAGCCCGGCCACCGATCTGCCTTTATGCTGCCATTCCCCACGTCCAGGTGTCAGCCCCCCACGATGGCTTGAGCCATACTTCAGTACCTGGCATCCTCCCTCTGCACACGCAATTGGGGAGGTACCTGCCTAGCACCAGCCTCTCGGAAACCCTTACCCTAGTCCCCTCATTCAGTCTGGCACAGGCGGCACAGTCACTAATCAGCAAGTGCCAACCACCTCCTTCCTGGATTACATACGATTACATACTACGTACTACTGTAATAGGTAAGTACGAGGCGAACGAGCCCCGGTCTGACAATCTTCCTTCCGGCCGTATAAGACCTTCTCTCATCTCGTTTCGACCCAACCCCCCTTGTGCGCAGCCTCTTCCCTCGCGTCTATCGATAGACAGACCGTGTCGTGTGTCGCATGCTAAACTGGGCAGGCTGCCTACTTAAGTATGCGGCGAGCTTTGAGGACCATGACCTTTTTGTGAATTCGATGCATCGCTCGCCTGATCGCAACGTCCTCTTCTCCACGTCTGCCATATCTGAACCACATCCTCTTGCGGTCCCAAGCTGCCATGCGCCAGTCGTCGTCTCGGCTGGTCTGTCAGGTTACCTGGAGAGAGTTTCGAACGTTAATTGTTGGGTTTTCTTCTTTTTCTTCTTCTGTTTCTCCATACCGACAGAGTTGACACAGCTTCCCGAGCTCCGCTACGTCGGGCCCCAACCAACTCAGGGTTTGAAGAGCAGCTTGCTGCGTTGTCAGCAGTGGTTGTGGCGCAGACACTGATGATCCTCATGGAGCCAGCTCCCCTGAACAGTGACCTGTACGAGATGAAACGGTCAGACACTGCTTGTGCTGTGGTCTAGTTACAGGGTGCGCCTGCCGGAAGGGCCCGGCGGCATGTATCAAGGCCAAAACCCATCCCATCACAGGTCCCTCGGATGTCTTCACCGCCCTTGGCAGGAACTCAACGCTGTGGGTCAGCGCGACTTGAAGGGATGGAACCTCCTTTTTCGACGAGTCCAGTCACGGATCTGCCGGTGCCATGCTCCGCGAGCGAGCGAGCCGTGCTTGTATGAGCAGAGGCGGTTCAACCACAGGGTGCGCATAACACCACAAGCCCCTGAAATCGCGTGTCCTCCTTTGGTGGCCTTACCGGCCATCCTTGGGGATCTTCTTTGTTATGTGGTACGCGTGCCGAAGTGTCAACTACGATCATCCAGCAGGCTGTCCGAGACTCGACCAGATGCGTGGACAGTTGCGAGCCCCTGCCACAGAGGCCTGAGCGCTTTCTGTTCACGCCCATGACGACGCCTGATGGAATTCATCCTCACGAGGGGGTGAGAAGTCGAATGAGAATGCTCGCACACTCTTCTCACCACTAATCAGATGCATGCTGAAACCGGCTCAAGGAGTTATGATTGGCCTATCCGTCTATTATAATGGGGGCAGCCACCGCTCTGCTGCATGCAGAAATGGCATTTGCTATAGCGAAAGGGCCGCCGAGACAACCACGCCGCGGGTCGTTGGAGGCAATGACACCAGATCGGGGTTCAACTTCCTACTTGGACGACCAACCTCATTGGGCTGTAAGTATGTAAGTATGTAATTTTATCGGCCGAGAGGAAATCAACAGGCCAGCCAGTAAAAGGATACAGGCAGCTCATTGGAGAGCACGGCGGGCATTGGCTGAGGCCCCATTGCGAGACATCAACCAAGGACACACTAGTTCAACGTCCAGAGCGGATCTTGTTCTCGTTTATACTGTACAACTACATGCAGGTTTACACTTAGTTCTGACACGGGTGTCCCCGCCGCTGCCAGATTCACATGCTTACGTTGATGCTGGCGCTACGTGGCCGTGGCTGGGCCCCAGATGTCGAGCAGGCTCATGGATTCAGATTGCCGGCTCAGATTAGCCGTGGGGGTTTCGGTTTCGTGTACACGACCTAGGGAGATCATCACGACAACTCGTCGAGAACCCACCTGTTTGCTGGAGATAAAAATCCCCTCGATAATTATCTTGCAGGAGCCTAGCGACATCGAGAAAGCTTAGCCTGAGACTCTCGACACGGCTGATAAAAGAAAGAGCAAGAGAGAGCGAGGGAAACGTGTTTAGTCTGCTTTGACGGGAAAGGAGATTTACGTTTGGAAGGGGAGATGGGTCAAGCTCCACCTGCCCCGCCTCCGAGAGCCTTGGACTTGTTTGTGAAGCTCGCCATCTCTCCAAGCCTCGGTTCCTTCCAAGGCCTTGTTGAAGGCTATTTTACATAGTACAAATATGCGAGGCTATTTCTTCAGCCTGGCTTGCTGTTCCTGTTCCTGTTGGTCTTTTCCCCCGGCCTGCAGTATAACTATTGTATTATGTAGCTTGTATTTGGTGACCTTTCGCTTACTTAGCTCGTCCACGATGGGCAGGTCCACGTGGGGTATCAGGGTCCAACCCCTGCGGGGGTCTAACCCCACATGGATTTAACCGCCGCAATACGTATCCTCTCAGCCACAGTTCGAGTCTAGACCCCACGGGCGTCTTGTCGTAAATCCTTATGACCTACTAGTTTGATATTTCGTTCATCGCCGTGTCTATCTTGAATCGCAATCTTGACGCTAGCTACGGGCAAAAAAGAAGAAAAAGGAGAGAGGAAAAACTTGTTACGGCCCAGAGGCCTGGGGAACTCCCTATGGCGTGCGGCCCGCCACTCTGCCACGTAATTTCATGTACCGTGTCATTTTTCTTCTCTTTTTCTTTCGCTTGTAAAGATAGGCATTTTTGTACAGAAAAGGAAAAACACAAGAGTATGTGCCAAGAGAGGAATGGCCTCTCACCCCCCCTCCCCCACCCCCAAGACTTGCCAAGTAGTTCGGGGGAAGAGCATGAGCAATAAATATTATTCCCCCCCCCCCCCAGCTGGGTGGCTCTTTCTGCAGTTGGATCGGGACACACTTCAGCTCTATTTTCTGTCTCTGAAGAAATAGGAGAGAGGGAAAAAAAGGGGTGGGGGAAGGAACCTGCGTCACATACCGCCACCGCCAAGCTTGTTGCAGGGGGCCGCTTCGAACGGGAGCCTCAAGTGCGAGCCACCACCAAGATCAGCTGTGGATGTTGAGATTATAACGGGACACCAAGCAAGATTAAGGCCCCTGCCCCTGTAGTACAAACAAGCTCGTACACTCCTTGATCTTCAGGGTCCGACAGTCAGGGTTCCCGGGGCCCCCTTCCATTATTAGAATTATGTTGAGGAGGGAGGGAGGGAGCAGAGCATATCTGCGCCAAAGCATGCACGTGTGCCAACTACCCGATTCGTATCGAATAAAGTAGTACTTATTTCTTGTTCTATCACCTGGGCACTTGCCACTGCCACCGTCTTTACACCTTACGTTCTCAACCGCCCTTTTTTCTTCCTCTCCCTCCTTCGCTGCGGCGGCTGTGTAAAGTCCTCAATTATTGTCACTGCGAGTCACTCATTCATTTGTTCGTCTCTCTCTGTCTGCTGCAATCGACTTCATGTTCTGCACGCCTTAGCTTGGCCCTACCGCCATTCACGTTCTGCCTGCCCTGCCTGCCCTGTGTCACCTTCTGTGCCCCCAGCAAGCATTTTCAACTTCTTCGCACATATTTTTTCTCTTCCCACTTTTGGTAAGCCTTCATCGACAGGTTATCATCTTGTGCATTATTTATTTGTGTTGCCGTTCGCTTGTCGTTTGAGCGCCACAGAACGAAGATCTTTCCATCACGACACTTGATTTGCTTTTCTCACCTCAAGTTGTACTCACTCTCACACGGCAATATAACATGAGTCTAGGACGGGACCGTCTGCTCTCACCTCGCGAGGTCGAGGATCTCGTTGCTGATGGCCATCTCATTGTCATCTATGATGGCCTCGCCCTCAACCTTGACAAGTGGCTCGGCAAACACCCTGGAGGCCACCTAGCCATCCATCATGTGGTTGGCAGGGACGCCACAGACGAGATCAATGCGTAGGTTTCTTCTCCTCCTTTTCTTCCCTTCTTCCTCCCTTTGCCAGCTTGCCGAACCATTTTCCTTGCATTCAATTGGAGAGTACGAAATGACTAACACGCTGCAGGTATCACTTTGACAAGACCTTACGCCTCATGAAGGCTTTCCGCGTTGGACGGGTCCAGCTGCCTTGGACGAACCTTGTGCCGCCCATTCAGGGAGGTTCTCACCGCAAGCTCGACGAGGCGGATGACGACATCAAGGTGGATATTGACCCCGTTATTCTTACGGACTCGACCACGGAGGAGGACAGCACCGAGGTCTCATCCTTGTTCAGCGTCCAGCGTGACACCTTGAGCTCCGACGAGGATGAGCCTGAAAAGGTCGACAAGAGCCACGTGTTGCCACCATCGACATGTCGTCTCAGGTCCAACAACAAGCTCTCTTCGCCCAACGACGTCGTGGTGGACTCGGACGTAGCAGGCCACCTTCCCACGGAGAGACTCTCTCGTGAGGCGTACGCGGCCGCCCTGGAGCAGAAGGAAATCGCGGATGGTATTAGAAGCTACCCTTCGCTGGACCAGGAGACCCAGGATGCCATCCGCAGAGAATATCGCGCCCTGCACAAGCTCATACAAGAGCAGGGGCTGTACAAGTGCGCCTACTCTGAATACGGCAAGGAGGCCATTCGCTATTCGATGTTGTTGGGTGCTTGTCTGTACTTTCTTCACATCGAGTGGTACATTCCGTCCGCTATCTGCTTGGGCTTGTTCTGGGTACGTGCTTGAATCCCCTGATGCTCTCTCTTGTTATGATTGCCATGCTATGGGACAAACATCAGCTAACATATACACTTCCTCTGAACGCAGCAACAAATCATGTTTGTCGCCCATGATGCTGGCCATCGTGGCATCACAGGCGACTTCATCACCGACACGCTCATCGGGGCCTTTGTTGGTGATTTCTGCAATGGCCTGTCGATCGGATGGTGGAAGAGTTCTCACAACGTCCACCACCTGGTGACAAACATGCCCGAGCATGATCCAGACAACCAGAACGTCCCCCTGTTCGCCACATCGCCCACCTACTTCAAGTCCATCTTTAGCTCCTTCTACAAGTTCCAGTTCGTGTGGGACAAGGTGGCAGATACGCTCGTGCCCTACCAAAAGTACACCTACTACCCCATCATGGCTGTTGCCCGCTTCAACCTCTACTTCCTCTCGTGGCTGCACCTCCTCTCCCCGCGCGCCTCTCAGCTCGGCTCTGCCTGGTGGACACGGTATCTCGAGATCGTCTTCATGGGCTGCTTCTGGGCCATCTTCGGCTACGGCCTGGTCTGGCGCACGCTGCCCGACTGGCCGACCCGCATCGTGTTCGTCCTCGTCTCGCACGCCGTCACCATGGTGCTCCATGTCCAGATCACGTTGTCCCACTGGGGTATGCCGCATTCCGACTTGGGCCCCACCGAGTCATTCCCTCAGCGCCAGCTGCGCACCACCATGGACGTGGACTGCCCCGCCTGGCTGGACTTTGTGCACGGCGGGCTCCAGTTCCAGGCCGTGCACCACCTCTTCCCTCGCGTGCCGCGCCACAACCTGCGAAAATGCCAGGCTCTCGTGCGCGAGTTTTGCGCCCGGACAGAGATTCAGTACCAATGCTTCGGCTTCGTGGACGGGAACAAGGTCATGTTGACGCGTCTGCAGGAGGTTGGGAAGATGGTGGAAACATTGGTGCAGTGTTCGGCACACATGGCGGAGACAGGACACTACGAAATAGAGTAATCATGGACATTTTGGGCAGGACCTGGTTCAAGCGGTATACAAAAAAAGAAGGAAAGAACAGGAGTAAAGAATATTGGCGTCGTTTTAGAGGGGTATTGGCTGTAAAAATCACTTAGTCAAACTGTAACAAGATACCCATTTTTGTGTTTTAAATTTTTCTTTTCTTCTTTCCATTGTTCACTTGCTACTTACTTGCTACTTTGACATGTACACAGTTGCAATTCACATGCCCCCGAGAGCCGGGAGCCCAGGGATTATCGTCCCACGGATGATTAGTGCCGTCAATCATCAAGTAAGTAGTATTTTAGCGTTCAGCTTCCTTTGTTCGAGGTGCCCAGCAGAAACACTCTTATGTCGAATCGAGAGAGAACCGCATACCTCAAGTCGGCGAGGACAAAGAGAACAAGCGTCATCAGTGCTCCTAGCTAGACGATGAGCGAAATGTTGGCTGTGTCTTGTTTGCTTGGCTGTCATTTTGTGCTTCGCCGATTTCACTTCTGCTGCGTTAATATACCGTAGAACCCGTAATGGTCAATCCAGCATCTCTCTCTCTCTCTCTGTCTCTCTTCTTTTCTTCTTGTCTTCCTTGTTGTCTGATCCTACTGTGAACTAATCATCTTTGGGCTCAACTTTCCAGGTTTAATTTTCGAGAACTTGGGTACTCGAGTGTACGAGAATACAACAGGAGCAGGCATGCAATAATCAAGACTGGGGGATTGATGACTATGTGGAGCCGAATAATGTTACCCGTACAGGAACGTAGTGTGATTGGGTGTTGAAGTCGCTCTGATTTGTCCGTGTTATGCGATGGCCACGAAGCCAGATCATCGACACCATAGAAAGTGGTGTGGCATTGACATTGATGGCAGGCCAAGGGTCCCGAGGTCCTCATTGCTCACTTACTTTAAAGCCGAACTCCATTCCGGGGGTCTGTTGGCACGCTCCGCCGTCGACTGCGGAAGTTCGGCTGCGCTGCATAAAGTACTGATCATGACCCTAACCAATATCTTGATTAGCGGGCGGAATGGGACAGCAAAAGGTATCTTCCTATGTGCCGTCGTGTAGGGAGATACTTTTCCGCCCTCACAACGCTAGACTGCACTTTTGTCGGCGTGGCCGGCTCCAGTCTTTGCATTCGATACCTGTTGCAGCAGCTGACCTTGTTGATCTGATTCGTCTGTCTTGCAGTCCTTGTAGCTAATGAAATTCGCCGGAGTGCTTCGCTGTGTTCGACGATTGAGGCAAACAAAGTCCGCCGCGGAAAGATGACGGGCCGTCGAAGTAGTTGGTTTCATCCGCAAGCGTCAAGAGTGACGATAGAAATGGCATGGCAGAGATCGGTCCAAGGTAATAGATGAATGTGGAAAGACACACCAATCTTAGTGATCGCCGTCTAATCCTCGCTGTGCCCGTGGCTAACATCCTTTTTGGAGGGGACTTTGCTAAATTGCTGCGGAGTTCTTTCCTGCTCCAGTGACGGGCTATGCATCCTCCGTTTTGTTTCTTTCTTCTTCTCAAAATCATGTTGAGAGGCAAGCAAGTTGGCTCCGAGAGATGATGGCCGACAATACTGTGTATGCGATGCCACCGCCACCCGGGGTCTCGCGTGATCCTGAGGCCCCGGGTAATTCGACGAGCCTGATTGCTATTGTCTGTACTTTCCTGCCCCTCACTGCAGTGGCCATGGTGATTCGACTATACACACGAGCCAGGATCACAAGACGGGTTGCCATCGACGACTGTATGTGTATTCCCGTTCTCAGGTGGTGGGTTCTATCATGGCCAAAATGATGCTGATTATTTTTTCCCCCCTCCTCACAGACGTGATGTTGGTGGCCTTCTGCTTTGGGACATTCCTGAACATACAAGCTGTGCTCAGTAAGGCCGTTCCGAACCCCTTGATTATGGAAACCAATGGTGGATGGTGGCTTACAATGACCGCGCCCACCCATCAGTGCTCAACTATGGCCTAGGAAAACATCTCTGGAACGTCCCGCTCGAGCCGGACCTCAATCCAGACCTAGTATTAAGGGACATCCTTGTGTCTATAGCCTACTTCGTCGCCATGGGCTGTGCAAAGTGTTCCATCCTGCTGCTCTACCTGCGCATCTTCACCACGACCGGCATCCAGAGAATCATCTGGGCCGTGCTTGTCTACACGGCTAGTTTCAGCTTCGCCGCCACGGCCACCACGTTCTTCTCGTGCAACCCCGTGACAGGAGCGTGGGTCATGAAGGCCACCGACCATGTCCGCTGCATCGACTCGCCAGCCTTTTACTTCGCCAACGCGGGCCTCAACATCACGTCCGACCTGATGACCGTGGCCATACCAATACCCAAGCTATTTACACTCCGGATGCCCTGGAGACGGAAAGTCGCAGCCTCTCTCGCCCTGTCTGTCGGGGGGCTCGTGTGCTTCGTTTCTATTATTCGGCTGTGGAATTTATACACATTGCTCACAGACATTGATCTAACCTGTGAGTTTCTCTTTTCTTTTCTCTCTCTCTCTCTCTCTCTCTCTCTCTCTCTCTCTCTCTCCCCCCTCTCATATATCATCTCCTTTCCTCTTCTATCATTGAGACTGACGTTATTATTACCCGGTCCACATTAGCCCATCTTATCACGACCATCATGTGGTGCTGTCTCGAGATCAACCTTTCCATCATCGGAGGCTGTGCAGCAACTCTGAAACCATTCATCAAGCACGTATTCCCACGCCTTATCGGCACGAGCAGTGCTTCTCAGGGCGGCGGCTCGGGGAGGGGCATCTCCTTGCAAAATCGCCCATCAAATAAGATAAGTTCAGCTGGAGACAGAGAAGGGACAACAAAAACCACGCTGGAGGGACGGAGCCAGCATGTCACCAATATTCAGGCTGTCGACGCCAACAGTGAGGATCGCAGCACAGGTAGAGACCCGAGCTTCAGCGGAACGATCGATCTCGAAGCTGGCAATCAGCCTGAACTCGCAATTTCGAGGCAGAGAGAGGACTGGATGGGGGATAGCTATGGAGGAGAATCCGCATTTCAATGGGAATCAAAAAGCTCGTCGCTGCCGGGACGAATACCCTCGGTTTGACGACGGGGAATGCAAGGTCTATGGTCTGCAGTAGTTAATAAAGCTGTCATGGAGGTTTCGCTTTCCTCAAAACATGATTACGAAGGGCAGCCATCACACACAGGCCATGGATAGTTCGTTAGTCAAGCGACCTGAATTCACGAACCTATTAGGACAACTTCCTTCAACTGCAGTCCATAATAGGAACTTTCATTTTGTCTTTTGGTTTGCCTCGGAGGCTCATAACACTCCCGATTCCACATACGCTTTCACAGTACAGTGGATGACCTCGGGAGTTCTCGCTTTCGATCCTCGTATCGATATGCATCAAAGTGATGCAGTCTTACGAATCAAGATCTACACATCCTTCCATCTTCGGAAATCGTCCACGCATCACTTCCCACAGCCACATCACAATAAAACAGGCCTTCCGGATCCCAATTCTCCTTGATCGAAAGCAGCTTGTCGTAGTTCGACCCGAAGAAATCTTGCTTCCAGTTGGGCTGTCTGAAATCGGCCTCGTTCATGTAGGCGCCCGATCCTGGAGTGGCTTTCTCAACAGTCGGGTCGACCGTGTAAGTGATGAGGTCTTGCTCCGCAAACACGTCCTTCCAGGGGTCTGTGAAGCTGAAAGGAACCTGAATGGCGGCAGACACAATGGCTTCTCGCCAAGCAGGAAGCACAGCATTATCCCCTCCAAAGGAGGAGACGTTGGTGCCGACGCCGATAAAGATAACACCGTCGTTAACCAGAGCCCGGGAGGCAGCGGAGAAGTTGCTGGTGGTAATTTGGGAGCGAGAGATGAGGCGGCCTCCATATTGGGCATTTCCGACCTCAATCACGCCGTCGGGAAGCGGTCCCCAGTAGTAACTGAAATGCTCTTCGTAGGTTGCAAATTCGGTGTAGTTGACGCTGTACGTCAGGTTCAGGCCGTCGAGGTTGGTGAGCAGTGGCACCATGGCCGTCTCGAGCTCGTCTTGCGTCGCATTGAACGCAGTCAAGGCGGAGATCTCCACGTAGTCGGCCGCGAAGTAATAAATTACCATGGCTCCGAAGTCTACAAGGCCTGCCATGGCATAATGGACTGCGTCAATAGCATTGTAGACGCTTTGGCTGGAATTGCCGTTGGCCGTCTTGTCCACGATCAACTTCAGTCCACTGGTTACGGCACCTGGATGTGTCTTGACTGTCATGGATATGACAACTCCATAGTTGCCTGGGCCTCCACCGCTGCATATACATGGATCAGCATTGCGCAATGCAATTAATAAGGTAATTACAACCAAATGAACAAACGGGCCAACTAACCTCAGAGCCCAGTAGAGATCGGTATTATTCGTCTTCGAGGCGGTGACCAACTCCCCTGAGGCAGTAACTACTTCAAACGAGAGAGTCTGGTCCGCTCCCAAACCAAATTTGGTGCTGAGTGCTGAGTGCCCACCACCTTGGGTATAACCACCAACAATTCCCACAGTTGGACACTCTCCCGTGAGTCCCACGCGACCCAGAGCTGCTGCGGCCTCAACAAGCTCGAAGCCCTGAACGCCGGCACCCAGCTTGAGTGCAGTACCTGTGAAGTCTGTGTCGTTCCACTGGAGAGGCGTAATATCCTTTAAATAACGTGTCCAGACAGCCAGCGACCCGGCACCCGTGGAGCGTCCAAGGTAGTCGTGGCCGGTATTCCTAATAATGAAGCGAATGTTTTGATCCTGGGCAAACTTGATTGCAGCGATAATATCGTCAGGGCCAGTAGCATTCACGGCGTAGCGAACATAGTTTCCAAGCTCGCAAGGCCGCTCGCGAGGAGTCCAAGGATCACAGCTCTGGTTGGCAAAGAACGGCGCCATGACCGAAGAACTTGAGTTCATGCTGCGCGGTGTACATGAATCAACACGTCAGCGCCAATGACACCCTCTTTCAAGCAGCGTATTTATTCATTCCAACGTACTGGATACCCGGTAAGAGCCATTGGCTTTGAAGATATGCGCATTCCTCCTCGTCATAGTAAGGATCATGACAAGGCGAGCCAAGCGGAATGGTGGCCACGAGCCGGCCGCCGACTGTGGCATTGAGAGACGACCACTGGGTCTCAGAAGGCCAGCAGCTGTCTCCCGGGTAACATTTGCAGGTGGCATTGAAATTGCCTCGCAGCTGTATGGGCGTCTGCCCGCCGGAGAACGCCGAAGCAGCTGAACGGCTGAGCAGTATTGGAACCCAAAGAACGAGCCACCGCATATTGATACCCGGATATTCGTTCTGCTGTAGTAGGGGCTAGATCCAATAGGCTTTTAATCTACAGGCTTAAGACGTTTTTGTCACCACCCTTTTGGAAGAATAAAGTTGAAGTTTGACGTGGTCAACGTGGTTTGGCTCGAGAACAAATGAGATGAGGTGGCGAGAACAAGAATGTTTGTGCCACTTGGGTGGCGTACTGGAACCCGCGTTAAAGCCAGCCTGCGTTCCGTCGACAGCTCAACTAATCGACATAATTTATGCCTGCAATTATCCTTGAACGTGGAAGCGAGGGGCTGGATTTATGAGAACGGCACCTGAGCCGGGAAGCCGTTGAGTCCTCCGAAGCAAACTCATGATTTCTGGGGATTATCCGAGCTGTGCTATAGCAAGCGAAGATGATATTCCCCAATGACTTACAATCACATTAAACCAAGGACAAAACTTGCCGCCAATGTCCAAATGGCAATGCATCACTTACTATCTCTCCTCCAACTATTGTCAATGGCCCTTAGAACGGCATGTCTCACGGATCGATCGGAAAGATTTATCCCCGCACAGCAAGTTTTTGTTTTTGCGCAAAGGGCAAATATTATTTAATCACAGCCAAATCTACACCCAAGCAGCCGTGTTGCCTTTGTTGCACTCGCGATTCGCGGATAGCTACCTCTTCTGAGCCCCTCCTCACAATTCTTTCCGAAGATTGACGTAATGGGCTTGGCCAACGGCACTCGAAAGCCAGTCCTGTTTGGAAAAGGCTGCTGACATGGTTGGTGGGGGCCACGGTGCATCAATGAAACGCTTTTTCGGTCTCTCTCTATGGACAAGGAAGAAAGGACAAAAAAGCAAATCCCGACCAAAGAAGATCCTCATGAGCCAGACTGCAAGGACGTAGCTCAGCTCAGCAAGGTCACTGCAGATCTCTGCGGAGTGACCAATGTTCTTGGGGGCCTACATGCGCCCTTTGCTTTTTTCTTTTCTTTCCCTGATACGAAAGGTCTGTTGGAATCGTAGTCAGATCATCGTTGCATATCGGGGTTTGATATTTATTGGCACGGGAAATTGATGCTTGTGAACCCGCAGGCATCACATCTGACAAGCATCGATGGACGACATGCCGTCGACCATGAGTCTTGCACCACATGCCAAGTGAGGACTTGTCTAATCTCCAATGTCCGAATGAAGACGAGCTGATCTCAGAGGGAAAAACTTCTATAGAATGGAATCGCTGTGCTAATGTATACATGCCATTGAGAAAACGAGTGCAAGGCACTTTCTTGGTTGTGTAGAGTGCGGGTTGCACAGGAGGAACCTACATGAGCATATATGATTCACGCTTCGCACACGCATAGCAATCTCTTCTTTCCGGCCGGACCAAGACCCGTGTGAAGCCACCAATGCTTCACCGGTCTGTTCAGATGCCGTGTTACCCGCGGCGCAATGGCGCTCCCCGTCATTCTTTATATGAACGCCAACAACGCCTTATGAGAGCTCACAAGGGTTACTGTGTCATTTACATCGTATAAACGCCCTGATCTTGCTTGTGCACGAGAGCTCTCCCAAAATTCAAGCCTCAACGTCTTTGTCCGCCGTTGATTCGACAGTACATCCTAGAAAGGTTAGAAGCTGAGGATCGACGACTGTTACGTTGAAAGCTTGCATGACATTGTCCATACGAACCAGGGTTTTTTCCCTTCCTTCGAAACATAACACCCAATACGACCTTTGCATTGATTTGCGAGTACCAGAATTCATACAATCCGATGACCCTGTGATTTATACAAAAGGAAAACAAACGTGTCTGCATTTGGGGGGCAAGGGGGGGGGGGCGTAAGCTTGAGATTATGGCGTGTGATCATGGTGTGTTGTAATATTTTCCTTCGTAGTGGTCAGGACAGAAACGTTAAAGTCCTGCCTAGCAATATACTTCAGGCAGTTCCATAGACATTATTTTCCAGATTTTTCTTCTTTCTTGCGGACTGAATCACTATCACTTATGTCCACAAGAACTTACGGCGTAGACCCCTTCTCGAGATCCATTCTATGCCTTTCACCTAACTCTCCGTTTTGCTTTCAACTCGCACTCTCCTTCTCCACCCTTGATCTGCAATAGACAGTATGGGCTGGGTTTTCAACGCCCCTGGTGACACTTCGACATGGGGCCCTCAAATTGTCGCCATTGCCACGATATTCACGGGCTTCTCCCTCATCATTGTCAGTATGCGAATATATGTCAGGGCGCACTTGATCCACGCTATGGGGCTAGGTAACTTGATTCGTGTTCCTTTGCTCTTAAAACACGGCGTAGCTGATTCTTGTCTTCTTCTTCAGACGACTGGGCTATAATATTTGGCTGGGTAGGGCTTTCTTCTGGACAACTCTAAGTCTAACCATGATCTTGTCTAATATACCAGCCAACCAGTTCGGAATCTGTGGTTACGCGACATGCACAATTGTCCGTGAGTGCTATCGTTCTCTTTTATACCTACTAATATCTAAGAGATGTTGACCGCGTGGCAGAAACGAGATGGGGACTCGGAGTCAATCATATCGATGACATGCCCACCCAGGACGTGGAGACTTTCTTATTGGTAAGTATTCTATTCCTTGGCCAGGACGGTGGCCAAGATGGAGAGGCTCAGTAGGAGAAGACCTCCAATGAGTACTAACTTCAATTACTAGATAGAATACATCGGCTCACCACTGTGAGACAATGATACTCAGAATTTCGAGCACGCAGTGCTTGCCTCTCTAATCAAGGCATATTCTAGTTACGTCTGCTGTCTCTTTGGATTCAAGTTCAGCCTCTTGCTGTCCTACCTACGATTTATACCACGGGGAGTGTGGAGAGTTGCTACCATCGGGATGGCTGTTGCTGTCACTCTGGCGCATATAGCATTCATATGTTGCTTTCTCTTCGGATGTAATCCTGTGAGTAATCACTCTGGGACCCTTTTGTCATGAAAGGCACAAATTAAGGAAGAGAAAGGAAAGAAGAATAAGCACAGCTAACACGGTCCCAGATTTCCAAATTCTGGGATGCCAGCATCACGTGGGGTCATTGTCTCGGCCTCCCCTTCTACACTGGCTTCTCTGCCCTAACAATCACTTTCGACTTCCTCATGTATGTTGTGGACCGTTCCTGCTTGGAGGTGCTCAAGCGTATGTACTCAAGGACTATATCCAACTGATGTGATTATCAAAACAGCATGCTGCTACCGTTTCCCACGCTCCTCCGAACCAAGATCCGAACTCGCAAGAAGGTCGTCCTCTGCTGTCTCTTCACCCTCGGCGTGTTCATCTCCGCCGTACAGATCGTCCGATTCAGCTACCTCAGCCAGCTGGTCAACCTCCTCGATTCGGCCAACCCCATCGTCTGGTCCATCGTCGAGAGTAACCTCGGCATCGTCACGGCAAGCATCCCCACGCTGGCGCCGCTGGTACGATACTTTTCAGAAAAGTCCCGAGCCGGTGAATATTCTGGAGAGGGGGCGTCTGGCGGCAGGTCAGGGTCATCAGGAGGAAGAGGAGGAGGAGGAAACCGGCCGTCGGCACATGAGCTCAACTCATTCCACAGGGGGCTCAGAGGCCATAGTTCTACAGTCGACAGGAACGTTGTGATCACAGGTGTGCACGACGACGATAGCACTGAGCGCATCTATAACCCATCGCAGGGTGGCATCATGAAGCGGACAGATGTGCTTGTGAGCTCATCGCAGGGACGGACGAGCGAGCAGAGTATGCCAATAGACGAGAATACGCTGTAAGCCATGCATGCTACATTGATCCATACTGATACTCGAACGTCTGCAGAGGCATTAAGTTTCTTGGGGGGGGGGGATACGGGGTTCTCATAGCGGTTGGATTGTAAGTTATGTAGCACGCCTCGAGCGTCTTAAAAGCCTGATCAATAATAATCAAAGAGCAGACAAGCAAACTTTGAGTCCTACGCAATGTTCTACTTACCTACTAGGTTAACACGAACTGGCTACATGTGGCTACAATTACGTCCTCATGGGCCCCAATGTAACATGCAAGCTTGTGGTGCTCAGGGAAGCATATTCCAGTTCGAAGGTATTGCCTAGCTCATGGGCCATACTGGACCAAAGTATATACTGAAGTATTTATCGCGGAGTAGTGTCCATCATGCAATTAGCACTGCACAGCGAATGCCTCCAACCCCAGCGTAGTCAGTCAACAAACCGAATAGACTTCACTCTATAAGTGTGGCAGAGTTCTTTCGAATAGTGTTTATAATGGACACTCACGCTACAATGACGTTCCTCTACCAAGGGGTGTGCGAGCAATGGCTAACTATCACTCTTCCATTATATCTTGAGAATGGTGCAGAGTAAAGCATGCTTTGAGTTCACGGGAAAGAAAAAATAGTAGAGATGTGTGTGAGTTCGTTCGAAGAGTCTAAAATAGCTGAACCGGGTGAGGAGGAAGCTTCGTAGAGACTAACTGAGTCTATTTGCTGTTATGTCCTTTCCTCGCCTCAAAGTGTGAACTCATCACTTAAATCTTAATATGCCTGGCCTTTTTCTCTTCTGAGGAAGTCAGATAGAGGAACTATGTTCTCTGCAATCCATCAGGCTAACTGGTAGTCACTCCGAAGCAGTATCAAAGAGCTTTGGATCTCCCTCACAAAAAGGGAACGCAGCCCTTCCTCAACAACCACACCAGGGCTGCCGCGTTGTGGTCTTCATGACGACCCGTTGAAAGACGACGCACCTTATCCAGCCAGACTGATGAACATCCTCTTCATTAAAACTTGCAGGACGCTTGTCACATCTGTATGAGCACCAAAGGTACACAGGTTTGCGAGTGACACGTGCAGTTTCCACCCTTAATTAGGCCTATCCAGCTTCCTCCTGTTGTTATTGTCCACGAGTCCTGCCTTTTGTGGGCTGCCGTGGGTGGACAGCAACAAGAGTTGTCCCAGCCACCACGAGACTGGCGGCACAGTTTGCTGTCCGAGACGATCAGCTCCTGGCTAAGTAGCAAGGCAGGTATAAGCCTTTCACAAGTCTAACCTCGACGGACTCTTTTCCGGTTTTCAGTAATTAATTCACCACTTGAGAAGGGCTGCATATGTAAGACTCCTGCAACCAGCTTGTGGCACAATAATATAGCCAGGCCCGCCCATGCAAGACACCTTGCGCACGAATACTCAATCGTTTAATCTTTGGCCAAGGTTGACTTGATCACAGCTGATCTGAGACGGGGCAAAAAAAGAATTGGATGTAGTGCTGCTGGCCACGAGCCACAGCCTGCCACGTACACGGTATCCCGGCGTCGATCATTTTTTTTTTCTTCTGCCAGAGTCCATTCCCAGCCACTTTCTTTTCTTTTCTTGGACAAAAAAGTTTGGTTCGACTTACTTGACAGCTGGCAAGTCCCGAAGAAAAACAACTCTATGACCAGGTTAGCGGGTTGCTTTACTGTACATGCGACAGACACAAAGTGTACGCAGCAGAAATGGTTGGTTGCTCAGGTCATCTTGGCTGATCAACAGGAGAGCGAGCACCAGGCCGGCCATCATCACAAGCCGAGACAATGTCTGACCTTGAAAACATTTGACAGGGCTTATCCACTCAAAAGAAAGCCAGTCAATTAATTGCCAGCCAGACGTTGCACGGTACATACCATAAAAAACAACTGCTCTGCGTCGTTCACCCCACGCCGCCGGCTTTGTGCTGTCTTGGCTCACGAACGCCCCCCTCTCCTTTCTCCCTTATGGCCCCTCCAATTCTGAAACACAGTCTCAAACCGCCATACCATCACACCCCCTCTCCACCCACCCCCCTTCTTGCTGACCTTTTATGCCGCTTATGTCTTTTTGGCCTTTCAAGTTAAAACCCTGTTTCGAATTCTGCATGCTTCTTTTCCCACCGGTTCGCTCGCCCCGCGGCTGTCGGCTTGGCTTTGGCTTTGCTTTGACCTTTGACGTTGGCTTTGACTTTGACCGCCAAGTCGGGGGGCGCACCCCAGACAAAGTGACAGCTGCAAGAGATATGGCCCTACCCGAGAGCTTGTTGGCTCGGATCTTCCTTGCCTGGCTCTCCTTACGCAGTAACTGTAACCGGAGCAGCGAGGCTTGGGAGTTGTGCTCACGCGACACCAGGACAAATCTATTCACCCGTGAGAGTTGGGACGAGGCCGCCCCCATCCCCTTCGGTCTATGACGTCCATGAAGAGGCCAAAAAACGGTGGTGCATTGTTTTTGTATGTTCAGATGCCAGGGTTTGGTTGGGATGGAGGGCCAGCTGAGCTTTTGGAGATCTTGGATCCGCGTCTCGGCTTTGCTGCGATCTGATATGAGATGAGGCAGTCTCCATTTCCATGCCCATGTAAACCTTGGGGGAGAGAGAGACGAAAGACCAGCATATGCAAGAAATGAACGAGTAAGACTGTCACCGCCACTCGGCACCGGAACGCTTTTGCCTTTGTATGAAGCTGGAATGGAGGGCCCGACACTCCATCCTGGCAGAGGTTCCATACAGACACGCCAACATCTACAACATACCAAACACCAGGTAGGCTGGGTGGTTGGCCTCCTCCTCCTCCTCCTCCTCATCCCAACGTTCAGCAAACTGCGGTACATGGCAAATCCGGGACCTGCAGATGCTCTGGTCCCGAGCGGGTCGACACTTGTCCGACTGACTTGACTGGACGAGATTGTCCAGGGCTTCAAACCAATGCATAGCGCCCCCCCAATATCTAACGATGATCGCCGTCCAGGGACCCAGTGATGCCAATTTTGTTTCTCACAAGGGGTGGTGGCAAGCCAACCATTGCGGTGTTGATTCTTCACAACACATCCAGTACTACCCTCAAACAAGAAAATCTGGCATGCATGGCCCTGCGCCGACCGGGCATGTGCTGTTGTTGTGCAAGGGGGCAACCGGAACGAAAGACGTTCTGGATCCGCGCGTCATGGACGACCCCGATGGAGGGCCTGCAAGACACACACACACATACAAACACAACTGTCTCAACGAATGATACCAACACTCCCCACGGTTCACACGTTCGAGCGCGTCATGTAAAGTGCTGATGGATCCGTGCACGGTTCGCCGATCCGGCGGCAGGGAGAGAGAGAAAGAAAGAAAAAGAGAGACCAAGAAATAGAAAAAATACCCATGCTCGAAAGTTATTTTACTTGGTTTCAAGAAACTGCGTACGCAAGGCCTTCGGAGTCTCCGGTCCGGATGGCTTGCAACACACTCATTGAAAACGCGGCGAGCAGCCGGTCCCACTCCCGCCCACTGACCTCGGAGTGAAAAGCCGTTGCTCGAGTGTTAAGCACTCAGTAGTAGCAGTAGAAACAAACAACGCAGGAAAACAAAATTACTTTTTATGCAGAGAACTTGATCACACTTTTTTTCTTCTTTGGGAGGTGGCGTGATAAATTGAACCGTGGCGAGAGCACTTGAGCACCACCTTCGCCGCAAGTCGCGGACGATGCTATAATCGATACCGACCATGGCTTCTCTGCCAAGATGCACCTGAAGGCTGCTATGTATAAGAAGATAGTTTCGAAGCATCAAGGGTTCCACTGGTGGAGTGCAATAGGGAAAGAAGAAGAAGAAGAAGAAAGGACGAGAGAGCGAATAAGAATAGAACAACAAGGGAAAAGAAGAAGAAGAAAAAACGCCCACATAGAGATCAGATGGTGATCTGCATAATTCCTATAGGTAGCCTCGGACCGGCGAGAACGTCTGAACAAATGGTTTGTAGGCCCAACGCGTTGTGTCAAACCAACACCACAGGCTCCCCGGCCCCGCGCCAGCGGGACACACTGCTTGTTTTGGTCACTCGAGACCTGCAAGGCCGGCGGCCAGCCTATCGAAAGAGAGGAGAGGAGCGGGAGAGCCTGGATCGGCGAAAAAGTCTGGGGTTCCGAGGTGGTTTCATCTCATTCGGTAGACTACTCGAAACATAGGAGATGGGCGGCCCTCCCCTCTGTTCTCGCCTGGGGGTATCAACAAGGTCCTAAAATAGGAAGCATGGGAAGTCGCAGAGAGAAAACCTCCTGTTTTCACTTAATTCAACTGAGATTGGGAGAAGAAGGGGGGAGGGGGGGTTTAGAGGAATGGAGAGGTGTGTACATGTGTATGTTTTGCTGGGCGGAACTGGCCCAACACTTGATTGATATTTCCGACTGTCTGTAAGTGACTAGGAGTCGTCGGGAGTATGTAGGCACAGGGCAGTATCTCCCGTGGTAACTTCTTGGCCAACAACATCCTAAACGGGCTTTGAGTTGACGGGACAAGAGGCATGATAAAGATCGGAAACAATCAAGTACATACTATAGTAGTTCATGCTCCTTCAGCTGAGGAATAGAGAGAAAACATAAAGGCATACATACATAATCATATCACTCGCACAAGATGATACTTGGTCGGCCCTACAGGATCTGCTCCGCTGGCGTCTGACCCGCTTCAGAGAGGGCACATCCCCGGCCCCCTCTCCAAAATGATTGCCATCTACTACATAGTGTTTTATCCTCGTCGATAACGGCAGGTGCTTGAGACTTTGGTTTCGTGAGATAATTACTGGGTATGACAAAAAGTCAGTCCACTGCGTGCCATGCATCTCGTCACACCGCCCCTTGCGTCCGAGATTGAGGTGAATCTGCAAAAGGTGATATCAACACAGGCACGGAAGAGGCATTATTGGTCAAGGTGCAGCTGAGCTATCATGGTACACCGGAGTTGGAGGAGGAGGAGGTGGTGGTGGTGGTGGTGGTGGCAATGTGTGAAGGGGGAGGTAAGCCCTTGCTCGTTGGTGAACCTTGGGGAGCCAACCGGACGGGCGTGGATGGGTGTGTGCCGTGCCGGGGTGGGTGGTTCCTTGGGCAATCGCGGAGAATTATTCCCTTTGCAAAAGCGCTATTGTAGGCTGGAGGTAATCTTGGTGAAGGTCACTTTGTATATAGTAGCTCGGTGAGCTCGGTGGCGTAACCTTCTTCCTTTCTTTTTCTTCTTCTTCTTCAAGGTTTTGGAGAAAAGATGAGGGATCAAGTTTGGCCGTATCTTCAATCCCCTCCCGGGGTTCATGCTTCTTCTCGTTATCGGCTGCCTTTCCGGCTGGTCTGAAGTACAAGTAGCTGCGGGTCTATTAAGATGTTCGAGGGAGTCTGAAGAGGCTTTTGTCAAAAGCAAATTTTCCCCGGCGACGGGACCGCTTCACCGAAAGGTTCAGGGTTGCTTTTGGAAGAAGAAGACGCCAACTCTTCTTTTCCTGCTTGAGCCCGCGGCCGAGCCAAGACCAGAGTTCCCCGCAGAGTTACATAGATTTCATTTGCACCTGCTTGTTTTATTTCCCGCGTCCTTGTTCTTGAAAAGTTGTAACGTAACGTCTTGGACAAGACTTTCGGATCTTAAAAATCAACCCGTGACTGGTGACTGGTCTTGACAGCCCATGCAGCCATGGTTGGGAGGGGAAGGGAGGAGGAGTGGTGTTTGCCTTCTCTGGCCACTCTGGCGGTCTGTTGATAAAAGCGCCGTGGCTCACCTTTCATCACGAGTCGACGGCAAGTGCTTAGTATAACAGGGGGGGAGTAAAACAAAATTAATGGCAGAAAGTAGACCAGCGTGTCGAGAACCGCTCGGTGCAACGCCCTAGGTTGGCAGGCCGACACAGCCGCCAGCTGCATGCAATGTACTTTCCAACGCCCTTTACCCCCGAAGACCTGATTACAATATACACCCTGAGAGCCGTCCCATTTGATTTTTCTGGAATACGAATGCACCTGTTTCAAGGAACGAATCTGCCATGCCGCTTGTGGCAGCTGGCTAGTTGAAGTGTGCTGAGCCAGCGGGGGTGGAAGCGCTTTGATCACCAATGGCGTGCCGGACCAGTGCTTTCAATGTAGCATGGTAATGTACTACTATACACGCTTCGCCTGACGGGCGTCTACTACGGTACAGTACAGTACAGTACTGCAATTTGAGGATTGTTGTAGAGAGAGACCTTTTTGACGCTGTCTGAGATTGCGACTGCGGCTCGGCAAACGGTGCGACATGAGTCTTGACCGAGCCGTTTTGTTCCTCTGGCCGGTGATGCATGCACGCACAATCCGCCACGATCTCTGACATTGCCGTAAGAGACCGAAGAAGATCCTGGGGTAATATTACTACTGCACTTCATGTCATCGTAGCCGCCACCTCCCCCCTTCCCCCTGCCCCTTCTGCCTCCATTCGATCGACAAGCCTCAGGGGCTGGGCTCGCAATCGATTAGGCCTGTCCGATTGTACCTGCAGATTGCAGGCTTCCCACTGCAAGCATCTCCTGCATAGTGCTTCGGGTCAAAAGCCGGGAGGGTGTCCCGGCCGTAGCAAGGGGGGCCTTTTCCCGGGGCGGGGCGTGAGATGCGATCGAGGGTACTTTTCCCTCGCGGATCGCACGATATTTCTTTTTATTCCTATTCTCCCCCTCTCGTATTCCACTTTAGGAGAAAAAGATGATGATGACGATGATGATAAAGAAGAAGGGAAAAGCAATTGATTGTTGGCAGATCTTTGTGGGGATAAATAGATTGCTATAGAGAGATAAAATCATCGTCGGTACCCAACCCAGAGACCGAGGCGCGCTGGGACATCAAGTCGGCCCGTGAAGGAATGACGACGAGTCTTCTTTCTCCATACCCTCATTGGGAGGGTCTCTTCTCTCCCGCTGTACCCGTCCTGCAGGTAATCAATTTCGTGCTCTGACAGGAGCCTATTGGTGAGCCCGCCCGTGGGGTTGACAGCGGGACTTGCAGCCAAGGTGGTCTGAGATTGATGAGGCGAGTGTGACGCGGAGCCCATGTTCGTTCAGTATGTGGTGGTTGGCTGGGTTGGCCTACGGTGTAATGTTGCCATACCCTCTTTCTGTCTGCGAGTACGTATACTTATGGATCAGAAACCGGCCCAGACAATGTCCACACATAGACACACACACACACACACATACACACACACCACCACCACCACCACCACATAGGGCGGTGCCGAGAGTGGCGGTATGGAGGGGCCCCATAGTGAACATGACAGGAAATGCAGTGCTGGCTGAAGTTGCAGTCCAAGAGGCCGTGTCGCGCGCGCACCAACCCATGGTAGCTTGGCTTCGGCTGTTGGTGAACTTGATTTGTTAATTAAATAAAGCCCGGAGGACTCCACAGTGCCGGTGGGAATTCTCCGGTCTATTTCTCTCTTACCATGGTACACTATACTACTGCTACCATATATACATATACCCACTCACACACTCGCACGCTACAATCTGCCAGAGGAGGGGCACAGCAAGGAGATCAGGTACATAGGTGCTATGGTACAACTGGCCGCCAACAGTTGACCTGGCCATTCCTCCTTGGTATGGGTCATTAGCGGCAGAAGAACCGCCCACCTTGTTCTGCTTCCTTTTTCTTTTCTTTCTCTTCGTAACGGCTCATGGCGCGCTTGGCCTGAACCTTGAAAAAGAATGATCAGCAGGAGCTGAAAGCTTATCGACACGCCATAGTACAAAGATAGCACACGTTAATCAGGGATCCCTCTTTTGTCAGTGCACGTTTTGATTGATTGATCGATAGACGGCGTCCTTTGGTGTCGAGGCCGAGCGACGCCAGCCACGCCCCCTTCCCAGTGCTGAGAGACTAAATCAACGAGGTTCAATAGAGCCAGGGCAAGCTGTGGTAAGAAGGCCGCCTTCCTTTCTTTTGTGGACACCCCTATTTGGGGAAGATCATGACAGGGATCCTTCAGAATCGGGACAGGCTCCCCTTTGCACCTTGGCCGGATGAGGGTAGCATTCCAGGGGATGGGGGGCGGAAGAGGGGGCTGAACCCGGAGGGGGACCGTAACGGTAAACAGCGGATCGAGAGAGAGAGAGAGGAGAGAGGGTGTGGGTGTGTATCTAGAAAGGGCCCTGAAAAACAAAAAAGAAAAAAAGAAAAGAGAGGGTCCGAAAAGGAGGGTCTCAATCTCTGGCCATGTGTCACGCGTGCAAGTTTGGCAGGCTGAGATTTCGTGTCGAACGGGGCAGGGTGGGAAATTATCCCACCTCTGATCAGATTTTAGAGAGGCAAAAGACAATTATTGACATGACAGGAACAGGGACAGGATTTCAAGGGAGCGTGGTATTAAAGGAGGAACCGTCGAGGAGGATCATCAGCCGGGGGGGTAATTAAGACAGGAGCTGCAAGTCACGAGAAGAGCTACGTGATATGGTTCTGTCTATCTTCTTTTTCTTGCAAATTGGTCTGGATCAGATGGGGAAAATGGTATGGTCATGTCAGGGGCACGGGCGCGTGTGTGTCTCTTGATGTTCATCGCCCTTCTTTTCCATCCATTCGCTACCACCATACTATCATGGTCGAGAAAAACTATGGACACACACACAGTGTGGGATATCAAGGTGCTACTACTCATACTACAGCATGTCATCGCAGTAGTGCGTATGCACGTTGGTCCTACGGTACCAACTTGACATGTTGAGTTGCGGCCCCTTCCGTCTAGTACAGGATGTCCGAGAGGCGATAGACAGAGAGAAAGAGAAGGGAGGATGAGAAAGAGGAATAAAGAGGTACCACTGCTTCTGCCACTCTCCCACTACCACCCACAATATCACAATACATACTGTGCTATATAGCCCATACTATACCGTAGCCATACCATGACACCATGGCAGTAAGCTCAGACCCTACCAGGATCCGTGCAGGAACCATGCTGTGCCTTTTCAGGACCTGTCTCCCATGGTCTCGACCAGATTTGCTCAAGGTGTCAGTCAGATCAAACACATGCCATGCCTTCTGGGGAATAATGATGATGATGGTGATGGTTGGTGGTTCACAAAAGGAAGGGGAGGGAGGGGTGAGTGCAGCTGCCTGTACCGCTCAGTACACCTAAGCTAACCGATGTTGATGGTGAATGGACCAGCAGCCATGTGGTCTGTGGCAGCTGGCCCAGTGTGCTTCTTTGTCTGCTGTCCACGTAGGTGCAGCAAGTCATGCCAGGTCCGGAGATGAATGATTTGATGTGGTTCCATTGGGTTTTTTTATGACTCGCCCCTGGCCCCAGACTACGCGTAAAGTAGTAATGGTAGTAGTAGGTCTATGGTAGTAGTAGTAGTAGTAGTAGTGAAGTCTGCTCTTTCCCATATACACAGAGGCAGGCCATCCTGTCATGGTCCAGTAGCACCTGCTCCGGCCCTCAAGCTCCCTCTGGCCTCTAGCTCTGGCCCTGGAACCACCCCACCCCCCTTCCCTCTCCTCCTTCCTTCTCCCAAGGAAGGAAAGAAAGAAAAAAACACTGATCAATCCGTCATTTCCAGTACGTCTTTCACCTCTTAGGCCTCTCTTCTCTCTTTCTGTTCCAATCTTCTCCATTCCAATCCTTTCCCCTCATCCTCCCTCCCTTTATCTATGTATCATCGCACAGCAGCAGGTATCCATATCTGCTGGGCGGTTCATCATTCTGAGCTTTTCCCCTCCTACCTTATCCATCTACCCTTTCCTTCTTTATTTTCTCTTTATTAATCTGTAATTTTTGTTTCCTTTTCAAAAGTCCACCCGCCCATCCACACCCACACGACTCAATCCAGGCCTTTCCAGGTTGCCTGCCGCCAGCCAGCCTCATCACTTTCGTCTTTGCGTGTTGGTTCAAGGTTCATAAATTTAAGCGCCTTTTCCTGTCTGTCCTCCACAGGCAGCGGACAAATCGGACGAGATACCCCGAACCAAAACATCCCGCTGACTGACGCTGTCCACGTCTGCGAATCTGTTGCGCCTGTCGATTGGAGAGACTGGCCGTCCCGGAGATTGGAGTCGACAGATCTGGGGTCAGGGTCAACCCAAGCACTTCTCGAAACACGCTTTCTCCCACCACCACACACACACTCTAGCGTATCCCAGCCTTGATCAGCAGGCAGCCCTTCTCTGCTTTTGCCAGCCTTGGATCACGAGACAAGAGGAAGAGCCCAGGCCCTAGCTTTCCGCGCTGGGGGGCTCCTTGGGTCTGTTCCGCCTGTCTGTCTAATTGGCCGCAGCGCAAACTCTTGCTTCGATATAGCTCGACTCAAATTCGACTCGACTCGGCTGGCCTGGCCGGGTGCTCATGCGGTTGCTTCTGCAGAGAGCCAGAGATTTGGGTCCTGGATCCAGATCTGGGTCTGAACGGAGCATCTCTCTCGGCAGAAGCTTGAGCCTTCTCGTCCACTCTTGTGGCAGAGTTGTTGATTATTACTACCGGCCCTGACTTGACTGCCCTGGTCCCGGCTGACCCTCGTCCCTACTCAACTGGTCTCTTAACAACCCCCCCCCCTCCCCGAGGTCCAGGGCCACAACACCCCTCGACCCTCGTCGTTTCTCATCCTAATCAGTTGCGACCCTGTGTCGCATAGCGGGCCATGTCGCAGCTTGCGCACCAGAATCGGGAGCACCCTTCATCAGACCTCCTCTACTCCCAGCCCGACCCTGGCTCTGGCTCTGCCTCGAGTGGTGGTTCTGCCGGCAGTGGACCTGGACATGGACATGCGCAGCCCAAGTCTCAGTCTCACTTCCAACCCGCCCAGTCCCCATCATCTCGACCCATAACGGACTACCACCGCCCCAATGCCATGCCCTACACACCCGTCTCACCTACCACCAGCTTCGATGACCAGTATGGAAGCCCTGTTCAGGACAGCCCAACTATAGGCAGGCCTAACGCATTTGCTTCTGCTGGCCGTCCTCGCCCTTCTCAACATTCGTCTCACCCCGCCCACGTCCCCAGTCCTATCACCATCTTTCCCTTGGGTACGACTGTGTCTGGATCTGGCGCGCTGGGCTCGCCAACAACTACTCCTCTGTCAAGCACTGGTGCCAGGTAAGTAAGAGAAAGAATGGAACCAGGAAAAAATCATCATCTGCCTTCTGCCTTCCCCAAATCCCGAGTTCTCTAGCACCCACAGACAAAAGCATTACATACGCCGTGCGGGTCCAGAGATCCAGCAGATCTTTGGGCTTCTCTTGTGGCCTGGCACGCATACTTGTCTCAGTCGCTGTAATTGAACCGACTTAGTCCCTTGTGCTACCACACACTGGGCGCACGGGAGCCTCCCTCGATTGCGAGAACGACGGTGCCTTGATCTCTTGTTTTTTCTTTGTTTTTACTCGACTGCCCCAAGGGAAGACTCCTCACTGTGCAACTGAATACCGTGGTTGCGACGGCCAGAGTGTCTGTCTCGCCAACTACTTCTCGTGGACCATTGTGCTCAAGATCTACTCGACAGTGCTTCATACTGATCCACATTCATCTCCTGTTCCAGATTCCGGAAACCTGCGCCCAGCCCGCTTCATAATACCACCGCAATCTCTCCACCGACCAGTCCTACTCCAAACCGGTCCAACTTCAACCATTCGAGCGCGCACATTGCCGCTGCCATACCATTTCCAACCTCGCAAGTCGCAACGCCCACAGCTCACTTGACCGAGGCAGCTGGTATGACGGCGCACCCCCCTCAACAAGCCTCGAGAGACAGCCCCGACGCCGAGTACTCCTACTACAACAGCGATTCTTCTGGTACCGCAACACCCGAAGACAAAAAAGCAGCCAGGTTCGTGGAGCCAATCGCTTTGTGACTTTCTCACCTCCTGCGGCCAACATATAGTAGCCATCGCAGTGCAGCCCGTGTTCTTTGAACTGACTCGTCGATTAGGTCGCTGTCCCTGCGTATCCCGAATGACAACAGCAGCATATCCGATCCTGTGAACAAACTTGGAGTTAGGAGCAGCGCATCCTCCCAAGCCATACCTGGGTCATCGAGGATGGAGACCGTCAAAGGCCCTCCCCGAAACTCGTCCATAGACTCTGCCATCTCTGCCATATCCGCAGGCTCCTCGGCGTCTAAAAATCCTCAAGATGTCGCCTCAAGTCCCGCCGACATAGAAAGGCTGGTCAAGGCCGCCGGGTCGCCTGAGGCTGTGATAGTGTACCTTCTCAAGGAAAAGCAGGGCCAGTCACAACAGAATGCGCAGCTCTGGCGGTTGGTGGATAAACAGAGGGCCATGATCCTGGGACTGAACAAGGACCTGGAGCGATCCCTGAAGGAGAAGGAAAAATATAGGAAGAAGCTGAAGGATCTGGTCTCGTCACAGTCAACGCCCCCAGGATCATCGCCAGGCCTGCTTCAGGAATCGGAGGAGGGCTCCAGCTCGAACACTGCGGACGCTGCGCCTGCTACAATGAAGCAACCCATGCTCGACATACCTGCTTCCCCCAGCGTCGGCTCTGATAGGCTTTCACCTGTCGATGTTGCGATGGCACCATATCCAATTACCCCTCCAGCGGACCAGGGCAGCAATGGGCCTCCCTCTGCCGTGGGCGAAATCCTAGACCCTTCACACTTCATGCCGGAAGCCAGCGAGCATGCACTCGACCAGTACGATCCTGATGCCGAGGAGAGGGAGGCTGAGGCCCTGAGAAAACAGAGGGACATGGCCAACGAGCTGCCGTTGAATGCCCCCCTGCCACCAAGGACGAGTTCACATCGACAGCCCACGTCTCCTCGAGTTGGCCCTCCTGCTACGTCTCAGCAGGCAGCTCGCTCCGAGACGACCTCCATGACAAGGGCTTACGATGATGATGACGGTCTGTCCAATTTCCCAGCGCCACCCGCGCCACCACCGAGGAAACCACCGCCAGCACCTCTGCAGCTCAAATCCGCAAAGGCCAGCCAGCCAGTGCCCGAAGAGGAGGACGATGATAGTGATCCAGATACCGGTGACTTGCTCGAGGTCGACGAGATGACGAAAACCAAGCGAGGACGCCGCAGGACACGGCAGGAAGATGACCAGATGCGTGAGATTCTGGCCCTGAAGGAAGCGGAAGCACGGAGCCTTTCGAAGAAGAGCAAGCAAAGCAGTAGCGCCAAGGGAACACCCAAAGAGGCACCCCCACCGGACATCCAAGTGTTGAGTGAGACGCCGGCCTCTTCTCCGAGATCGTTGAACCGGCCGAATGCTCCAGAGTCATTGGGATCACTGGCTGGCGTGCTCAGCGGTCGAGGCTCAGATGCGAATATGAGCATGGGCTTGCCTGGGAGCCCGCGCCCGATCGGAGTGGGCTCAGGGCCAAGTTCGCCGCCAATTTCACCCCGAGAGACTGGTGTTGTTCCTGCCGCAACATTATCGCCACGGGCACCTCGGCAACCTATACCCTTGCCTCCGAACACCCCTCTTCAGACTCCATCACCGCAAGAGGCTCTGGTCTTGAAATCTCCTCAACCACTCAGCATTGTCAAGAAGAGGTTTGCAGATCCCGAGGCCGTTGACACCCCGACATCAAGCCGGGAGAGCACGACAGAGCGGACAAAGGTGTACAAGGGCTTCATGTCTGATGAATATCCGGACCTACTGATCACGCCAAATGCACTGATCGCGGTCGTCGTGAAGGTCGCGTCTTCGAGAATGAAACCGTCGCGCGCGAGTCTGATCTCCTTGACGCAGCTGGAGGAAGATCCCGTCTTTACCCTTGCGATCCTCTCTAGAGCGGATGGAGGAGAGCTGTGGCGAGTTGAGAAGGATTCGCTGTCTCTCGCCAAGCTCGACTCGAAGCTGAAGCAGTGTGCCGACTTCTCCGCGAGGACGCCTGATCGATCACTCTTCAGCGGGCACGCTCCGGCAAAACTGGATGCTCGCCGGCGCGCACTTGATCAGTATCTCGACGAGGTTTTCAGTACACCCCTGGACACGAGCGCAGCCATCGACCTCTGCAGATACCTGTCGACAAACGTGCTGCCGCCCAATGCCGACGAGGTGGGCTCTGCACAAGGCCACGACGAGGATGGAGGGCCAAAGCTTGGTCCCGGCGGGCGACAGTACAAGAGCGGCTACCTGACCAAACGAGGCAAGAACTTTGGTGGTTGGAAGGCCAGGTTTTTCGTTGTTGAGGGCCCTCTGCTGAAGTATTTCGAGACACCTGGAGGGGCGCACCTGGGCACGATCAAGCTTCAGGGTGCCCAGATCGGCAGGCAGTCTCATCCTCAAAACGATCCAACCTCACCGACGGGTATCAATGATGAGGCTGACAACCAGTACCGCCATGCCTTTTTGATCTTGGAACCGAAGAAGAAGGATCCTTCCACGATGACGAAGCACGTCCTCTGTGCTGAGAGCGATAAGGAGCGTGATTTATGGGTGAACGTCTTGCTCCCATGGACCAATTATAAAGATCCGACGGACGATGAGGGCAAGTCACAGGAACGGCACGGCTCGGGCTCTGGCCATGGCAAGGGATCAAGTAGCAAAAAGAAGCAGGGGCGGTCTCAGCAGCAGCAGCAGCAGCAGCAGCAGCAACAACAACAACAACAACAGCAACATCCCAGGGAGTCCGAGGACACCCTTATCGGGGTGAGCTACGATAACACCAAACAGGGCGAGATTCCATCGACTGAGTACACCGAGACGCCTCCCGTGGTGACAGTGCCATCACAAATGCCCTACTCGATTTCTGCGCCAAGAGATCCCCAGTGGATGCCTCCCGACTCGGCAATGTGGCAGAATAAGATGGGCAGCTTGGTCCCCCAGGGTATGGACGAGAAGAAAGTCAAAAAGCGGAGTTTCTTCGGCTTTGGACCCAAGCAGAGATCATCCAGCGACGGGGCAGACTCGCTCTTCAGCGACCAGGGTGGCTCTTCTGGCTCCGCCATGTATTCTGGACCGGTCCGTCGCGTGTTCGGCGCTCCCCTCGCCGAAGCTGTCAAGTATAACTCTCCTCGGGACGTCAGGGTACCGCTGCCAGCTGTCATCTACCGCTGCATTCAATATCTCGATGCTAGAGGAGCAATCATAGAGGAAGGTATCTTCCGTCTCAGCGGCTCCAACGTGGTCATCAAGCAACTGAAAGAGCGTTTTGACACCGAGGGTGACATCAATCTGCTCGAAGATGAACAGTACCACGACATTCATGCAGTCGCGTCCATGCTGAAGGCGTATCTGCGGGAGTTGCCGACTAGCATCCTGACCAGAGATCTTCACCTCGAGTTCGTGGCCGTCACCGAGATGAACACGCAACAAGAGAAGATTGCAGTACTTCACGAACTTGTGAAACGCCTTCCTCTGGCCAACGGGGCCCTGCTCAGATATCTGATCGCCTTCCTGATCAAGATCATCAACAACGCCGATCGGAACAAGATGACCGTTCGCAACGTCGGCATCGTCTTCTCCCCCACGCTCACTATCCCAGCTCCCGTCTTCGCTCTGCTCCTGCAGAACTATGAAGCAATTTTTGGCATTACGCCAGAAGAGTACGAGCTTCCATCTCCTGGATCAATGGACGACTCCACGGAGACAGGATCGATCGAAATTCCCGCGAGGCCGGCAACATCTGGTGGAGTGCGGGAGTCACCCCATCGGCACCGTCTCGCAGAGGCACTAGCTGAGCAGCGGAGGGGTAACACGCCGCCCCCTGTTGGCGGCTTTTCACAGCTCAGATCAACGCCCACTCCACCTCTGGCCCAGCGCTACGAACCGAATCCATATGCGCAGCAGAACGGAAATACGGGTCTCTCGACACGCCCAGCCTACGAGAGCATGCTGATCACCCCGGGTTCTGACCCGAGCCAGTACTACCTCGCACAGCAGCGGCAAGGCGGCGAGAAGACAGCTGGCTATGACCAAGCCTATAGCACGAGGGCCAGCCGACGGGAGAGCTCCATGCTCATGGGTCTACCGCCTAGAGGCTTAACGCCCCAGGGCTCTATGTCTCGCCTTCGAGAGGAGACGCGATACCAATGAGAGGGTACGCGCAATAACGAATCTTGCACATTGAACAAGAGCATTTTTTTTCACACCGCATCAACCTGTATTTATCATACATGCACAGCATCTACATCCCATTTACCATTTACGAGATACCATTCATCTATCAGAGCGAAGAGCGATTTATATCCTTTCTTCTTTTTTTCTTCTCCCCTGTTTTTCTGTTTCTCCCCCAGCAGATACGCCCAATCGACGCCAGTCTATGATATTCGCAGCATTTAGGCCCGTGTGGCAGGAAAACCCTACGCACTGGCATTCGGCCCCGATTTGGCATGCCAGGGGCACGACGCGCAGAATAATACTTTAATCACACACTCTTTGGTCCTGTGCAGACTGCATGCTGGCCCCAGCAAGTTCACTTTGGAATATCTTTTTGTTTTTTTTTCGCAATATTCATGATACCACGGGACGAAAGGCGGGAGGGGGAAAAGAAGGTCCTGGACGAGAAAGTTAAAAAGAGTCAAGAGTCTACTATACAACTTACCCGGGCGGCACAAGTCTTTTGTTCTAGTTTCCGCTATTTCTTATATTACGGAGTTGACAGAGACATCAGACAGGCGGAATCTCTCACCCTCAGCAAATTTTCTGTTTTTGATGGCGGCTTTTTTGTCCTTTATTTCCTTTTCCTTCTTTTCTTTATGATTACCCAGCAGCCCGCTTCAGGCAGCTGCTTGGGCGGTATTTCCCTTTCTGCATCGGATGGCTGGTGGTCTTCTGCGGATGATTTGTCTTCGCTGGTGGAAACGCCGACCGTGAGTGGGGTTGGTGGTTTGATCAAGTCAATTCAAACGGGGAGAAGCCGTGTGGAACGATTCTCAAAATGTCACGCGCACATGTGATTGTGTTGATAAGAGTGAAAAATGAAGAAATTGCGATAGAATTTCCATTCTTGCCATGCTAATATCACTCTCAGGTGAAAGAACAGTGTAGACATGCTCGGATCAGATCAGTGCCTGAACCTCGGGGAGGATGCGAATTTGACAAGGAAAAAAAGATCAAGAAAACTGCCCATTGCCTGCCATTCATTCCCTAGGGTATATCATCATCCAATATTTCGCCATCCCAGTCCCTATTGTTTGCGGTTCGTTGTACAATACATAGTAGTAACTCCAGATACACAAATTCTTTGCAGTCTGACAATCACGCTTCGGTTGGCCTCACGGACGATGTCAAAATCCAAACTCCGTTCGCGTAAAGAAGTCACATCGCAGTCGTCAAAGTAAATAATAAGAAGAATGAAAAGGGGAAAAGTGGCGAGGCCTCGGGTTTTCACCACTTTGTAAGGCCAACGCCTACTACGCCTCCTTCAATAGTGATACCGCCCCCTGGACCTCCTCCGGTCCTCAATATCGATAGTAATTCTCTCCCTCTCGACCTCCTCGCGCCGCGGAGGGCTCGGTGGGCGGGGCGGCAGAGACTGCTGCCTTCTGGGTCCCTCGACATAGCGGTACTCGTAGTTCCGAGGGCGGTACACGGGGACGAGTCTCTCCCTTTCGATGACGAGCTCCCTCTCGCGCTCAGCTATCTCGGTGCGGGCTCTGCTGCTTGTCCTCCGGGAGGTGGAGGATGCGGAGGAAGACGAGGAGGAGGACGAGCTTCTCTTGGAAGACTTCTTTGAGGTGACGGAGGGCTCGACGTCTACGGCGATGACGTCGATCTCATCGCGAACAGGAGGGGGCGGAGGAGGGGGCGGAAGCATGAATACCGGTGGTGGCGGCGGTGGAGGGAGGAATACGGGTGGTGGCGGTGGGGCTGGTTGCTCGATCATTGGCGGTGGCCTGGGTTGGGGAGGAGGCGGCGGTGGTGGAATGACTCTTGTGATTCTGCGCTTGACGGTCACGCTGCCTGGTACGGGTGGCTCGAGGTAGACCACCTTCTTGGCGTGGCGGTACTCCTTTGAGGGCACTTGAGAAGCAGGCAGTCAGCGATTTGTTTTTCCCTTTCTTGTTCATCTATTGTTCTGCATAGAGAAAAGCTCTATGGATATGATGATATTACAGCGGAGAGAGTGCATGGGCTTGGACGAGGTGGGGGAATACCATAGTCAATGGGCGCATAGAAGTACATGGTGAAAAATGGTCTGGACGGTATCGGGACCAAGTGACACACACGAAAAGGTACAAGAAGAAGAAGACGGGTGAATAAGAAAGGTCGACTACTGACTGATGAGATGCGACGCGAGTGCAAGCAGTTCTCCGGCCTTGAGGGTGACGAATTTGTCTCTGCTGTTGACACTGGGGACCAGAGGCTGATGATATATATTCCGGCACGGGAGCAGCGGCGACTACTCCAGAAACCAGAGCTAAATCTGGTAAAGAGGCTGGGTTTCCGAGGGAGGTTCAAGAGAGGGAGGAGGAGGAGGAGGATCTGACGGCCACAAGGTCTGACGATGCGGGCCGAGGGGCGGTTGGGATGACAGGCTCTATGCACTCCTCAAATATGGATGGGGGCAGAGGTGTTTGTGTAAAAAGAAAAGACCCAAAATAGCAGATCTTGTTCGTGGTAGCGAGGAGTTGTTGGAGAATTAAGAAGGAGAATAAAACAAGTGTGGCCAGCAAACGGACGGTCAGGAGAGATATATACTATATATCAAGATCATATACGAAGTACCATAATACGACAAGCACAGCCATGTGCAGTGGGTGGAAGTGGGCAAGTGGGCAGGAGCGGGTCACGTCAAGGTCTATTGAGTCTAGAAGCCGTGGCTCTGCTCGTGGAAAGAATGACACTGCCCTCCTGGTTGCCCCTCCCCTGCGCACTCTTTCGTCACTTGTGCATACATGCGCCTTCTCCCCCCTCCTTCCCAAGCAGAAAATAAGCCTCCCTCCGTCTACTGATCTACGTTAGTGCGCCAAGGTACCACAGTACCTACTCAAGTAGGCCACCCACAAGAGCTGCAACATCTTTTTCCTGCCCATCGCCGACAGGGGATCGTGGCGCACCGAGGACCCTCGGGTACTATGTACTTTACACACGCAACGTAATAATGGGCCCTTCTTTCGCCTGACGAGCGAGGGGTCGAAGGTTGTTGCGTCGCTCAGAGAAGCAAGTGTTTGCACACCACACCAGGACGAAGGCTCTCTTTAACCCTGTCACGCTGGATGAGAATGGGAGTGGATGGTGCATGCTGTGTCGTGGCCGTGGCAGTGGGTTGTGGTTGGACAATCGATGAGACCTCCTGTCAGCCGATGACGTTGGCCTGCAGACAAGAACACGACCTAAAAGCAGGGAAGAATGATGTGAAGGGGGGGTAGGGGGGGGGCCAGTTTCCGGGGTCTTCTGTCCTGGCTACCGTGGCCCACGTCTTGGTTTTGGGATGAGAGTGGTTGCATCGACTGTGCGCCGCCCTCCCCTGCAGGTAGGGTCCTGGTGGTTCCGCGCTCCCTGGCCAACATCGAACATTTGCCGTAGCTAGCCCGGGATGCCATCAAGGCTTCACTCGACGTGATTCGGTGATACTGGGTCTGCTCAGGTTCTGTTCTTCTGTTCTTTCTCTTGTGGATCCGGGACTCCATGGTAGCTTACGGGGGGCTCTCCCTCTTCTGCCTCTTGGCCGATGCTCAAACCATGCAATCCTCCAAGTGGACGCCCTGCAGGAGGCTGGCCCCCTCGAAGTCGCTGATAAAGATAGAGTTCGGCCCGGCGTGCAGCAGCCCGGCTTCAAGTCCAACGGCCAACTTTCCCAACCCTGTTCCACCATGTCCGTGGGTAGGAAGTATACGGGAAGAGAGAGCAAAACAAGGCTGAGCCCGGCTGGTTGGGCCATAGGGCATCACTGATTGAGTGATTTTCTCTTCATCTTTGCCTTTGGGCTGCGAGGGCGGGTTTTTGGCTTCCAGAGGTTCAACGAGGTCTGGCTGGGGCTGGCTGCTGTGGTCACCCGGTGTTTAGGCTTGTGCCGCGGTGGCGGCGGTGGATCTATCCGAGAGCTGGAACATGGCTGGCGATCTGGCTGGCTGCAGAAGAAAGCTATGCTCTGCTGCCTTGGTTAAATCAACCCTATCATGCTATGTTTGAGGTTTGGGCATGAATACTTGGCCTTGCCTCGGTGTTTTTGACCTGCCAATGAGCTCAGAAGAGGTGATACAGTGCATATCGCTAATTTACCACGAGATGTAATCACATGACTATCGAGCTTCATAGCAGAAAACAATAAATAAGAAGAAAAAGGGAGGAGAGAAAGAAAAAAAAAAAGAAGAAAAAAACCGGAAAACAAACAAGAAAAAAGGATCAAACAAAACATACAACACCGGGTATTCGCTAATGGTCACCCACTTAACTACTAATCCGGCGGTTAGTGGCTTATTTAGGGGAGAGCAGACGGGATCCCAAGTTCTCCACTACCTATGGTCGTATGTGCTTGAAATTCTGTGTTGCAACCTTATAATGGCAGAATCTAATGAATGGATTTACCACCATTACAACAATTCAGGCCCTTTTTCAAAGCGATGTATGTCCCTCCATCATCTGCCAGTCTCGCATGACACGAGGCATCCACTTGCGGGAACAGGTCTTCTTGAGACACGTACAATCCATCTTGGAAAGCTAGAAGCAAGTCGAGGATCATATAAGTTGTTCTCTTTTGCGCTTGCAGCCAGGCAGTTACAGATTAATGGCACTGGGCGGACTCAAAGATGCCCATGGCTTTGACCTGCTCAAGCTGACCTCGGGGGTGCAAAGCATTCAAACCGGGCTTAGATGCCTCAGTCGAAAAAGGAGAAAAAAGGGAGGAAGAAAAGCACGTGCTACAACGGCATGAAGACTGACCACGTTGGGCATCCAAAAGAATATATGAAGTTGTGCAAATGCTGGTCACATTTGTTACAATCTTACTAGCCTATATGTACAAGAGCCACCCCGCCCCTCACGCCCAGCGCTTGTTCTGACGCAGAAGAGGAGCCGCCCGCTTCTTGTGCGACCTCTTCGCCTGGGCCTTGCCGCGCCTCTGCGACGAGGACCCGCTGAGGACATCGCTCGCGGTCTCGTTCGACGAGTACGGGTTCGGGGCGCCGGTGGTCACGTTGTAGGTTGCGCTCGTGGGCACGACGTCGAACTGCACGGTGGCGTTGCCCTCCCGGAAGGTGCTGACGCTGGGGCCGACGGTGGTGTAGTTGCTGGCGATGCCGACCAGGCCGGTCGCCACGTCCTTGCCGGCCAGGACGCGCTCGAACATCTCGAGGGCCAGCACGGGCTGGTAGAAGGGCACCTCGTGGCCGCTGTAGTAGACGCGGACGAAGGCGTAGTTGTCGCTCTGTTTCACCTGGCCGTGGACAATGTCGTCGGAAGTCGTGATGTTGGTGAAGCCGGCCGAGTTGAAGCTGGTGGCGTTGATCTTCTCGGCCACGGCCTGGCCGCCGAGCCAGTTGCAGTTGTCTGGATAGATTATGGGGGGTTAGTTCGGCTGATATTTTTTCTTCTTTTTCTTCTTCGAGAAAACGAACTACAGACTGGGAGTCCTTGAGAAGAGGAGGAGAAACTTACAGTCCGCATCACCGGCATAATGGACCACATAAATACCCTGAGACACAAGCTCTCGCACCGCCTCGAGGGTCCCATCCTCCCTGTCGTCGTCACCAGTGCTGCCAAAAGCGGAACCGACATAGTCCGACCCCTCGGTAAAGTTTACAAAAGCACCAATCGCCGCCTGGACTTCAGGGGTGTTGAGGTAGTCGACATAGAACTCATAGGGGAATGGATCCGGCTGCAGCTCGCGGATGTCGTACTCGTCGCGATCTGCTGCGTCGTCCAGCACGGCCTCCACCTCGTAGTAGCAGAAGTCGTCGGCATAGGAGCAGATCTCGTTGATGCCGGTCTCGTAACACGATACGGTTAGATCGTAGCAGTTGCCAGCTCCGTACATGCCATTGTACATCTTGGCCTGCGTAGAGGCATCAAAGGGGGAGTAGTCATCTGTCATGCATTAGCACCTTACTCTCGAACCAGACATAAAGAAGGCGAAAATACTGACATGTGTTGCCTGGGTAAACGGTAAAGTTATAGTAAGCTGCATATTGGATGAGCGGGTCATACCAGCCATTACCGATCATGACCGAGGCGAGGTTGATCTCATGAGCACCCGGAAGCGAGCCGTTGCGGATGGCGGCGTTCTGCGTCTCAATGTACTCGTTGAAGATGGGACCATAGTGTCCACCGTAGGACTCGGTGGTGAAGTGGAAGGACTCGCGTGAGTACTGCGGATAGGCGCCCATGAAGCCCTGCAAAGTCTTCCAAAAGCGCGGGGCCGCGGCCGAGGTCGAGTTGGCCGTGTCGAGCAGGCTGGCATAAGAGTACGTGCCACAGTCCAGATCAGCGGCGTAGTCAGGGCACGTCTCGCTGGGGAGCTGGACGACGTCGCCGTAGTCTGATACGTAGGCCGGGACAGCGTCAGAGTAACTGAAGCCCGTGCCGGTCGGCTCGTCGATGAAGAGCATGTTGCTGGCGTTGTTCCAGGAGTACGGGTTGTTGTACCTAGTCAAGGTGAGCGGGAGAGGTTCTTCTTCATTACGAAAGAGGCGTCTTGAGCGATCCAAGCACTAACGTACAGGTTGCCATCATAATCGACGCCACACGGCCCATTTTCTTGAAATAGACCGATCATAGACGAGGAGCCCTGAGGCAGGTGGTGACAACGAAGATCAGCAATTCATTCTCCCTTTTTTCCAAAGAGCCGAGGGTCTCAATGCCTCAGGAGACTTACAGGGCCGCCATTGATCCAAACTGTCAGCGGAGCAGTTGTAGGATCCTCATTGCGAGCTTCAAAGAACCAAAAGAAAATGTGTTCGTGCTCGGCGATGTCGACATATCCAGAGTAGGACTTGACCCCCGGCGTAGTCTCACAGATCCCATCAGGAACCTGCTTGGACCGCACAGGAATGCTCAGGTAGCCGGTGGTCTCGTTGAGGTCCGTCGGCGCAGACACGAACTGTGCATGGGCAGTGTGCGCGGCGAGCCAAGAGGCTGCCAGGAGGGCCTTGCTTGTCTGCTTCATCTTCCTGAGCCTTGGCATCGAACTCGAGGATCTCGAGATTGGCTCTGCTGACCTGGCAAAGGGAAAGGAGAGAAAACACCCTCCCTTCCCCTCAAAGATAAACAAATGCTGTGCTGCGCATGGCCTTCTAATTAATTACGCGGTGAGCCACCCCAGCGTTTTCTGGCTTGCCGATTGCGTCACACTGCGAACCCCATATAAGCCACACCAGGAAGGGCAATCTGCACTGGAAAAGTTACGTAACTGTCGATAACCTACCATACAAGGTAATTACAGCGCCGTTGGGCGAGGGGATCCCACTGCTGCGGCCCTGTAAATACAGGCTATATGTCTGCAATACGGCCGGTATGGTACGGTACTATCATTCTGGTTTGATTAAAATTACGGCCTGGGGAGAGATAAGATAGCATTTGGCCCTGGCAGTAGTAATCCGTCGATTGACCCCACACCGCTAGCTACCTTCTGTTCTGCTCTTAGCGCCAGGGTCTAAGACGCCTAGATGCGCAGGCAGAAGAAGCAAGTTGGTGATCATATCGGATCACGGCAAGCTCAAAGCAACGTTGGGTGCGCTGCCTCTTGCCAAGTGTAGCGGGTGGTTTTATAGCGTTCCAGTTGTAAGTGTGATGTGAGTTGTAAATGCGAGAAACTCACAACTCGACAATGTGGAGAGGAGGAGACCTTGCTTCACCAGATAAGAAGGGAAGCCTGGCTTGCCCGGGATGGAGCCTTGATGGGGCAGATAAATCTCGAGTGTACTCAAGTGGTAATACAACTCCGAGATCTTCAATTCATTGAACTGGAGACCATTTTTGCTATGAGTGTCCTACAGGGAAACGAAAGTGATTTATAAAAAGGGAAGAATCTTGATTGAGGGGGAAAGCAAGTCGCCTGAGATTTAAGAACCAAGTGGCTTCTTTTTCCCCATCTGACTGGTCTCTTCTCATGGTCTTCTTGACTGAGACAGACCCAAGATACGTCCAGATCATGGACCTTATTATATTTGTTCAGCAGACAGAAACACTGTAGCAAAGGAATCAGTCGCCATGGATCCCAGTGGTTGAAAGACTTCTGGACAATGGCAGCAGAGCGCAGTGAAGCTTGCCCAACAATTAGAAGCTTGGGAATACAGCTTGTAGAAAATAGAACCTCATGATCAGCACCCGTACAGGAGGAAGAAATCTTGTTTGTGACTATACATTACGATGTGAGCTCTCAAAATGAGACACCATCAAATTGCTATTGCATATGATTTTTCTCCCCCTCTCTTTCTTGTGCCTCGAAATATATGTAAAGATCGAGACTCGTTCTGCAAGAAAGTCGGTCTGCTCTTAAATTGACTTGCTGACATAACCAACAGATCGGCAGACAGGGGGGTAGCTGTACACCCCGCCACGCCCTGCCTAATTCAACCCTTGCTGATGCTTGCTATTGTCTGTGGTTTAAACTGTTTGCCCATCATCCCGCCCTGACGACGTCCTGATTTCCAATACTCAACAACTACACCTTTGATTCTGTGGGAGCTCCCCTTAAGGCCACCATGTCTTCCTCCCCTACAATCAACATCGAGTCTGCTGAGCAGTTCAACCAACTGCTCAGCAGCACCAAGGTCGTCATTGCAGACTGTATGTTTGCCCCCGCTTCCCCGACCTCCCCAATGTATTCCTGGACGCCCGTGATTAGCCTCGAGGAAGTCAATGGTTTTCCAGTTGTATAGAATGCTGACTTGACTTGAACTTCTCACAGTCTATGCCGACTGGTGCGAGCCATGCAAAGCCATTGCACCCGTCTTCGAAGGGCTCTCAGCCCGAATGTCCAGGGCCAACCTCATCGCCTTCCTCAAGATCAACACCGAGGCACAGCAACAAATCGCCTCCGCCTACGCAATATCAAGCATCCCCACCTTCATCGTGTTCCGAGATGGCAAAGTGGCCGAGAGGGTCCAGGGTGCCGACCCCACGAGGCTGAAGGCCCTTGTCCACAGGTTATGGCAAGAAGCAAAAGCCGCTGTGCTTGAAAGCCGCAATGGTGGCAGTGACCCCGTCGCCGGCAGCAGCGGCAGCAGCGGTGGCGGCAGCAGCGGTGGCGGCGGCAGCGGTGTTGGTGCCTCGGCCCTGGAATGGCGGGGCGCGGTTCTGCCGCGTGGTTACACGGACGTCACGGATCAGATTGAGTTGCCAAGGACCGAGCTGCTCAACTTTGACGAGGAGTTCGGCAACGTGCGCGTGCTGCTCGACTCGAGCAAGCCGGGCGCGCTGAGTGGTGGCAAGAAGACAGACAAGGACTGGGTCGTGAGCGACACGGATGAGCAGCTGCTCCTGTTCACCCCGTTCATGTCCATGTTGAAACTGCACACACTCCAAGTACGCCCCCTCCTCTAGCCCCCTCCCAATACTGCCGTTTACCCAACATCATGGCTGATCGACAACTGTCCCTGTGCTAGATCACTTCGGTCAAGGACGAGGACGAGGAGGTTATGCGGCCAAAGGTCCTCAAGCTGTTCACGAACCGACCCCACAACCTGGGATTCGACGATGCGGAGGGCGAGACCCCGACGCAGCTGATCGAGTTGACCGAGAGCGACTGGAACGCAGACAGCACGGCCAACATCCCGCTGCGATTCGTCAAGTTCCAGAACATCAACAGCCTGGTCATATTTGTGGAGTCTGGAGAGGGAGAGGGCGAGAAGACCCGCATAGACCGCATCCGCGTGATCGGTGAAACTGGCGAGAAGCGGGACATGGGCAAGCTGGAGAAGATTGGTGAGGATTCTGGTGCCTAGGAGGTTACGGATAACATCACTCCTGAGCTTGGGCCTGATGCATCTTGATGAGGGTCGTGTGTACCCTGTTCTTCCTCTGGAGAAAGATGGCTAAGTGAAGCATTGCGAGTCTGTGTGGAACGAAGGGGGATGAGATACCCAGCACGAGGATTTGCAATGACATTTGTTAACGACGAATTCATGCCTTGGCGCGGAGCTCATGAAGTCTACTACTACTGCTACCTTGAGACGCGCTTATGGATAGACAAGAGTCCAAGCCAAAGATAGAAAGAGAAGAATGGGAAACCCTTCTGATATATCTCTCCTACCTCTCGAAATATGGTCCATTAACGCTGAAGGCGCCAGACTGAAGCAAACCTGTCATGCATTATGACACCCGTCCCTCCAATCTGCCCCTTCGTAACAGCTCAAATGACAGTGTTCACAACGGTCTGCAAAGGAAATGTCCGGCCTCCGCGCCACCACCCAGATCACTCGCGGTTCCAGTAAAGGAACCGACGCACACGACCTGAGGTGGATGGGACTGGCGTGGAGAGCCGGCTGCAATTTTATCGATCTGTGGCATAACTGACACTAGAGATCCACGGAGGAGAGTCAGGATTCGAGCAACACGGGTAATGTTTTGAGAGTTATGCCGCCGCACGAAGAAAGAAAAAAGAGGAAAGGAAAGGAAGCGAAGCTTCGCAGCCGCCCGGTGGAAATTTTTATGCCTGGCGGCGCGCTGCCCCCACTTCCCCTGCAGTGGGTCCGCCTTGCTCTGAGTGGACGCCTTACTCTGTAGGGACTAAGGCCGGATCATCAAATCTTCCTGCTCCGACCTAGCAAGCCCGGTTCCTGGCCCTTCCCCATCCTTCCCATCTCGGCTCCGGCAAATGGGATTGAGGAAAAGATTGGGCTGGTGGGTGTGGATGGGTCTTTACCGTCCTCCTTTTGTCCCGGAGCTCTTTGACACATGCAGACCACGTCGGCGTGGGACCTCGTGCGGCGCCCAGGGTGTGGCTCGTCATCAATATTTCAATCTAAATCCCCGTCGATACCAAATTTCCTGATCCTCCAAAAAAGGTGATAGTGAATTATTACTGTGGCACCGCCCCGACATTGGATATTTTGGCCGTTCCCCCCCCCCCCCACCAACGATCGTGACCCAATGGTCGACGGCGGGGGAAAAGGAGACCAGCAGGTAACACACACACACACACACACACATACAACAATACACTATACAACAATACACCCACACCTGTCCACGCAAGCCATGCACGCCATGCACGCAATGGCACGCCGTCAATCTGGTTCGGCTGCAGGTCTGCCGGGTCAGTTTGTTAGCGGTCTGACGTCCACCGGGGGGCTGTCAAGAGGGTCTGCACTGGGAACAGATGGACGGTTTGATGTGATGCTCGACAGGCCATGACTCTGACATTATCTCACTTGTTCTCCGTATAGTAGGAGCCGATGGCAACCACGTAGCAGATGAAGAGAGCGATGCCAGGTGTCCTCGAGTCTTGCACGACTTGGTAATGCACCATGTTGGTCCGAATACAGCAGAGGATTCGGATCTACAACCTGTCATCCCACTGGGCAACGTCATCCTCCAGGGCACTAGGACGCAGTTATTGGCACCTTTCGGCCAGTCACGTCTTCAGGAATGCCCTGCAGGCGACGGTCCTAGTCAAGAGATATGCTGAGTCTGGATTATGCAGAGTCCTCTATGCAGGAGACTATTGTCACGGGCATGATAGAGCCAGTGCATGCAGTGCATGGCTCTTGTCATCATCTAAACCTCAAGGGACCATGCTCCTCGTCGACGATGACCACTCTCTGTCTGGCTCTCTTTCTATCTCTCCATGTGTGTGTGTGTGTGTTTCGCCCAATATAGTGTCCAAGGTTAGTCGATCACTATTACCGAGACCGGGATTCTAATCAAACTCGCCTGCTACCATGCTCCAGATCTGTCTCCACGGCGTCAGATCGCAAGCGAGAGGCAAATCTTGCTGGACACTTGTAATCGCTACCGTACTATAGTACTTATTCGACCAAGAGGGCTGGCTGTCCGCGGACCGCATACAGCTAATGGCTGCTCGTTGCAGTTCCCAACCCGACCTTCAGGACGACGGTCGTCGGCGCCTACGTTTCCTCCGACGGCAATCTACCGAGAAACAGTTCCCCAGCACCGACAGAGTTTCACAAAAAGGGACCTCCCTGTTCGGTGAAGCATGCCTCTTCGAGCTGTCGACTATTGGGAGGCTCCGTACACGATCCAGATCCCAGAGGGTCGAGCTGGCGTGGCCCGCAGCCATAATAGGATAATAACCAGCCAATAAAGCCCTCCTGGCCAACCAGGGACAGAGAAACAACGAGTAAGCAACCCCAAGGGCCACTTTTGCGCATCACCTGCTCTGAAGGCGGCTTCGCAGATTGATGCAATATCTGCAAATTTGCTCTCATCTCCTCGCATCAGGTAATATCTTCAGCCACACACCCATGACCCATGTCGAGGCCATGATCTTAAGCTTAGATCCATGCTCGATTTCCGCGCAATCTCTCTGCGAATCACAGGGCCCCATGGCTATGGCTGTGGTAAGCTTTCCCGTTGCGGAAGACTTTGTCGGTTCTGATTGCATGCTGGGTTCTCAATCGGTCGAGGAGCCATGACCAATCTGCACTTTTTCAGTCAGAAAGTGTCGGCCCCCTGGGCCAGCTCATTTCTGGCGCTCTGCCCGGCATCATGTGCAGGCCTTACTGCACGTTCTGCTTGTGCAGGGCGTCTGTGTGTCCAATGTCGAACCGACGGGACCTCTTATTCTGGGCTTTCAATAGTACGCCGGATATCCCCAAAACGGATATAGTGCCGACGCAGGTTCGAATTTCGATATACTACAGTATCGACTCCGTCTCTCTCTCTCTCTATCTCACACACATAGTCTCTTTGGTTGTTTTATTATTTTCTATTTTCCTTTTTGCTAATTATTATAATCCAACTCTCCCTCCCTCCCTCTATCTCTTCTCATCGGCATCTGTCTGCTCAGAACAAGGCACGGGACCAACCATACTTGTTGACTGCTTGCTGACGACGATCCATGCCACTGCTACGTCTCACCACGGGACCACGCAATAATATATTATATTTTCCACATCTCAGATATTCTTTTCCGGAACCCCGCACCGGCCCTTTCCCACTTGACCTCAAGCCCGAAAGCTTGGAAACCCACGAGCTTATTCTCTAGGTTGCAGGGCTTGGTAGACAAGCAACTAGCCATATAGACGCCGGGTCCCGGGCTACTTGTTGAAGGGGAAACTTGCAGTAGGCTGAGCACGCGAGCCAGAGCGTTTGACGATTATTGTTCGACGAAATATCTTATTCCCCCCTGCTTTCGGTTATTCTCGATTCTTCTCTCCTTCGAATATCGCGGGCTGGACACTCTCTCACCACGACAAACGGCACGGGTCTGGACAGCCCTGTCGTGCCGTGCCGTCTCGTATCGTGTTGTCTTTTCGACGTAGCCGACAAAGAAATTGAGAATTGGACGAGACACGGGCTTCGGATGCGACCATTAGCATAAAACGGCAGTGAGCAACAGAAGAATATCTCGCAGCCAGAGAAGGGCATCGGGAGTGATATGTTTTCGTCTGGATCGAGCTCTGCTATCCTTCCCGCCGTCATACCTGCTTGACTCCCTTTATTCTTTAGCTACCATGAGTGTCCCGATCACGACAGACACCACTGCACCAGGCTCGCTTTTACCACCTCTCCGGGTCGCACCCAAGATGACAACACCCACCGCCCTGCATAGATTTACCCTCCTCCCACCAGAGCTGCGGAACATCATCTGGGAGCTGTCTCTTCCCGAGCCTCGCGTCCTCGACATCTACCCAGCCTCAGCATCCCAAAAGACCCTACCGCAGCAGGGCCTGCGCTTTGCCAACCTCTACACCGAACCACCGCCCGCCCTCGCCGCTGTGTGCCGAGAGTCTCGCTCACTCGTGTGCCATCACTACCGACCGCTGACGCTGGGGAAAACAACAAAGTATGTCGACCTGAACAGGGACATGCTGATGCTGGAGTCATGTCTCTTTGGGCGGGACCTCATGCGCACGCTCCTCTTCATGAGCCAGATCCCGCTGATCAGGGAAAACCTGCAGAGCCTGGTGTTCGGGACGTCCTTTGGCGTGCACACCGGCGTGTGGCATCCCGTGCTGGGCTGGAAGAAGCTGACGAGGGGCAACATGGGAAAGTTCCTCCAACGCTTGGGCGCATTCCCCATGCTGGAGCGGCTCGTGTTCGTGGTACACCAAGAGATGCATTTCGAGGTGTCCGAGATGCCCTCGCCCAAAGCCATCGGCTCCAAACTAGGCCGGTCGGCGCCCGATGCAGATGGAGACCTGGTGCGGAACACAACGGTGTACCAGGTGGGCTCGAGGCCACCTCCGCCTCGGGCCTTACCCGGCAGCAGAGACGACAGACCATCGACACCCCCTTCCACCCCTCGAAGATCACAGACGCCCATCTCCCCTTCAGGTCCTCTGGACCCTGCCTTCTACCTGATAGATGGGGACAGGAGGAGCAGTAAGGGCCACTTCTACCGCGTCCCGTGGACGACCGAGAAACCGTGGCTCCCGCATGCCAATGACATCGCCTACTACCCCTCCTGTGAAGCTGACGAGGATGACAACAGCATCGACGCTGCTCATGAAAGAAAAGAGGCAGGACCATCAAAGCGCACCGGGAAACTTGTGCCGACCAGTGATGACTGGGTGCGCTTCCGGCGTGCCTTTAGACACGCAATGGAGACCGGGCTGGAGCTGGGTTTGGCGGAATCCGTGACGAATTCGTGCCCATTCCGGAAACGAAAACGGAAGGACGAGGTGGGAGGAGGGGGGGACAAGAATGTACCGCTACAGACGCCGAATAAGAGGCGGAAAGTGGTTATGTTGGAGGGAGGCTGCAAATTGCCGGCGATTGAGGGCGCGAGCCTTGTGTGGCGGTATTCGTTGCCAACATGAGCCTGGGTTTACATATTAATACGTAACCTATACAAATATTTACACATTATTTTGAGTTCTTTTTCTTCCCTTTTCCTTTCTTCGTGTTTTACAGACCTTTCCACTATACTAAAATGCGACATCACCTACAGTATATTATACATTCAGAGCAACCTTAATTATAAATTTCAGAAAGGGAAGGAGAAAAGTAGCAAGGTAGCATGCCATGCTAGCTTTGCTCAGGGTAGAGAGGCGTTGAGAGAAGATCTTATATCGTTCAACAGCCGGACAGGAGACAAGTTAGATGGCCAAGCACACAAGCTTATTCTGGCAGATGAAAGTTTCATACAGACCGAGTTTCAGATGACGTTACCGCGTGTAAGTTTTAATACCGATTCTATCCTGACAAAGTGCCCGGTTGATGGTAAGGGCCTGTATTGCTGCTTCATCTGGGTCTCTGGAGGGCCTCAAGACGAAGCAGTCACCGACTTGAAAAAGTATGCCCAGTAGGATGTGGGGGGCGGGCTAGGTGTCCATTTATGGAAACCAAGCCTGTCCCGAGTGATTCCAATGACAATTCCACGAACTGCTTAGAGAAAGACATGTGGAGGGCCCACATGTACTCAGCCTCACCTCGAACTCTCGTCCAACGCAGTTTTGCAAGTCGCCAAGTAAGCCAAGTAAGTACACACAGAGACTCATGTTCCATTGGGTAGCACTGAGGCAGCTTCTCAAGCTCCTGACATGAGTTGAGCAGGCCACCTCCATCGGAGAATTGTGTGCATAATGATCACTCCATGTTGGCACATCCATGTGACTCAACAAGATAATCACCCCATTGAGGCGTTAGCATTTGCTGCTCGCAGGTGTAGATATTGGTCTTATCATTTTAGACGAATTTCTTCTGAAGTATATTCTCGTGGCGTGTTCGTGGTTTTTAAACAGCAAAAGTCGTCTTCACTTTATCATCTTTAGGCCAGGTCAGAGGCTTTCAGTGAGGTGGCAGACCAGCAACACCGTCGTTGAGGATAGCGGGCGTAATAAGATGTGGGCCTTGGTTTTCGAGAATGGTGTACGCCAGACGGGATCATCAATGACCTGGATGGAGTAACAAATTATTATCATCATCTATATTTAAGTTAATACATTTTTGTTTTTGTTTATTTGGTGCACAACGGTAATGTCGCAAGCCCCATGCCTATGCCTGCAGCCCTGGCTACGCAACCGTCACACATAAGCCCCTCGTTAATCCTCCCCTCGAGACTGCTGTCCCTCAGCCTCTTCTTGTTCTATTCTCCTTGGCGCCTTGCCGTCTTCGTCCTTCTCCGGAAGCCACCTGACAAGCAGCGTGTACCAGACGGCCAGCAAAGTCAGCAACAACCAGATGGCATACCCCCAAAGCCACTGGGTCCGAGCCCCCAGAGCGAAAAGACTCGTGAACAACGCGGGTGCAAACGCTCGCGTGAGACTCGCACCAGCCAGGGCGATTGAGTTGAGGGTACCCAGGACGCGAGCGCTGGGTGAGACGTCATTGAGGGCGAGCTGGATGGCTGTAAAGGCCATGCTAACACCGCAACCAATCGCCTGAAATGTGGGCGCGAAGGCCCAGAAGGCGGCGACATCGCCGTGGCGTAAGAGGACGTTGCCGATTGGGTGGAGGGCGAAGAAGAAAGGGTAGACGACAGCGCAGGCGCGAAGGACACCGTTGGTGCCGATACGACGTTGCAGGCGCGGGAAAGCCAGGAGGAGCCAGAGGGCTTGAGCGGCGCCGCTGATGGCCATCATGATGCTGATCTGGTAAGGGAGGAGGCCAAAGCCGCCCAGGCGCACGGGCGAGAAGAGGAAGACAGGGATGATGGCCGTGTAGGCGAAGCCGAGGAGCATGGCGTGGCAGTAGATGTAGAGGACGATGCTGACGCCCGGCGCCTTGAGGAGACTGAGGATGCTAGGCCGTTCGTCCTTGGGCCTGATGACGCTGTCGCCGTTCTCTGTCGCTGTAGTGACACGGTCGCCTCTGTCCAGTGTCTCGCTCACAAACAGGGAGGATGTGAGGGCGCCTACAAAGCCGAGGCCTGCGATGACAAAACTCGAGAGGGCGTACGGGTAGTCGAGAAAGAACTGGCTGTGGCCAAACAGGCTAGGATACTGATGGGCAGGGTCGGCCAGGGCCCCTCCGAGGACGGGACCCAGCAGGAGGCCAAGGTTGCCCGAGAAGGCGAACCAGCTGAAGGCGACGGCCTGGTCGCGAGGGGACGAGATCTCGGTGATCATGGTCCTAATGGTGACGATGGTGCCGGCAAAGACACCTGCAATGCAACGGAAGAGGATCATCTGCGCCAGGGTCTTGGCCGTGCCGAAGATGGAGGTGGCGACCGAGACGCCGACGAGGCTGAAGACAAGGACGGGTTTGCGGCCGATGCTGTCGGCAGCCTTGCCCCAGAAGACCATGACCAGCGCCTGGGTGAGGGAGAAGAGCGACTCGATGAGCCCAGAGTAGAACCCCACGTCGGCGTCGGCGAGGTTTCCGTTTTCCTGGGCCATCTGGTTGATATAAGGGAAGATGGAGAAGAAGGCCATGGGCTCAATTGCTCGCGCAAAGCACAGCCAGAAGAGCTGCCACTTGGGCAGAGGCTTGTGGTGGCCATGATCATCATCCTGATGGCCGTCGCGCCGCCCTTCTCCCTCGTCTTCCTCATCGACTGGCGAGGTATAATTCGAGCTGGCGGACACGGCGGCGGGAACTGCTGCTGGGGCAACATCTTTGGTCGCGAGAAGTGGCGTCTGTTCTGTGGCCGACACAGCAGCAGCAGCGTTCTCTTGGTCACTGGCCATGGTGTTTGCAGCAGCTATCTGCGCTGCGGTTGAATTACTCAGAGTCTCATGAGGAAAAGAATTGAGCTCTCAGGGAAGGAAGGAAGCTGACTGTAAGTGGCACTTTCTTTGTTTTGAAGAGGGCTAACAGCACGAAAATCGGTATTTGTAGGATTACCTGGGTGACAAATCCCGGTAATTGCCCGGCCCGATCCCTAGGTCAGGAGAACTTTGTAACTTTCTTATTTACTATGAGAAGGATAATTCATGACGAGGCTATAGTCATACAGCAATTTCTACCTTCTATTGTTTTCCTTCTTCTTCTTCTTTCTTTCAAATAAGTACGACAGGACCTCCATGCATTCTATATGGCTTTGGCCGCATTGTATTGGGTGTCGGGTAATATAAATGTAGGTTGCATGGGGGGCTTCCATTAGGAGTGTGCACCATGCAGCAAATGCTGCTGCAGCACGTGCATGAAGACATGGTTGGTCCCAAAATGAGATAGACTTTACTTATATGAGCTGTAACCAAGGCAAATATCTGTTTATTGCTTTGTGGTGGGGGTACATGGACTCCTCATCCGGTCAGTACCGTAGAGAAATCGACATGAACGAAATGACTCGTCATATAGATACTATGAACATCGATTGTCGATATGATATATGTATTTAGGATACTCGAGGATTGAACAATATTAGAGCCAGCCGATTGTGCTCCCTTCCCACACACACACACACACACCCACCACACACCTTTCGTCCCTAAACGCCATGCTAAACAAAAATCTTGTCGTTTCCTGGTGATATTCATACGTGGGTGAGTTTAAACACCAACGGCATGACTGAAAACCCTGGCAGCCAACTGGCTGAGGAGTCTCGCCCTGTCGCCCTGTGGTAGCTCCTGTGACACAATCAAGGTTAACACCTCCTCTACAAGAGAAAAATTGAGGAACATCGCGAAGAAACTCACCTGGAAGACGGCATAGACACTCTTTCCCTTGGCATCACGGATCGCTCCAAGCCTGTTGCCAGCCACGGCACCCGCCAACAAACCAGGGACGTTGGCGATGATGAACCCCAGCGCGCCTCCACTCGCGCCGCCGAGCATCCCCCAGAATTTGCCGTTCGCCGTCCCGTTGGGATCCGCCATCCCTTGTTCCCTGAGCATCTCCTCGAACACGTCGCCGAACTGCTGCTCCTCGGCATCCTGCCTTGTCTGCTGCTGCTGCTGCTGCTGCTGGCCACCCGCATTTCCCTGCTGCTGCTGCTGGAAGAAGTTCCATGCCCAACTGAAGGCAGACTGGTTCGCCCCGGCACCGTCAGCGCCAGCCCCGGCCTCCGCGAAGGGGTCACCGCCCGCGCCGGCCTGCGAGGTCGAGGAGCCGCCGTAGAACTTGCGCTGGCTGTCGTATTCTCTGCGCCGCGAGGTGTCGGAGAGGGTGAAGTAGGCGTCGTTGACCAGCTGGAACTTGCGCGTGCGCTCAGGGCGCTCGGGGGAGTCGGCCGCCACGCGGTCAGGGTGAGTCTTCAGTGCGGCACTACAGAGAGGTTGCTATGTTAGCCATGGGGCGGGAGCCCTCGTCTTTGAGGGGACGGTGAACGAGAAGAGGGGCTGAGTGTGTGGTATTCTGACGTACCGCTTATAGGCATCTCGGACCTGCTGCGTTGTTGCTGTCTCCTGGATCTCGAGGATGGCATCTAGGTACGGTGGTTGGTGGTCAGTTTGTGCATTTAGTCTGGTGAGAAACGCCAGGAAGAGGCGGGGTCTCGCAGGGCAGGCGTACAGTAATTTGGTGGGGGTCCAGACGCCATCTTGAGGTTGTAAATTCTAGGGTTGATCGTTGCGAGTAGTACAAGAATGAGAGAATTCAAAGCTGAGGAGAAGAAAAAGGGTTCGACGATGATGAAGAACAACGCGAGACGTCGTTCGGAACATGAATACAAACCAGGTGTCGCAAGCATGTGCCTTAGAGGCCAGCGCGCTGCAGTGACGTCAATCCACTTCCACTACTACGACATACGTGCTTTACTTGAGCAGGCACGTATAGTAGGCGGGCAGTCAGGTAGGGTAGTACCGCACTTCGAAACTACGCCATTAGGGGATCTGGTGGTCCGTGCTTTATTGAAGCAGACACTAGCGCCTTGAGAGTAATTATTGTAGGTCCCCAGACAAGTTGATGGTTCTTGTCTTTCTTTCTTTCTTCTTCGTTCTTTCCTTTCTACCTCTTATTACTTCATTCCCTGGAAAATCTCACTAAACAACTTGAATTCTGACACTATGACCCGCATTTTTTGGCTGAGCTTTTGAGCAGCATTTCATCCAGCTCCTGACAGACACAACACGGTCGGGCACTGCTGTAAGCACCCAAGATACTTTTTGTTCTGGCGGAGAACAGTAAATATGCTTTAGGTCTACACCTAGAGTGCACTATGCTTTGTTCTCGTACGGGATTGTGGCCATGGTCTAAATTTGATATGGCCTCGATATTGGACAAAGCATTCATTCAAGAAATGTCAGGATAAAAATAAATGGCCAGAAGCACCAACCTTGCGGGTGACCCTAAGTGCCGGGCCAGCACCTTTTTCAGGCCACCCCAGCCGTTGTGGCTGCTGTTTGTACCTGCCAAATTAGCGCTACAGTATCGTGGCGTGCATACATAGTAGTAGCGCTACTGAGTACTTACTGAGCCAGTACTCCATCTACAGCGGGGTCTTGAGTGTGTCGTCTCGATGAAACATGAACGGCCCTACCTCAAAATGGGTGTGCCTGACATGCCACATTTCCACAACCCACATCGAATTCCCGAGAATTAGGCCTCCAGTTGTTCACCTCGACGATCAGGCATTTGGAAGTATTTGCGCAACTGGAGAGACGAATGCGCAGGGACTTGGAACGGGCAGAACTCGGCCTGTTCAGGATCTACTATGTCCTTACTGTATTGCCCCTCCCACACCCCCGTCTCCAGCTGGCACGTCGCTATTGGAGGATTCCACCACGCGCTCCGTTTCAGGCCCTGTCTTTATTCGACCATGACCCTTCCAGAATCATGCCCAAAGACTGCAGGCGTGGGTCGTTTTGAGGCCCAACAGAGGCCATCTGGGCCTCGACCCAAGGCCTGGGACCCAATCCAGAACTGTGATCACGATGCATGGGCCTGTGTAGAGGGGGGTTGGGCCTGTGAGAGACAAGACTAGACAGAGAGAGGTGGGAATGCAAAAGCAAATTACTCTGATAATTACCATAACTCATGGCACGTGTGGGACGAAGAGGGGGGGAACATGAGCAGACGGACGTCATTGCCCCCTTGATCCTGGGAGGGAAGTTGCGCTCAACCCCCCTCCTCTTTCCTCTTCCGATCACGCCAATGTCAAATTACATATCAAATAAATTATAAGAGCAACAGCCTTGGGGGTTTCTTTCTTTCTCTGAGCGCCCCCTTCCATACTTCCCCTCTCTTCTTTGTGACTTTTTTGAACAACCTACTCAACCGTCCACCGAAGGTGCTTGCTTGCTTCAGTGTCCCCGAGGTTTATTATCCATCTGTTCCCCTCCCTCGCTCTCCCTTTCGTCCGCAAATACTACCACAAATAGTAAAACCGCTACTGCTCACATTTCCCCTGACCGGCTGGCGCTTGATCTCAAACATACGTCACGATCCCGTCCTCGGTCACCAGACGGCCCCTTGGAGTGAATCATCATCGACCCCTCGTCGAGAAACAAACGCCTTCGCTGGTCATCTCCAGGCCATCACCTTTATTTTACTTCCATTTTTCTCTTTTTCTTTTCCACAGCTTTCTCTCGAGTAACCTAAATAGCATAGCAAAATAAAATTTGCAGTACTCAACCAGAAGATCCTCGCGCTCTGCTATTTGCACACGCACAACACGCTCAACGCTACGTATAGCATCAGTTGTCAACTCCGACGTCAGGAAGAACGGACAAAGGAGAGAAGTTAGAGGGAGACAGAGAGAGGCAGAGAAGGAAACACCACTAGATTGTCAGGACTCACCACAGAATATTTGAACACCCCCTCCCTCCTTTTCAGCACAGGCAGGACGTGCAGTATCGTAGTTAACGATACTGTGAGTCTCGACATCTCCCAACCCAAGTCCTTCCCTTCCACGATACTGACGCCATGTCTCAGACCACACCCTTCTTTTGTCCCCCCACATCCCCTCGTCCACTTTCTCCATCACACCGATCCGCGATGGCAGTTCAGGACGACCTGGCCACTCTGTTCGCTAGGAACATGAGTCTGGCGGCGGCGGCGGCAGCAGCAACACCAGCCCCACCCCCACCGCCCCAGCCACCGTCAGCTCCCGAGCATACCGATCCCAACAGGATTGTCTACATCTCGCAGCACTACACCCACTCTGCCCATATCGCCCCGAACCCTGCCCCCGCCGTTGCCGACGGTGATGAGCCCATGATGCAGCAGCGTTCGGCCTCCGAGCCCGCCGCCGGCCCCGCCGACCTGGAACTGCTCCTCCGTTCCGCGGGTGTCGATACCGCAGCTCTCACTTTACCCCAGGTTGAGTTGTTCCGCCACGCCGATGACGCTCAGCGCACCCGTCTCGTCCAGTTGTGGACCATCTGCCCTCCTACTATCAGTAACAACAGCATTAACAACCACCTTGGCCTGGTTTCGTGGGGTGGCGCCACTTCCCTGGAACAAGAGGAGGCCCTAGCGCGGCGGCGCTACGACGAGGCCTCCATGGGTCAGCACCCCGTCGTGCCACCAGTGGCGGCCCCCGAGGTCGTCATGAGCCTAGACGGAACCGAAGTGGTCGACGCCGGTCTGTCGAACTCACCGTCGTCGAGCGTGCAGTCGTCCGATTCGAGGTGGCAACCTGTCGCCCACGCCCACGGGTACATGGAGCCGTACATGCAGTCAGGCTACGAGGAGCTCGCACGACGGGAGTATGACCCGGCTGCGAGGAAACCTGCGCTGGACCCGGTTTATAGGGCCTCCGGCGGCATGCTGGACTGGGAGAGGCAGCAGTGGATGGAGAACCAGTACGGGAGTTTCGTTGGGGGCTGGAGGGACGACGAGGAGATGCTGTGAATCAGGAGCTATCTTCCACACTCTCTTTCATCATTTAGTTTTTTCTCTTCCCCATTCTAAGCATGTATCTTGTCTGGTTGAGGAATGTCAAGCCTTTTTAAGGTGAAGGGGTGCGGATCGGGGACGGATTATCCACCATGTCATGGTCAAGGATAGACAAGACAGACCTGCGATATGGCAAAGTTCCATCTCGAGTCTTGGGGCGGTCTGGTCTGGTCGAGACGTTGTGGGGAAATGCACGGCATAAGGTTTAAGGCGTTGGCATACCATAGCACGTTTATCATATAAGTTTGCCCCTTGGCCTGTAAGGAAGGAAGGGCAACGGCGCCAGGCTAGGGATATTATAATATTCTTTTCATTACACGCCTTTCTATTCTTCAGCAGTTTTGGGTGTGTTCGCCATGCTCAGCTATCGTGAGGGAATCCTCAAATCACCTGTCAAGAACAACACAATAAAGGGCATATGCCAGTAATGTCAACTTGTACTGCAGGTGATTGATAAGTTTTCACCAGGTCAACTTTGTCATTCAACTCTTTACGGCTTCAAAAGCAGGCTCTCAAAATGGCATGATCGATGTGGACAATGCAGTGATTTTGGTAGGGCTGGCCAAAGGTCCCAAAAAGAATCCGTGTTTATAGCACTTGGGAAATATTGTGTGTGAACGATGCAAGCAGCCGTCTATTCAAGCCGAGCGCAGCATCTCGACTATGTCTCCCTTTTTCTTCTTCCAGTCTGCCTCTTCTGTACATATCCCACTTTCGCTCCTTTGCTGCATGCATCCCTCTTCATTTTTTTTTAAACATTCTACTCAAGTACCCAATGGAAAAATTAAGCAAAGAACCCCCCCCCCCTTCCCCACCTACGCCCCCAGCCAGCCAGACGGTAAAACTCCACAAACCTTCCCGGCCACGACGAGCGTCTCGATGGAGAACCAAGCAAAAAAGGGTTCACTTCTTCTTGCCCTTGCTCTTGCGTTTGTTGTTGTTGTTGTTCTTGGCGGGCTGCGGCTGGCTGCCGGTCGTCTTGGTGGCAGTAGTCGTGGAGACATCCTCCAGCGACTTGTCGAGCAGCTCAAAGTCGTCGTCCACCGAGCCCGTGCTTGGAGTATGCTTGCCCCCTGCACCCGACGAGTCCGTATCCGCGGCAACGATATCATCTTCTTCGCCCTCGAAGTCGTCCTCTGCGTTGGGATCCTTCTTGTTGAGAATGCGCCCGACGGTCAGGCCGTAGAACCAGATAGGCATGCGTACGAGGGCGGTGTCATGTATAGTGGGCTTGCCAATTTCGTTGGGCTGGTGAGAGGAGCAGAGTGTCAGCCATATTCCTCACCAATGAAAAGAAAGCGCAATGGCACGATAAATACTCACGTCAAGCAGGAACAGCTCCACGTTGCCGTCCTCGTCCTCCTGCTCTAGGTACACATCACCTAGCGAGTCAACGACCAGAATCTTGCCGTTTTCCGCAACAACACGCTTCTTGGCACCCTGGGGGCCGCCTTCGGCAGGGACAGGCGTCGCCGTCCCCGAGCTCTGCGCGGCGCGTGCAGCCAGCTTGCGGCGGACACTGCTGCCACCCCTCTCCTGGCTGCTCTCCTTCTTGTTCTCGCGCTCCTGCATGCGCCGCATCCGGCGGTTTGTAGGCATAGCCCTTGGATCCTCTTCAGGCATGGGCGGGGCCGCAGTGCCTACAGGCGCACCAGCGTCCAGGCCTGGCATGTTGATCCCCAGGTTATCACCCCAGGCGGCGTGCCGCGCAAACTTGATGTACCTCTCGACAAAGTCCCGCTGGCGCTTCCAGCCCATGTACAGCGCAATGTAGTGGGCACCACCACCTAGCGCAAGAAACACACCAGTCATAACAGTGCCCAGGCCGGGCCGGTAACGGTTGTAGTAGTAGCCGGTGCCCTTCCACGCGGGAAAGCCGTTTGCCATGAAGTGGTCATATCGTTCCCTGCCCGGTCCGCGCAGGATGTTGGCGACGATGGACAGGCGGGCCTGGCGGTCGGAAGCTTCCTTGACAGCAGTCTTGATCTGAGACTGGGAGGGGGCCTTGGCCACGGTGACGCCAGCCTTCTTGTTCTTCTTCGAATCCTTCTTTGCCTTGGTGCGCTCGGCTGTGAGCTGCTGCTTGACCTTGTCGGGATGTAGCAAGCGCGACTTCTTGCGATAGGCCTTGTTGATGTCGTCCTGGCTGGCGGAGGGGGTCACGCCGAGGAAGTCGTAAAAAGTCACATCGGGTCCTTCGAATTGGGCGAGTTCGTCACGAACGCGGAAGATCTCGCGATCTGGAGGGGGAAAGTGTCAGAAGATGGAATCAGTTCGGCCATGTTGAGGAAGGGTTCTGTGTCGACCTACCATCTTTGGACCAAGCAGCCGTCAGAGGGCTGAGAACGGCCAGGAGGCCAAGTGAGAGTACCGAGAACTTCATGGTCGCATCATAAATCCAAGATGATTACCGTGGGGCCTGGAGGAACTGGCAGGAATCCGCCTTGTCGGACCTTGGAGCTCTTGTATGTTCACCAGCAACAAAGGGCCAGCTGTTCAGTGGATACGTGGTCGCCACCAGACAAGGACGGGAGCTTGGGCTCCGAAAGAAGTGAACAGAACTGAAGAATGCACGCAGCTATGAATGTAGTAGTGGCCAAAAATGAAGGAATAGAAGGTTAAATTGACATGAACCTGCGTTTGCAGGAGCACACAAAATAGAAGAAATGTCCTTTTGCAAAAGTCCGGTGCGAGATGATGGTAATGGGGGAGGAGCGTCCAAATGGTGAGGTGCACGAGCAATTAAGCTGTGCCTATAGACGGGCAACTTTTTTCCTGTCTCACTTAGGACAGGCACGATCTAAGGCCTAGACCATATTCTAGGCTTGCACTTGGAGATTCGGAGACGTGTTTGGAGTGAGTGGCACAAGCTCACTTGGCAGATCAGGGGTGTGGTGGTTCTTGCTTTTCTCCACAGGCCCCGGGAGGACCCTGAATGTAATATCAGAAACAGACTAGATAGAGCCTTGGGTAGAAAGACAAATGAAGCAAAGGAGAGAACAACAAAGTACATCCATTGGCTTTCTCTTTCTATCATTTCCTTAATTATAGTTCTGTCTCTCTGTATGCTGGGTTCTAAGTCCATTCTATATCTCGAGATGGCCGTGCTTGGAATATCATTAGGCAGATCTCCTTATGCGGCAGCCATTGGGCAGCCACACGTGGCACGGTGTAAGCCTATCCCATGGTCGGAAAAGTAATACACACAGAGCACTATTTTTACCCGTCAGGCTGTGATCGCCCGCCCACCAACTTCTTAGTAAGTCCCGGTTCCCACAACGGCAGGTACATGTTCCTGTTATCGACTTGCTTGCTTCTTTTCGCATAGAACGAGGGGCAAAAGGTACAGACCGTTGAGGATACATGGAAGGAAGAACCCCCAGCGAGACGGTTCTCAGTGCTTCGATCCTATCCTGCTGACTCAATGGAGCCTGCAAATATATCCGTGTTTCGTACAGCTCCGGAGGGTGACTGCCTTAAGCAAGGTCATCACCGTTTGCCCGGGGGAAGACGGTGGCCGAGCACCACGCTAGATATGCATTGGCAGCAGGTACTATAGCATAAGACCACTGAACGGGAGGACAGGGTGGCCCAAGGCCTCTCTCTATTCTTGAACAGGCCGGGCTGACCTGCTGATAGACATTCACTCACCAAGCCCGGAAGTCATGTAGGCAGAGACTTGATTTCCGACTGCGAGAGGACCTATCAAGAAGGAGCAATTCAGCATGTACTGATTGATGTAGATTTATTCAAGAGGTAATGAACGCATCTTTACATCAGGATGTGTGGAATCTCGGGACAATATCCAGGGGCAATGGATGGGAGATGAACTTCTTCTCACTACAAAGTCCATTTGGAATCCACCACCGTAGAGTACGTGTGTGAAGGTGCTATTGTACAGAAGGTACTGCTCTGCAGAAGGTACTCTGTACTGTAGTCTCCTAGCAGATGACTAAGAAATCAGGAGGGGGGGGGGTGGCGTATCCTGCCCCCGTTTTAGCTTGTTTCCCAAATTACTATGTATGTACTTCAGTCTTTCACCTGCCAAACAACAGGGGCCACGTACCCTCACGGCGCCGTGCCGAAGCTAATTACTCTGCTTTCCTACTGCCCCTGCAAAACTGGCTCGCCAACCTTGTGAGAGAACACAGATTCTTGGTTTTCTGTCCTCGACAAACCTGCATGTTACCTGCACTTGCCCAGCCGAGCCCCAATCAACAAGTCAGCACACACCGTTCAGATCACCTCTAGCGCCTCTTTCAGCTTTTTTAAGGTCCCTTTTGGCCGCTGCGCTCCCTCAAACTTCGTCTTCTTCTCCCTTCGCTCATCGGCTTTCCCGTCTGTCGACTCGGTCGTTTTGTCGACTTCTCGTCCCATAAGAGAGAGGCCCCGGCACAACCTCTCGTCCGTCTTTCTTCTTTCAAAGCATACTATTAACACCAGCTGGTTATCACCGGCTCTCGTTCCTTTCAACAGGATTTTTTTGGGGGGGTATCGTCTAGTGGTCTGTTGACAAATAGTCTTTCTCTTTCCTGGCATCATTCTTCCATACCGCAAACATGTCACGCATTCAAATCCCCCTCGACGCCCTGACGTCCCGTATCAACCTGGGCGACCGCTTCCAGAGCATCCGCTCGACCTCTCTCTCGAACCGTTTCGCGAACCTCCGGCCCGTTTCCGAGTTCCTTGACTTCAAGCGGCTGTCGAAGCCTGCGAACTTCGCTGAGGCCCAGTCCCGCGTCAACTACAACTTGGGCCACTTCTCCAGCAACTATGCCATCATCTTTGTGATGCTCTGCATCTACTCCCTCCTCACCAACCCCTGGCTTCTGTTCGACATTATCTTCGTCGTTGCGGGTATGTACCTCATCGGCAAGCTCAATGGTCAGGACCTCGAGATCGGCCAGACCCGCGTCACCACATCCCAGCTCTACACGGGTCTCTATGTCATTGCTATCCCGATTGGTCTCTTCGCCTCACCCATCACCACCGTCATGTGGCTGATCGGCGCCAGTGGCGTGGTCATTCTGGGCCATGCTGCCATGATGGACAAGCCACTCGAGGAGGCTTTTTCCGGGGAGGCGGTCTAAGTGGTCGGCCGCGAGCTCCCAAACGTGCGCCCCAATGGGGAAGACCATCGAGGCGAGGACAAAGGGACAATATGGTGGCGGGGTATGAAGACGCTTTCTGGGGCGACGGGGCTGGTCGGAGGCTGGTGGAGGAGCTGGACAGCGATGACGATGATGATTCAGATACACAAGGCGCTGGCTTGATTTCTACAAGAGGGACACGCTTTTCAAGCGACCCCCTTCGTTTTACGGGAATAGATATGGGAGAGAACATTGCGCGCCCGCGCAGGGTTCATGCTTACGAAGAATCCGAGGACCAAGACTCTTCTGGCGACTCAGACCAAGAGACGGTGCTGGACGAGGAGGGCAACCCGCAGCTCACACGAGAGGAAGAGGATGCGCTGGTCGACTCTGCCATGAAACGCATTCGACGGGCGCAGGCCAGCGGCAAGAAGGATGTCAGGCTGAGCAGGAGCGAGCTTGCCGCGTTGGAGCTCCGAAGGAAGCGCATGCAAGCTGAAGGCGATGCGGGCAGGAAAAAGAAGAGGGAGCCACGTTACGCAGTGCCCCTCTCACAGCTCGCACCAGTCTCGCACAAGGAGAACCACCCGTCGCGGGCTGCTGGAGGTATGCCTTCTGTCGAACCACTCGACAGACTGAACGGCCAGCCACCTGTGGGCTGGTTCGCTCATCCTTCCTCTTCTCGACCTGGAACATCCGACTCTCGCCGGCGTCACAGCAGAGCTTCAGCTGCTTCGGACCGCGAGGGAAGCCTATCTCCTTTCCAATATACTTATGTGCAGCAACCTGTTCCGGTCTCAAATCCACGACACACCTCCGACCCGGCTCTGCGACCTCGTTCTTCCCGTGGCACTGGTCCTTACGAAGACCCCCGGATGTCTCAATACAACCCGTCCGCATCTATGCCGTCTGTTCCTGCCTCGTTGGACCCATTTCGCTACATGACCTCGGCCGCACAAGTTCCCCACCACACCGTCTCGGCATCTTCTCTTCGAAACGTCTCGGGATCATCAGCAGCGGGACAAGGCTACCCCGAACCGTTCCATCGTGGGAGTGGTAGTGCTTCCCGTCGCCAATCTCGACACTTCCCCCCAGATGTTGACGACGAGTCTACCAGCGAAGAGGATGATAGTGAGGATGACACAAGCGACGAGGTGGACGAGGGCGCACGTATTGGGAGCACCAACGCCGGACCGGCTACGAACGGGCGAGAGCAGATCATTGTGGAGGTGGCGCCGGAACCAACTCCTGAACCGCGGGTGACAAGATCTAAGAAAATCGCCTCCAGTGCTCCTTCTCCGAGGGCCTCCCCTAAAGCCTCTCCTAAGCGAAGATCTGGGGGGAACCGCAGGAAGAAGAGCAACAAGTGATTCGAGTTGTCAAAGTCGTCGTCTTTCTTCCTCCTCTTCTTTTCACGATACCCTGGGGCTGCTCATGTCCGCCTCAATTTTGACTTGGATGGAGGTTTGTGAGAAAATGGGTGTTTTTTTTGGCATTCAGTAGTGTTTGTTGATGGAGACAATCCATAGAACGGAAACAAGTAGATTAATTGCAATGCTAATTTTCCTTACAAGTAAGTTTGGTACTCGTTTTGCAGTAAGTTACGTTGATGAGTTGTGGCAGAAAGAAAAAATAAATCTATTTTATGAACGTGGTATCTGAAGGTATATATATATATCCCAAATAGGCTCCTCCTTTTCGGCCTATTCATCATCGTCATATCATTCATCATGATCATCGTCCTTTTTGGAAAGAAAGGAAGAAATTTGAAGTAAGAGCAAACAGAAAGTATGGGGGAAAGGTGAACGTGATAAAGGGCGTGGTTCCTCAATCAAAGAACTCCCTCACGCTCCTCATCATGCCCCCACCCCAGCTCCCACCACCACCGCCGCCAAAGCCGCCGCCGATGTCCCTCTCCCAGCTGTTTCTCTCCACCCTGACGCTGCCCTCCCTGCCGCGCATACCGCCCGCCATGCGCATGGCTTCGCCAACAAGGCCAATGCTGTCTCCGCTCATGGCACGGGCACCCATGCCCAGCATGCGCTCGAGCCCGGGAGGCAGGCGCAGACCGAAGCGGCCGAGGAGGGCGGTGAGGGCGCCGCCGGTGATGAGGGGCAGGACGACGAGGGTGAAGACCTTGACCGGGTGGCGCTTGGCATAGTAGACCAGATCGCGCAGGAGGCGCTTGAGCTGCTTGTACGCGCGGGTGAAGAAGCTGGGGCGCGGGGACCGCCGGTAAGACGAGGTCGAGGAGCGATGTTTGTCTTTTTGGAGGGGAAACGAGCGGGCGATTGTTAGTTACATCGTTCAGTTTGTATTCGATAATAATGTTTTGTGTTTTTTCCCCCATCTTTATCTTTTCTCTCTCTTTTGGCTACTTCCTCGCCAAAAGAACAGACGAGACCCCGTCAAGCATTTACACACAACAAGGTACAGATGAAGAAGCGAGCAAGGACAATACAGACATACCTCCGCCAAAGAAACTCCTAGTCGAGACATTGGGCAGGCCAAAGAAACCGCTCGCCCGGCTCGAAGTACCGTGGCGCGAGCTACGGTGCCTGCTGCGCTCCTCATCCTCGCCGAGGCCGAAGAATGAGGCGGCAATGGACTTGCCACCAGGGGATCGGGACCGCGAGCGAGATTTATGGCTCGAGATGGAATACAGGCTGCTGCGCTTGTGCTTGTCCTTGTCCTTGGAGCGGCTCGAGGAGTGGTGGTGGTGGGAGGATTTGCGGGAGATGACGGAGGCGGTGTCGTCGAAGATGCCCATGATGCGATCGAGAGACAGACAACAGGTGTAGAATAGGCCAGTGGGGTTTAAGGCGTCTGCGTGCCTGTGTATAAGGCTGAGATCGGATACGATGACAAGCCTGGCTGACAGTGGGAACGATGGGTCCGATCTATTCGGAGAGATTCAAAAAAAAAAAAAGTAGCCAATGCTCACTCGGATCTCGTTGCTTCAAGCTCCAGTGGCCAGCTCACGATGCAGGAGGAAGAAAGTTCTAAGATCGCCAAAGGGCAATTGGCTGAGGAGAAAGGAGCTCCTCCAGCTGGGGTCCAGGAAATCCTGGGGCTGGGGCGATGGGAGAGGGGACGCTGAGCATGGGGAAGGTACCGCAATACTAATGGTACATACAGTACCATGTAATGCTGTACAACTTAGTAGAAGAGGCCCCGTCGATTGTTGTTGTAGTGATTGAGGACCCCTGAAATTGAGTGCCTTTCCGCTAAATTGGTTATAGATTAGCGGGCTGCCAGGGGGAGCTGGTGAGCTGGGGAGCTGGTCAGGGGCCATCGTGGTGGTGGTCAGTGTTCCATGATTGTCTCCCTCCTGTGCCCTTTGCCCGGTTATCGGAGGGCGGTGGGCAATTTTTCTTTGGAGGGGTAGCCAGCTCTGAGTCGAACCTTCTGCGAGCGCGCAGCCTCTGATCTCATAGCTGCGATTTCCTGCGATTTTGGATTGGGTTAGGGAATGAGTCAATCGTTCGATATATTTTCATAAGCTGCTTGCTCCTAAACTTCGAAGCACTGTTCTGATTCCTTCTCACTTACCTCAAATCTGTTTTGTTCGGCTTCTGAACCAAGCAATTGATCACAGCGAATCAACCTCGTCCTCCTTCTTCCTCTATATCTACATCCCTCGATTCAAGACAGTTCAAGATGGCGCCCACCGTGCTCCACCTCCGCGCCGAGACCAAGTCCCTCGAGCACCGCTCTGCGCTCACCCCGTCCACCACCAAGGCCCTCATCGATGCCGGGTACGAGGTCCATGTCGAGAAGGGCTGCGGCAAGAAGTCTGGCACGACGCGCATTTTCGACGACGCCGAGTTTGAGGCTGCTGGCGCAACGATTGTCGAGGAAGAGTCATGGGTTGATGCGCCCGCCGACCACATCATCGTCGGCCTGAAGGAGCTGCGCGAGGAGGATTTCCCGCTCAAGCACGTCCACGTGCAGTTTGCACACTGCTATAAGGGCCAGGAGAGCTGGGACACGGTGCTGGCGAGGTTTCCCCGGGGCGGCGGCACGCTTTTGGACCTGGAGTTTCTCGCGGATCCCAAGACGGGGAGGAGGGTAGCTGCTTTTGGGTAAGGGCCCAGAGGGGAAGGAATACACATCTTGCTGTGGAATAGTAGGCTGACGGGGGCCCACCCATATAGATATCATGCTGGCTTCGCCGGTGCTGCGCTCGCCCTAGAGAACTGGGCGTGGCAGCTGACGCACCCTGCCTCCGAGACCCTCTCGAGCGTGTCCTCGTATCCTAACGAGGACGAGTTGATTGCGGATGTCAAGAAGTCTCTGGCGGAAGGAGAGAAGAAGGTCGGCCGGCTGCCACGGGTCATTGTGATCGGTGCACTTGGTAGGTAGTGGCCAGATTTCTTTGCCTGACCGGCCTCGTGGTGACTGCTGTATACAAATGGATGCTGACTGGTGCCACGTCTATAGGCCGCTGTGGTAAGGGAGCAGTCGACATGTGTCTGCGTGCGGGCGTGCCAGACGAGAATATTGTCAAGTGGGATATGGCGGAGACCGCCAAGGGCGGCCCTTTCGAGGAGATCACCGACAGCGACATCTTCGTCAACTGCATCTACCTGGCGTCCAAGATCCCTCACTTTGTCAACACCGACTCGCTCAAGGCCGCCGGCGCAGACCGCAAGCTCTCCGTCGTGTGCGATGTCTCTGCCGACACGACCAACCCCTTCAACCCCGTGCCGATCTACACTATTGCCACGACGTTCGACAAGCCCACCGTGCCTGTGCAGCTGGAGCAGGGCCCGACGCTGTCCGTCATCAGCATCGACCACCTGCCCTCGCTTCTGCCGAGAGAGGCCAGCGAGGCATTCAGCAACGACCTGCTGCCACACCTGCTGAAGCTCAAGGACTGGCGGACCGACCCTGTCTGGGCGGGTGCTGAAAAGCTGTTCAAGGAGAAGGTGGCCACCCTCCCTCCTTCGGCTCTTGAGAAGTAAAAGGCCGCCTTTTGGGCATGCGGTCGGGCGTTTTCGGACTTGGGAGATCTCAAAATGAGAAAGAAAATTAAGAAAGGTGCTTTAGAGGAGAGCCTCACACGGACAGCTCTTTCCACTACATAGAAATCATCTGCTTCACATCGGCAAATCTCTGGTCTGATGGCATGACATGCTGCTTGCTGACTGGTGGGCCGACCTTGCCTCTGTGTATATGTGTGTAACCAAGGAGACACCTGGGCGTAGTAGTCTCTGACCTCGTGGGGGCGGGAACTCATAGGTGCCTGAGAGGCCAGCGTAACCACCCACCTACATCATGCCACTTTTTCGAACTGAATTGTTGAGGCAGCCGGACGAGGGTAGTCAGTTCTCCAGGTCGCCTCGACACATTCAAGGTTCCAGCCTTGCCCAGCCTCTCCGACCGCATAAATCTAAGACTTCTCAACTCGTTCGCATTGGAAAACCGGGACCGTTGATCTTCTTTCCAGTGCAGTGTGTTTGGGCACACAATCTTAATTTCGAAATGTAGATCAGGAGATACCTAGAGAAGAAGAGGGTGTGAACGGTGAAATCGGGTCTCAAGTTCAAGCCAGCCTTATGAGCGCGGCTCCGGGGACCTGGGACCCCCAAATCGGACATCTGCAGCGACATTGTGCGGTCTAGGCCTCTGGAGATGCGGTTCCAGCGCTTAGGGAGCGAATATGGCCTTCCTATCACCTTCCTACTTGATGTGGCTATGGTATGGTCCTGTAAACCCACCCGCTCCACAGCCAATAATTGATCAAAGTTAAAACAACCTTGATCCTTAACTTTAATGTCGTGTAACCCCAACCTCGTGCTCCACCTTCGCCTAGAAGAGAAGAGGAACAACAACAACAACAACATCAACATCAAAAAACAGAAACGCCGCCTAAATGAACATTCTTCTCAGCCCGTACACACAATACTGTACTCGTTCGAGAATCGGAATTATGGGGTCAGGCTGTACTGCGTAAGAAATCATAACTTTGAGTGTCCCTTGACGCCTGCAGTGCTATCCTCGTCGTGTCCTTTGTACTCCATACCTCATACTATGTCTATACTCTATATTTATTGAACGTGCATCGTTAGTTGCTGCTTACTATGGAGACTCCTCCCAGGCTCCCGAGTTGACCACTCGCGACCCTTACCGAGAGTGCGAAGGAGCAGGGTAAAACCCTTGGCACAGGGACACAGCTAATTTGTGCTTCGGGGGCTTCCACCCAGCTGAAGCCCGCGGAGGATCACCTGTTGAAAAGCCATAATGCGGCTGGAAGGGGGCTCTCTATTGTCTTTCCTTGTCCCTCCTTTTTCTGACATGCATACTAGTTAGCAGGCGGCTCGCATACTTTAATGGCCCGCTGCGCCGCTGGGGGCCAAATCTATACTTCACATCGTTATCCTTCGCTGGTCTCGGGTTTTACCCTTTTCTATTCCTTCTTTTCCTTCTTTTATATGCTCATATGTATATGGGACTGGCGCTGTAGGGTGGGAAAAAAAGAAGTGGTCTGCTATACATAATTTGCCTCTATCTTTCTCCCATTTTTTCCCTTTGTGACGCACACTTTCTCCTCGCCGATCCGATCGACCATGCGCCCAAGAAACCTCTCGTTGGCGCCAACGGGCCTACTTTTCTCCTTCGTCCTCCTCCTAGCCCCTACAGGCGTACGCGCAGCATGTTATAACCTCGACGGCAGTGGTGCATCAGACAACTCATACCAGCCATGTGACGCCAGCGCAGAGGTCAGCCCCTGCTGTGCCAACAACAAGGGCGCCTCGTCGGATATCTGCATGTCGTCAGGGTTGTGCTATGCACAGATGGAAGGCTACAGAGGTCTTATATACATGAACGGCTGCACCGACAAGACCGGCCTGTCTTCTGAATGTCCTCATATCTGTCCCGATGGTAAGTGTTTGACTGTTGTCTCGTCTCTCCTTTCTACACCCAAAATGCCCCAAACCAATCTTGCTCAATGTGCCTGTATGTTGATGATGATGAAACCCCGTAGCAACTTCCAACTGGGACGGAGGCTCCTCTGTGAAAGCATGGAACGTCCTCCAGTGTGAAAGGGGCGTGTACTGCTGCCGCGCAGACACAGACACGACCAACTGCTGCGACAACAGCTCGGCCGTCATCACGACAGACATTGGGACCCTCCTCCTGGCCACGGCCACCACGACGGTGGGCAGCGGCACTGCGGCGTCGACAGTGACCATTACCGCGGTGGCTGGCGTGGCGGCCACGGACTCGAGCTCGAGCACGAACGGCACATCTGCGGTCGCCAACTGCCCGGCAGACAAGACGGCGGTGGTGGGCGGGGCGGTCGGCGGGGCACTGGGGGCTGCCCTGATCGCGTCGCTCGGGGCGTTGGTCTTCTTGCTCCTGCGGCGGAAGAAAACTTCGGCGCCGTATGTGCAGGAATATTACGCACCCCACGCTCCTAAGAATACTGCGGACCCTTCGAAACCCCCGTTCTCTGAGGAGATGTATGTGCCGCCTACAGAACTTCCCGTCAGAGAAAGGACAGAGATGCAGTGAGGATGGCCAACAATGTCGCCCGTCTGTTGACTTAATGACGGCAGGAAGATGAAGAAGAAGAAAAAGAAGAAACAGCATGGGTCACTCCGCATAACTTTGAATTATTATTGGAGGGGCTGGATCGTCTCGACTGAAAGGTGCGATGAGGAACCTTTTTGCTGTTAGACGATCTTCACATTCTGCAGGAGCGATGACTGATTGGGCAAGTACTTAGTAATTAGTATTCAAAGCTCGCTGGCCTTGATGGGTAGCACATTCAAGACCAAGCAAGAGCTAAGGTTTCGTCAGTTGGATACTTACTGGCAGGCGCTACTCATCAGGCCAATATCCACGGATCTCTGGGGCAACATCGGCTATGTCCTCGACTTGTTCAATCTAACGTGGATAAGGCTCACCCTTTTAACAATTAAAAAAAAAAAATACATGAAAAGTCCAGAGCAGCTACCTGCCAAACTCTTTCCCATGATAAACTATGTATGCGGTAATTTGAACTTGTATTGGACAGTAAGTTACTCTGCGCACCAACTTCCCTTCCTCTTGTGCCAATCAAACATCCGTCACTGGCTTGCCTGGGAGTCTCTTTGTTATTTTTATTTTTTTTGATTCCTTTACATATACAGTCCTGGGTCGCATAATTGTTCGAGCCTCTCTTACAGGATATACACTCTGATAGCACGTTCGTTTCATTATAAAGCAACACTCATTCAAATACAATATGGCCACGCCCGCCCTGGCCTACTCCAAACAGGGAGAGACAACCTCGTCGGAGCTGGCAAAGCCGACACTGCTCGACTTGCCCATCGAGATTCTGGGAGAGATCTGCTCCTTGCTACCCCTCCAAGACAAGAGGTCCATCCGTCTGGTCAAGTGGGATTTCGCCGATGCTGGCGCACGCGCGCTGTTTCGACGTCTGTCCTGGTGCCTCTACATCGCCCCCCCCCCCTTCCATTTGGTTGACAGAAGACAGCGCCACATCACAAGAGGAAGGGACAAGTCAGCTTACACAATGCTCTTTGCACACAGATATCAAGCTCTACGTCAACGGAGAGAGCTTTCGCAAGTTCGAAGCAGTCTGTAACCATCCTCTACTTGCACGCTACGTCCAGTCCGTGGCCTTCGACACCCGTGCGATACAGCTCACCGTGAGTAGACCACCTGCCACGAACAACAGCCAGGGCAGTGACCAGGCGCCGAGCACTGTACTAGCCCGTCCGCTCGACACAGTAGAGCCGGTCTGCATTAAATGCCGCGAACTTCTCCATTTTATCACAGAGCAGTCCGAGATCGTGAGAACACGTCGTGATTACGGCTTGTTCATGACCTGCCTCCCCAAGCTGACCGCCTTAAAGGACGTCACACTCGGCCCGCCAGGAAACAGCCGCGAGACGATACCAAACGACGGGCCGTTCGAGTATTGGCGGAAACGCGGGGAGACGTGGGTCGCTTCTCAAGGCCTACATTCCTCCCGCGAACCCCCTTGTCGGTGTCTCAGGCTCACTGTGCCTGTCTATGGTTGTATGCACCCGGAGCGGAATCCCGAGAGGTGCATCGTGAGTTTTCTGCAGGCCTTGAGGTGGTGCTCGTTTCGCCTCAGGAGCCTCGAGATCGTCAACGTAGACAACTTTATGATCCACGTGCTCACGCGGTACAAATACGGTCTTAATGCTTCGTGTTTGCAGGAGGTGACCAACTTCACTCTCAAACTGTGGCAACGAGAACCCGCCGAGCGCCGCTGGAGGAATGCCGTCAGTACCGTCCCCATGCTGACCGGGCTTATGGCCTGGCAGAAACTGTGGAGGGTGCTGGTGAAGATGCCCAGCCTTAAGCACATCACGCTGGACCAGTTGAACGAGGTCACCTCCACGCTGGAGGGAAGCCAGCGCGAGAGACACATACCGGTACCGTTCGATATGGTCTTTCAGCCCAACATCCACATCACCCATCTGGAAACACTCCGCCTCGGCAATTTTTATCTCCGTGGGCCCGAAGTGGCCCATTTCGTGAACCGGCATCAAAGCACAGTCAGGGACGTCTTTTTAGAGAGATTACATTCCACAACCATCTCGGGCAATATCAGGAGGATTACCTCGTCGGACAAGGAGACTATGAGACGCCGACACGAGAAGAATACAAAGGAGGGCAGGATACACGAGCGTGATTGCAAGATATGGATTAAACTTTGAGCTTTTTTCTTTCTTTCCTTTTCATGCAGCTGGTGTGATAGCGGAACAGTATGGCCAGTAAAACCAGAGTAAATTGCCAGCGAGACGTATTATTTGTGCTTAACACTGGAATGTCAAAATAATTGTACGAGGTTCATCTAGAAGTCTCTGGGATGATATCTTGTAAAGCTGAGGTTCCTCATAGATTGAAAGGGACCTAATGTGAGAACTGTGCAGTGGAAGGTGGAAAATAATGACTTGGAACATTGAACGTAACCCTTTTGAAATGGCGAATTGCACGAATACAATCACTTCTCTTCCTAAAGTCCTCTCAGAAGAAGCACTCTTCGAAAAACAGAATATGGATCATTTCTAGTGGTCCGAATTGTTTCCATTCTTGACAGGTCACTAATCAATCACAACAGCCGACGGGCAGTGCTCATCATACTCAACAATCTAATTACCTGAGCTTCGTAATATTTGCACCAGTGTCCTGTCAAGGCTTGATGAGCGAGCGAGGCTGGAGCCACCCAACCCTCTCTCAACAGCAACGAATGAACAGTTCTCACAAGCTACTGGCGGCTGGGCGGAAGAAAGTTCAGATCCTTCCCCAGATCCTCCGAAAGAGCCTTGCCTCCCACCTCGAGCGCCTGGAAGTCCTGCAGCACAAACATCATGCGCGCCCATTTCGTGTCCGAGACGTTCAGCCACTGGTGGTTGGTGGCCCTCTGCACGGCGACGTCACCCGCCGTCATGTGGTGCACCTCGCCCGAGTCCAGAACCATATCGATGTCCCCGTCCAGCACGATCCCGTAGTCCAAACTCTGCGTCCGGTGCATGCCGCAGCGGTACCCCGGGGCAAAGTCGACGCAGCGGAGGACTGTCCCGCCCGGGTTGACGAGGCCGGGGCCCCTTTCCATGACTGTGTTGTGAGCGGTGATGTCGGCTTCCTTGTTCAGGTCGGCGGGGAACTGGGAGGTTGTGTAGACGACGCTGAAGGCCATCCTGTCGCCGTCGAGGGCTTGCCACTGGAAGTCCTCTGCGGACTGCACGACGGCTTTGGCTTCCGGGTCGTGCGTGGTGATGAAGCGCTTTTGGGCGCCTAGTGGCGAGAGCTGGCCGGTGGGTGATGAGGATGCCATGGTCACGGTGATATGTGAAGAAGAAAAAACAAAAAGGAGGTGAATTGAATCGTAAGATGACGAGTTTTGTGTGTATGCGTGTAGCGACAGCGACTGGGACTTGAGGTGATTGACAAGACGAGACGTTCCACAGGAATTATTATCCCTTACTACATCTTCTCGGCACATTAATTACGTGTAAGCAGCCACTGCTGCATGCGCGAACACCGTACATCTCCGCACCGGTATGTAGTCAAAGGAGAGGGGTAGAGAGCCCTATTAATAACCAATGTTCAGGTGCCACCCAGTTATGACCTTCTTTCGCTCACATTCAATAGGTATTTTGTTTTCGCTAAGCGTCTAGACACCTGAAGTCGAAGTTTTTTCTTGGCTTTGATGACAGATTATTGAATATCCTTGGATTTCCCAGTACGGTCAACAAACACTGAACTCCTTGCCTGCTTTGCATCGTAAAGAGCTGCATGATTACGGAATACTGAGTTACTTGGCAAAGATGGCGTTCGTCACAGGTCCTGACCCAGACAGTCCTTTTACTATCTACAATCTCCCGTACGGCGTCATCACCTCCAGAGAGAACAAGAACAAGCGATGCGCCACTGCACTAGGGTCCTTTGCGGTCGACTTAAGCGTGCTATATGCCGACGGCATCTTTGCGGGCGTTCCGGGCCTCGACGAGAACTTGTTTGCGCGTGTAAGTCATCGTGTATCGTTGTCGGAATAAGGGAAAAAGGAAGAAGGAAAAGAAAAGCAGAGAGAAAGAGAGAGAGAGAGAGAGAGAGAGAGAGAGGAGAACAAGAGAAAAAGCACCTTATGATATCGGCGAAGTAGGACATGCTATTTCATGGTTCCCGTCATTAATTGATGATTATAGGAATACTTGAACGCCTTCGCCGCTTTACCCAAGGCTTCACGAAAGGTTGTGCGCCACAGGCTGACGAAATATCTCTCCGAGGTTGAAGCGCATGTCTCTCCGGCCTTCCTACCCCTCAACGAGATCGAGAACCATTTTCCCATGGACACTCGCAACTTTTCTGATTTCTATTGCTCTTTGGAGCATACCAGAAATGTGCGTGTCTCTCTACCATCTCCAGTTGTGTTCACCCACCCGTTTTTTTGCTTAGTAATTATTTAAATAAATGCTGTCCGTCCTGGTGTTTAGCGTCTGATCAAGTCGACAGTGTACAGCGATATTGCGCCAGGACGGTGTGATCAGTCCCAACTGGTTCAATGCCCCTATGGTCTACAATGGACGGACGTCGTCGCTGGTAGTCTCGGGTACGCCAGTCCACAGACCGTACGGCATCTTCCCGCATCCACGCGCAGAGAACCGCCAGCCGACGTTCCAGCCAGAGACCCACATGGACTTTGAACTCGAGATGGGCGTGTTTCTCTCCGAGGGCCTGCCCCGGGGCCAGAGGCTGAAAATTGATGACAGCAGTGACAAGGTTTTTGGCTTCGTGCTGCTGAATGACTGGTCTGCCCGGCAGATTCAGTTGTTCGAGATGACACCGCTTGGTCCTTTCCATTCCAAAGGATCAGCAACCTCCATCTCACCCTGGATTGTCACCGTGGAAGCTCTTGAAGCGAGCATCTGCGCCAGACATGCGGGCCAAGAGGTAGAGCCGCTGCCTCATCTGCGGTATCCACATGAGGCGAGAGCGACATTCGATGTTGAGCTCTCTACCAAGATCATACGTACGTCGTCCATGCCCCCCAATAAGGGAAATTGTGTTACGAGGACAGTGTATCTTACATTATTGCATCTGACCTAGGGGATGGCATCTCGTATACCATCTGCAATACCAATCTCAAGGAACTTTACTGGACCCCCTTCCAGCAACTTACGCATCTTGCCAGTGCTGGTGAAGGACTAGCAGCCGGAGATCTGTTCGGGACTGGGACGATATCAAGTGACGTAAGTCAACGCCCCCCCCCCCCCCCCTCTTTCCTCCATCTTTATAAGATCGCGGTCATGAATGTATTGACCACCTGTGAATGCTGAAAACGAGCAGCGCACGAATTCTCGAGGGGAAAAGACTGGGCTTGGCTGCCTATTTGAGCGCACCAGTCCATCCAACTACCTGTCTTCCGCGCCTAAAGATCTTACAGAGTCGTTCCTAAAGGATGGGGACCGGGTGGTGATAGAGGGCTGGTGTCGCAATCCAGCAACAGGCAGGAGGCTTTTCGGATTTGGAACGTGTGAAGGAGAGCTTCTAAGGCCTGTCGAGGAGTGATGCGCGGTCCCGAAAGCATCTTGTTTCTCCTCCATGGCATCAGTTTCTGAGATGTATAGCTCGATGGTCGTTAGAAGAACAACATTCTACTCAACGTAGAAGATCCCATTTCGGATGAGGTGCCCTTTTCCACGCTGTGACCTGTTTTCATCAGTCGAGGCGGCTGATAATGGACTACGACTGACCGGCCATTTACATTTGGCTGAAGGGAAATGCCAACCGTACAAGTAGTCTTCCCCAGTTGCCGCTGGCCGCAAGTCTCGGTCGGGAGAGACAGGGAAGTCGCCAGACCCAGACCCTGGCCTAGGCTGACGTCTCTCCAGCCACAGCAGGGGACTTATATATATTGCAGTAGCGCTCAAGCCACAATAGGTGGTAGCACCGCCACACTTCAAGGCAGCTGGAAGCTGCGCGTTACGAGCTGCGTTGCTGGACGTCAGTCTGAAGCTCCCAGGTCCCAACCATCATCACCCAAAATTGCCTTTCCCTCCAATCCTCTATCTCTCTACCTTCCTCTCTACGAACCACACACGACTTCTACACGTCCGTTTTTTACGAACATCATACCCTCTTCGTTTGGTCTTTTTGAAAGCGTCCTCCTCATTCAAGCAACCAGACCGACCATCACAATGGTAAGCTATTACAGATCAACCGACCTGCTGCTGCCCCTCCTCCAGTGTCACAGGCTTACCATTCGGGCCCACAGACGTCGATAGGAACCGGTTACGATCTCGCCAACTCCATCTTCTCCCCCGACGGCCGAAACTTCCAGGTCGAGTACGCTGTCAAGGCAGTCGAGAATGGCGGCACATCCATCGGCATCCGGTGCAAAGACGGCGTGGTTCTGGCGGTTGAGAAGGTCGTCACATCCAAACTGCTCAAGGCTGGCGCAAACAAGAGGATCGCAACTGTTGACAGACATCTGGGCGTTGTACGTTGAGACCATCCACATAAAAACACACACACCCACACCCACTCCCAGGCATTGTCTACAAAAGTCGTCCGCTTGATCTATGGGACAAATAGAAAAGGCTGACAGCTCCTCGAACCTCTCTCCCCCCTCTTTTCAGGTCTACTCCGGCATGATTCCCGACGGCAGACACTTCATCGACCGCGCACGCGACGAGGCCCGCTCCTGGCGCGACAATTTCAAGGCCCCCATCACCACTGCCGACCTCGCCTCGCGCATGGGCGGCTACCTCCAGGCCTACACCCTGTACCAGTCCGTTCGCCCCTTCGGCATCACCGCCATCGTGGGCGGGTTCGACAGCGAGATCGAGCTGCCCGTTGACGGCCAAGTCGGGTCCGGGCCCTCGTGTGGCGCCGGCGGCAAGGCCCAGGACAAGAAGCACGGCGGTCCCTTTCTCTACATGATCGAGCCCTCGGGCATGTACTGGGGCTACTACGGCGCCGCAACAGGCAAGGGCCGCCAGGCCGCCAAGGCCGAGCTGGAGAAGCTCGACCTCGGCGGGGAGGGCATCACCCTCGAGCAGGCCGTCAAGGAGGCCGCGCGCATCATCCATACCGCCCACGACGACAACAAGGACAAGGAGTACGAGCTGGAAATGAGCTGGATCAGCGGCCAGGACGGCCCCACCAAGGGTCGGCACGAGGAGGTCCCCAAGAAACTCATCGAGGAGGCCCTTCGGTTAGCAAAGGAGAAGGACGACGAGGATGAGGAGGACGAGAAGAAGGATGACGACAAGATGGAGGAGGACTGAGGCTGTCTCCGGGCGGAAGTTTTTTTTGGGGGGGGGGGGGCGCGGAGGCGCGGAGGCACGGGGGACTTAGCTCAGGCATTAAGTACTCAGGCTCAGAGCTTTTCAGGTCTGCATACAGAATTGAGTGTGCTGCCTCAGTCTCGCAGTTGATGAGTGTGCTGAAATCGCATCTTCATCAGCGCTTGTATCACCAGCATGGAACCAAAGTCGACGAATTCAGGCATGATAGAATAATGACATCTTTTTCCCTTTCAGATTCTGTGCTACATTGGAACTTCAATAGACTAGGATATAAGACTGCTTTCCAGAACGTCCGCGCGCTTGTTACATCACTCCTCCTCCTCCTCTTCTTCCTCTCCCTTCTCTGACGACCCCTTGGACTCCTCGGGCATGACCTTTGCCACCAGCGTCGGATGCGTTTGTATCCATTGCGTCCAGTCTGAAATGATGGTCGAAAATTGGAAGCCGCCGCGCATGGCCCACTGCATCGCAAGCCCGCCATACTCGTCCCAGATGGACTGGAAAAGGCCCACATTCCTGGTGAGAAGGCTGTTGACGACCAGCAGGCTGGCCGTCGACGCAGTCTTGGCGTACGCATGCGAGTCGTCCTTGGTCATCTCGCCGTGGATGTCCTGGAGCAGTGTCGTCAACTCGTCCAGGTCAGCCTCGGTCTCCTGTCGTCGGCCTTCATTCTCCTCGGCGGCCCTGACCTTCCTCTGCGCCTTGGGCAGCTCTGCTATGATGTTCCCGGCCTTCTTGCTCAGGTCCTTCGTCTTGGTCGTGCGCATCAGCTGCAGCAACGGTATCAGGATGTTGTATGCCAGCGGAGAGGTGGCCTCCTTGCGTGCGAAAATGGACAGGAGATCAAGAGCGCGGTGTTTGAAGTTGACGACGGTCTCCTTTGCATCCCGGTTCTCTTTCTTCTTGTTGCTGTCGCGCATACGCATCTTGAATGTTGCTGAGAGCTTCTCGTCTAGGGCCATCATCTCTGAGTCGCTCATGTCGGAGTCGGCGTCTGATGATTCGGCATCCTTGTCTTTGTCGAGACGGTGGCTGTTCAGGAGGTTGGCAAGGGCGTCGTCGAGGTCTTTGTACTGTTCATCATGACCTTCGTCGTCGTCTTCGTCTTCTTCTTCGTCATCCGAATCATTTTCGCCTGCTTCCTCCTCATCCTCGTTGTCTTCGTTGTCCGACTCGTCCTCAGCCTCAGCCCCTCCTATCTCTACAAACTCAACATCAGAGGCAATGCCAGAATCGTCATCGTCTTCTGCATCACCGGCCTCTTCTGCATCCTCCATGTCCGCATCCGTGTCAAACAGGGCTCGCAGACCCTCAGCGTTCTCATTCGCTGCCAAGGTGTCTGTCAGAAGCGCCAATGCCTCTGCCGTCACGAGACCCGTGAAATTCTCAAACACACGCTCCGCGGTCTGCCTCAGCAGTGACGACGGGCGTGCGACCATGGCAAGCAGGATTTCGACAAGCAGCACCGAAACGTCAGCGTCGTCGTCCTGCTGCTTGCTAAGAAGCTTCTCGTAGCATTGCCCCAAGTCGTTCAGAATCTCCACCGCATCGGGCTCCTCGTTATAGAGCTGCAGTATCGCCACGGCATACAACAGAGCGAGCCCCTGATACGCTCCACTCTTGTCATCTTTTGACTTCTTCGGCTTGGTCAGCTCCTGAAGTTTCTCGAGCGCCTCAAGCAGCTCCGCCTGCAGCTCGTCGTCCATCTCAACGCTGCTTGAATCGATCGACATGATGGCGCTGCAGAACTCGCTGAAGTCCTCTGGTCGCTTGACAAACTTGGCCAGGGCTGAGTTGAGCCGCTGCCTGAGGATGACTTTTGTCTTGTCGCTGAAGCCAGGCACGTTTTCGCCGGCTTTTGGATACGCGAGCTTTGAGAATTCCTGCAAGGCTGTACCGCCGACGGACGATGTTGTTGTGCTCTTCGCATCTGATTCTGCCGACACCATGGTTGCTAGGCGGAAGAGGTAGTCTGCATAAACTAGAAGATGGTTCTCGGAATTGTCTCTGTGAACTCCAAGTCAGCACCGTGTTCAGCTAGATATGGAGATATGACATATATCAAAGAACGTACCCATCAGACGCCAGGACAAGCCGCCTCAAGATCTTGATCACCTCCGAGGCATGATCTGGTTTCAAACAATGCAGCAGCCTGTCGACAGTTTTGCTATTCGTCTTTTGGTCAAAGTTGTAAACTCCATGCTTGCCAAGAAGCGCTTGTAGGACCACGGGCACGACATCTGGTTCCGACTCGGCAGCACGCTCGATCGCCTTGAGGGACTTGGTAGCGGCCCGATGCAAATAGCGGTCCTTTATGGCGGCTTGGTGGATCAGACAAATGGTGAGATTTTGTGAAAAGAGGTTGTCGATTATATGGGGGTGTGACAGTCCCGTCTCGAGGAATTTCTGAAAGATCATGAATCCTGTGAACTTTTGCGGCTCGCTGGCGGTCTTGGAGAAGAACCCCTGGTCCACAACACGTGTCCAGAATTGCTTGAACTGCTCAGAAGCATTGCTGGACTTCGCAGCAGCCAGTTTAACGTAGTGCGCCAGTATTATATCCCAGACGAAATGCAGCTGTGCCGTCCAGCTGGCCTGCTTCTGCTTCTCGGCGGTGTCCTGACCATGCACTTCCTGCTTGCTGCTGTCTTTCAAGACCGCGGGAAGCTCGCCCAGGTATTTGGATGACAGAAAGTCTCGCCATGACTTGGAGGGCAGCTTGATCTTGGGGAACCGCTCGGTGAATATTACCGTCAGCGCAACAGCCTCCGGGCTCTTAGCCCACCCGGCCCCGTCAAGCTTCTTCAAGGTCTCCTCGGCAATGGTCTGGTCCACCTGTGGCGCCGACTGCACAATGATCCAGGCACATTGTGGCTTCAGCCATATTTTCTTCTTAGAGAGCCTGAGCAGCAGGTCCAGAATGGTGTGCCAGCGCGTGACATCGTCGAACAGAATTTTGGCGCGGACGAAGCACTCTATGCCAAAAAGTTGGCCAAAGTAATGATCCCTCTCTTCCTGGCCAGCGATGTTTCCCACAGGCTTTGTCCTCTCTGTGAGTGTCTCGAGCACGAAGTTGAAAGTCAACCCCCGGTACCTCTGGCCGCAGAGGTCTTTCTCCCCCCATAGTTGTTGCAGGATCTCAGTCAGCACGACGCTGAAGCCCAGCCGTGAAGCCTTCCTACTGCTCGCCAGGCCCCGAAACAGTCGCTTTTCAAGGTGCCTATCGAGAGTGGACTCGGACACGCCCTCGCCGTCGAGGAGCTTCGAGATAATGACATCGGCGGCCTGCAGACGCTCATCGCTGTCCTCGCTACCTAGGTATTCGTAGAGAGGAGCCTCAATTGTGCGGTCTTGCTCGCTTGGAAACGTGGACTTGTCGGACAGAAGCTGCTTTTTCGAGGGAGGCTTGGCGGGAGCGCCATTGGCCTTCTTCTTAGGTTGAAGACTCGGTGGCTTGGGGAGCTGTTGTTGTTGGGCGTCAGGCGCATCGTCGGTGGTCTTGATGCGTTTTTGGGCGGGTTCGATGGAGTTGGGGTTCTCCTTCTGGTGCTTTCTCTTCTGGCGGGCCATATTGTGCGCGTGCTTTCGAGGCCTTAGTGTGCTGAAGGAATTGCCATGAAATGTGCTGCCAGAAAGAGGGCAGGTGGTGGCTCAAGGCGTGTTCGTGTATACTACATGTGCACAGTTCTTCGTCGACAGTTTCTATCGGGGAAAAAAAGTTGGATCTCGGCCTCGGCCTCGAATCGGCTATGACGGATTACGTAAGGTAGATGTGCTCCCATGTCCAAAGGCTACGACTCCCCTTCTATTTCCTCTTTTCTTTGTAGTCCTGCTTGCTCTTCGATTTTCAAAAATCGTCAGATAGAATGATAAGGCGCTCATGGATCCAATGCTGATGAAGCCACTCCGTATCTATCTTACAATTCGTTACATTTGGCCGCAGCGTACGTTCCACCTGGTTGCACCCTTGGCGCCGGCATCAACCTTCCAGCCTACAGTGGTCTTCAACTGTAAACGAATTGTAATTACAATCACTCGAAAGAATTGGTGGTTTTTTTGTTTTTTTTTTCTTCCTTCAGAAAAGACTCAATGATGCTAGTTCCAGTGATTTGTTCCAATATTCTGTTTGAATTCCGTGAAAATTCCTCTGTGCCATTGCTTCAACAGCCACCTGATGACTGACGCCCCATCGAGGCAAGAAACATTGAAGAGAGCACCCGAAGTTTGATCCTCAGAAAGCAGTGTTGAATTAAATTTATGACTGCGAATCCCTTCTTATGTATATATATCCCAGTCCCAGAATTTTGCTCTCGTGATAATCATTTACTGAGACTTGATTGAACTTTTAATCACGAGTTGTCCGTCGGTGCCTGCGGGCGGGGGCTGGACGCATCGAATTGATGCCAATGAGGAAGGACACCCAGAAAGAAGGTATTTGCTGATACTAATTACTTAGGTTAATTTGATCATCAGAGAGGCCCAGTATCAGGCCTCAGTTGTGCGTTTGCAGGCAGCATCATCACTAGGCCATGTCTCACCTTCAGCCTTGCGACGGCGAAAGATGCTCCCTGGCAGTGGAAGCCGAAACGAGACCAGGTTCAGATAAGTACAATCAATCAATCAATAAATAAATAAATCCGATTCATCATATCCGGATCAGAAAATCATGCCCCAATTGCTGTGGAAAGCCTATGCACTCAAATCCCCAGGATGGAGTCGAGATCGTGAAAACGTGAATGTCGACGACAATAACTCAATCCTCATTTCTCATCACATGACCAGGCGCTGATGGGAACAGACCCGACGGGATCCCGACGGGGGTAAGCATGCTAGGGTTGACGCATTATTTACGTGACTGTGCCCCTCTCTTTGTTTACTTTGGCGCTCGGATTGTGCGGTGGCTTGGGTGTTGGGTGTTGGGTGAGTGGGTGGGGAGTCAGGCGGACAGAACGTTCTAAATGCAAAGCCCACCAAGTATACACACAAGACAAAAAACATCTTCTGCCAATCCCATCAAGAGCAAGAGAAAGGCGGTATAGAGAATAATAAATAAATAAATAAAAAAAGGAGAAGACGACAAAGCCCAGCCTGCGGCATGGAAATCCTCAAACACGCTTCCTCATGCAGGGACTCATCACCTGGGCACACGATCGTCTGGCCAGCAACATGAGCTCCACACCACGCTCGCTCGGGAATTGCCTCGCCTGCGGGACTGAGGCCATCGACAAGGTATCTCACCCGAGTGGTCCCATTCGTCATCGTATCATCATGTGCATTGTCCACTGAATAATAGATAAGCTTTTTTTCTTTTTCTTTCTTTCTTCACTTCAGCAGCTGCTATCTACCTGTCAGGTGCAGGTTACCTGGTCAAAGTGCCAAGGCTCGAAAGAAAACGAAGAAAAACCTGCTGCAACTTTATTTAATGCTGTCGAATGGTTCTCGGTCACCGTAATCTGTGGGATCCAGACGAGAGTCAGCAGCCCGGGGACTAAGCAGGGCAAAATGTCCTCCCCCGTTCCCCACACTCGACAGGGACAGATTGACCCAAGCTGGAAGAGGCTTCAGGCCATGAAGCTCTGACGTTTCAGCGCGAGGAGGGGTTAATGGATGGCAAGGAAGAGAGGGGTGAGGGAACAAGCTTGCTTTGCCCTGTCCTTTGTACCGTACTTGGTATTACTTGGTAGTCGGTTTGCTTGCTTGCTCACTCGCTCGAAGCCGGAAATGCAACCACACGACGCACCACGCAGCCGGGCCGCACACCCTCCTTCACAACGCCTACGCCAACCGATGCAACGCCATTGGGCTATCATCGCGATCATAAAGATGCATCATTGGCGCTTGCTGACCCTGCTGAGGCCGCTAAATCAAGCTTTTGTGTGCGGCTGATCGAGATGCTCACTGGCTGGCGAACCAGCGGTGTCGTGTTGCTGATACACACCCAAACGACGCGGTCGGCCAGCCAAGAAAACGCGCAATCCGGATTGCCGGATCCGGATACAAAGTAAACAAAACAAGGAGGCACTGCAGATCGTACGTTTGATGATGATATCGACACGCGAAACGAAAGAAGAAGAAGAAGAAAAATCCACAATTGGAGACGTGATCAGTCTCATGAAGAGAGATTTCATCGAGATCTTTGTATGTCAAGGAAAATGCAATCAAACATGAAAAACTTGCCAGTATCCGGTGGGCCAGACAAGGCAAATTAGAAGAGGGGGCTTCTGTTCCATGGGCGCGTCGACGCGCCTTGTTGTTTGCCTTGGTTTCTCTTGGGATAAGATCACCACCGGTTGACCGCTCGGATGACGTCGGAGCCTGGCCCGACAGATCACCAGCTGAGCGTAGGATCGGGACAATCGAGACAAGTCCCAGAACAGGGCCTGAGAAGCAGGTCAATATTGTAAGCTGGTTCCTTGTCCAAGACTGGCGCGAGGAGGAGGATCCATGAACTCCTCCGGAGCGAACTAAATGATGGTGGGCGCGTGGCTGTCAGGGTGTCTCCCAGTGCGGGAAGAGCCATAGCCGCTCTTGGATATTTCTTGGACCAATCCGGATCTCATTGCTTCGTTCTTGTGAGGTCGTACAATATTGCCACTAGATTCCTCCTGGATCTGATCACAATCTCTGTACGATACTATGTATATTTCTCCTATCCCCCCCCCCCTCCCCGGGAAGACCAAGCAAAGAGACGATTTTGGGCAGGATTTACCGCCATCGTTGGCGCGTTCCGTCGGCCGCTCAAGTGTGTGTGTGCGGGTGTGTGGCTTTTGAGCTTCCTCAAGATGCTGATTGGAAGCTTATACTAAAATGAGCCCATCGTTTGCGTCGTGAATGTCGGAAAGACATCAACCAAGAACCAGTCATCAATTTCCTATGGCCTGTTTGACAGGCAGGGCCAGGCGGCTGTATGTATATCTGTATTGTTGCCCAGCGAATTGGCAGGGAACCGCGAGTGACGCCGTGCTGGCCTGTTTCGAGAATGTAGCTTCGAAGGTATGGGTCTGCATTGAACCACCGGCTCTCGAGCGCTGCTCAGGAAACAACACCGAAAGCGGGTCAGTCTTGGGATTGAGGTTACCCGAGCCGCCACCATCACCACCAGCGAGCGGTTGTTGGCGGTTTCCGGAGAGTGAAAATGGAGAAGAAAAAGCAAGTTGCGGTTCAGTCGTCGTGGAAACAGCCAGGCCAGTGAGTATGGAGATTGCCAGCGTCATGAATGGGGACCCCTTGCTGTTACAAGGGCTTTTTCTTTTTCTTTCTCTTTCTCTTCTTTCGTCTTTCCTTCTTTTCTCGTCCGTCTTTAAGACTTGACAGCGAAGGAGCCAAGCGATACTGGGTCTCTGCCGGGATTGGACGCTGGAGCTGGCAGCTGGGGTCTGCATCGAATGATTCGTCCTATCGAGTCAGTCCCTAGAGCTGAAAGAGCATCATGCTTCATGAAGGCCGGACTTCTTTTTCTTATCTTTTCGGCGTGCTGGTTTGACATGAGGTTGAGACTAGACCTGACCGTAAGAACTTGAAGACTGTAGACATATTCTGGCGAGTATCCAACACGCGATTGACCGCCGTGTATCATCCATCCCTCTGGAAGGAGGTTGATGATAACTCGTGAGTCCATCGTGGAAACGGCAGCCATGGAGCTCTCCACCCAAAATGCAGATAGCTTGGTACTGTACTATCACTGTAACCGTCTGCGGACATAGCCGTGATTGGCATTGATGGTTCACCTGCTATACCAGCATGGACATACCCTGATCTCAATTTGCAGAGAGCCAGCCTGCCAGCTAGGCCTAGGCAAGGCAAAAGCTTGCTAGATTTCTGTCCAGGGTTGTCCTATCTGCGAGGTCATTCATGGCTGCCGCCCGGTGTCTCAGTCCCTGATTTGACTGAACGACATATGCTAGATAAATATTTCCTGCAGTCCAGACGGCTGGAAACGCAACGAGGACACTCGTCTGAGCTATCGAGGAAGCCCAAAATACCCATAGCCGACAGGAGTTCTCCGCACACCGCGCTTGACGACAGCGCATATGTATGCATGATACCGTATGACCAGGTTCCAAAGACTGGTGGGGTCGATGCTCATGGGGACTGTGCGAACTGTTGCTGCAGAAACACGCTCGGTTGTTGTTTCTAGAACAAAACGGGGCCTGCGGGCTGCATCATCGTGACAACTGTAACCTGGAACCGCCGTGTACAATGAGAGAACCGCCTGATCACCTGGATGACCTGTTAGGCTTAGACGGGTAGACAGGCTCTCTGGTTGGCCTCCTGGGCCGTTTCTCTGGCCGCATGAGTAGGAATGATGCCCGGGATCCCGCGAAGTCTTTGGCTGGTGAGTTCTGGGAGACTCCCGTCCACAAGCCTGGATCAGGACTGAACTGCCTGTCTCGGAGGTTTGGACAGTGCATAGTCGACGAGGATGGGATTTATGAAAGAAAAAGACTGGTTGATGTGGACCGCCTGCCCTAATAATTTTGCTACCCGTCAGACGAGAGCTGATAGGATTTTCGTGTGGCGAGGGCGACTGAGCTCCACAGCCCAAGCATTTGACTCTCCTTCCTTTTCTTATTGCGGCTCTCTCAGGCTGGTATCTGTCTCGCTTTCATATGGCGGGTCCCGGGCCGCGAGACATGAATGACGACGAGCTGGTGTTTCTGGAATCTGAGTGCGAACCACGAGGTTCTCTGGAGCAAATGGTGGAGGAATCCGGGGAACATAAGCCAGGCTCCGCCAGCTCCTTTAGAAGACTACCAGCGTCAGTTCATACAGACCCTCTCTAGAATATCGATAGACAAGGTTGAATGGACAACATCGTTAACAATGATGATGTGAGCGTTCGTATCATGAGTTGGAAGAGAAAGAAAAAAAGCCCCCCCCCCCCGGTAGCGATTCTCGTTTCCTGCTTCCACAGTGCTCATCTGCAAACGAATCTTGGAAAGGAAAAAGCGCTTGTCAGTGCGATCCATCGTGCAGTTCGCCGAGCAACCAGACGGAGGGGTGGAGATTCGTCCTGCATCCCTTGCGTTGACGAGGCTTCGACTGGCGGCAAGAGCTCTGCTGAGGGTGGGCTGCAACCAGAGCTGCTGCTGCTGCTGCGGCACCCTGCATATTTCATGCAGGCAAAGAGTCGCCCAAGCAACAGAGCTATCAGACAGGCCCCCTGGCCCCTGTCATAGCTCTCTGTACCCTGTCGTGTGGCCAAGGCCCCCCTGATATCCAACCCTTGTCTGAGCCCCACATGGACAAGACAGAGACATGTTCAGCGTGCCAGGCCATGACACCTTGTAGCGCCTTCGACCTTTTGCAGTTGTGCCCTGTTCTGGTTTAACCTTGTGAACTTCCAAGGTCACCAAGGTCATCCAGACTGGTTAATACTTCTCGTCCTTGGCAACGACCTTGCTCTCGTTGCCCTTTTTGCTTCTCGATAAAGGTATTTGGGCTGCCCTTGCCTGGCATCTTCTCACAACTCTTTCCTCCTCCCCCTTCGACTTGTTTTGATCTCCTCAGCATCACCTTTCCTTTCTCTCTCTCTTACCACGAGTTCGACCGTTGAGGTTCAACTCCGTCCTGTGGTTTCCCCTCCTCCTCCTTACCTCCTCCCTCCGTTTCCCCAGGTCGCTGTCGACGGATTAATTCATCTCTATTCCACCTGCGACATTCGTCTGGATGTGGATTGCCCACTGACCCTGGTTTGAGCAGGAGCAACGGCAGTGCCAACAGCAGGGACTCCACTCCTTCTCTCACTCGTTGCTAATGCTACTGCTGCATGCCCTCATCCAGTCGAACTGTGTGCTTTAGTCCCGTCAGGACCACCACTTTCTCCGAGAAGGGCCTTGAGAAAGACGTCTCCGTATTCCTACATCCTACTACGGCCACGCTCCTCAACGGTGTCGACTCCTGTTGGACTTGAAGAAGCCAGTATCAGATTAGGGCTCCAGTGATCTTCTTCCTCCAGTTCTTCAGTCCCAGCAATTCTGATTTCGGCGATCTGTGTGCTATTTGGAACTTCTCTGCTTGGCCAATATCTCACTCCACGCGCACGAATATTCTCTCTTTTCTCTCTAACCCTGAGAGGCCATCTCTTACTTCCTAGCTCCGCACCCCAGTCGAAACTCTTGCGCACACGGCTCGCCTCGCCCTGTGCTTTGCCTGGGGATCGTCAGAGACCCTCAGTCAGAAGACCCACACCACTTCACTGTGTCCGAGGTCAGGGAAAGGGTCTTGGTACATCAATCCGCCAAAAATTGATGCTCGACGTGGACCTGTTCCGTTGCACTGGGCGACCGGAGCCGGGGGTAGCCTCCCTTTTAATTCAAACGCAAACCTCGAATTCTCAATTCCTCTCTGGTCTCAACTTGTGTTCCAACAGAGGTCCAAGACCTCCAACAGCTTGACGACAGCAGCCTTTCCGGTTCAATCATCACAATCTAGTTGCAGCTTTAGGTTCTTCTACACCTACCTGACCACCTTGCCTACCCACGAGCGGTTCATTCCTGCACGGCATCGACCTCAGTTGCTCACCTGCTCACCTGCTCAGCTACCCTCACCACATCCTTGAGCTTTGCTTCCGAGACTGTGATCTTGCATGCCGCTCCCAAGGCTGACTGTCTGACGGCTCGTGGTTCGTGCCGCCTAGGCCTGCATTGTCTTTCTCCCTCTCTGGGTCTAGGCTGTCTGCCACTTCTCCCGAACCATGGAGGCGTCTTCTCCCCTCGCTGCCATGCGCCCACCGGCCATGCCCTCCTTTGGCCACCCCGACATATTTCGTCCTCGCGGCCACAATGCCTTCAATGGCGACTCGAGAGGATCCAGCATACTCTTCCGGGACCGTGTTATGCCCAAGGGCAAGCCAGATTACTTTAACGTTAAGGGCTTGACTGGCTCCTCTCCTACTGCCAGCCTCGCAGCAGACCTGTCCCAGAACTTCCGCATCGACAACGAGGCGAGGTACGTACATCCTTCAGAACCAGATATACCAACAAATGTTCTTTACTAACACCTCTTGTCGTTGTTCCTGTGACAGTCCCCGCTTTCCAACTCCTCGTCGGGCCCTCTTCACGACCAATACTATAATACATGCTTTTGACGGACGAGGTAAGAGCATACGCAAGCATTGCTGTTGGAACAAGCAGGATTAACAGCTTGCAGAGTACCAGACTACCCCTCCACTGCCGGCCACATCTTCTCCGAGTGGTATGGACATGGACGTGTCTCCTGTGCCCATGCACAAGGGCGCCTACGTTGCCCAGGTCGAGATACATTCGCCCACCCCGATGCTTAGTACTGATGACGATGAGGACATGATGCTGGACTCTCCTGCCCCTATAGTACGGCGTGTCTCTGCAGATAGACAGAAACCTGTGGCTGAGTAAGTCCACATGTCCAGCATTTGGGCTGTGTCCTGTCGTTATTGACCCCTCTCGAGTAGCTGCCGCAAGTTGAATCTGCGTCGACCATCTCTAACCAGGGGGAAGGGTTTCTCCACCAATACCATCCCCAGCCGTCTCCATCCCGAGAACCAAGTCTCTGGCTTCAAGTTTGGCAACGATGGCCGGCCGGGCTCATCGTCCTCGAACCTCTCCCTGAGCGAGTGCTTCGAGGACTCGCCGCCCCAGGAGAGGAGGGTGGTCTCTGCTCAAAGCCCATGTGCAGCTGTCTCCGGGGCCGGCCGGATTAGCAAACCTCAATTCACCAGCTTGAGCGCTGCGCCGACCAGGAACGGCTCTCCCATCACGTCGCAGTCCCGCCGTGGAGCCAACCCAATGCGCCCGAGGAAGCAGTACAGGCGGTCTCTGAGCATGTTTGAGAACTCTGGTGACGTGATCAAGCCCAAGGAGAAGCTTCAGTCTGTGGTGGACATGGAAGAGCCGGCAGAGCTCATACTCCCTCATTTCTTCCCGGAAGGCCAGAATGACAGCATTCCCCGCCTCTCCAGATCCACGTTTCTCCAGATCCTCGATGGCAGATACAATGAGCTCTATGACAACAAGCTGATTATTGATTGTCGCTTTGAGTACGAGTTTGCTGGAGGCCACGTCGGTGGGGCCATCAACTTCAACGACAAGGAGGCCCTTGCAACCCAGCTGTTCCCGAGCCCGCCTGAACTGGAGGGCCGGACCCTCATCGTGTTTCACTGCGAGTATTCGGCGCATAGGGCACCCTTGATGGCCCGCCACATCCGGTCCGAAGACCGTGCTTTCAATGCTGAGTGCTATCCTAGGCTGACCTACCCTGAGATATACATCTTGGACGGTGGTTACAGCGGGTTCTTTTCCGAGCACCGTGAGCGATGTGAGCCGCAGGCGTACGTTGAGATGGACGCCGTCGAGCACGCCACAACTTGTGAGCAGGAGATGGATCGTCTCCGCCAGACCCGCAAGGGCCTGGGCCGCGCACAGACTTACGCCTTTGGTCAGAAGGTTGTTGTTGGCTGTGAATCCCCCACGGCTACCTATCAAGACGGCTTTGACGAATCGCCCATGCAGCTCATGGAGTCACCAAGCTTGAGTCAAGACAGAAGCCATGCTAGGCGGATGGCTTCGTACTGATACCGCTTGCCCCCCTCAATGACACTGGCCAAGTGTTTGTCGAGTTCTCGATCAGCGTTTTAGTTTGCCTCTTGGGAACATCAGCACGACTGACAGGATGAACGCTGGGCAGATCTTGATCCTACTGAGAAGGCACCCACTGAGCGCGGCCTGATCATCTCGCTCCTGGACCTTCGCCACTTGAAATTATGTCTTCGCCAATCACGTGGTCTTTCACTTCCTGACACCTGCTGTAGACCAACACAGCAGCTTCGGGTTTCTCTACTTACCTGGACACCTTGGACCATGCTCCGCCGCCACTCTACATCTACATCATTAATTGCAACATCCAAGTCACTCGCCTCGCGGTCTCAACAGACGTTTACTGCAGTAGCCCGTGCCGGGTTGTCTGCCATCTACTCCAGGAAACATAGGTCTCATTCTTTCCGGCATCAGACGCATTGGCATAGAATTGCATCGCATCAACGTTCGGCATTTTTCTGGAGCTTCTTGGATCCGATGCCTAAGAGGCCCATTGCATTTGGTCTTTCCAACCCGCGCACCAGCAACATTTCCTCTTTTTCATTTTTTTTTGTCAAAGGCGTCGAATGTCTCATCCGGCGACCCATGTCCATGATACGACTCTTACGAATTCCGATTCTCTTTGCGACAGATTTGCTCGGTCATCAGCAGATCATCACCATGTCGCTTCTTCAAATTTCCGACACATGCGCGGCTTTCGAGTTCGTGTACAATTCTTCTTTAAAAGCACATTCCCGGTTCGTCCTATACCGGGACAGACGAAGTTTCCTTTTGAAAGTCTGATGTCGACAAGTCATCATCCCACAAGCATTTCTTTGTCTCTTTTTTCCTCGGTCTCTGTTGTATATTGTATTACTGAGCGGAGGTGATGTCCTTACGCACCGCACAGTCTTCGTGGCCTCCACAAGACACTGCGGGATGAAGTCTCGAAAACGGCATGAGATCAATGTGAGCCATGCAAGCAGCGAAAAAGATATGGTTCGACGGAATGGAGCGTCTTCTCTGTTCCTAATACTAGCGATCTATCTACTGCCGCTGCTGCACATTGCTGATTACTTGCTGTCAGGCATTGCGTCGCCTTTCACTTCTCTACCGTACTCTCGAAAAAGGGGGTTCTGTCAGAAAAAATAGGCGCTCACGGCTAGCGGCAAATGATGAGAATAGATCGTCTGCTTCTCCTTCTTCTACATGTCTAAGTAGTGGGCGAGACTTCTATCGGCCCTTTTCATCCTTCAATGTACCAAAATGACAGAACAGAGATGAAAGTAAGGGCAGAGCAAATACCATACAAAATCTTTCCATTCTTGTTCTTGCTTGTATGTGTCTTCTCATGCTTTGTCATAAGTGTCTCGGTACCTAGGTGAGTCCCGGAGATCAAAATTTCTACATTGCTCAAAGTAAACTTGCGTCAGCTCTTGCCTCTCGAGGTATTATGGAGAGACCACATGCATTATTACATTTGGGCGGTGTCCTTCATGTTGTCTGTCATCCAAGGAACTCGCGTAGTTGCCATCATATGTCCTCTACTCAAGTACTCGTAATGAAGTAGTCACCAGATTTATATATGAAGCGAACTATCCGCATTCGGCCACATATCTGAACATACCTAGGTACCAATTTGACCTCTTTAGAATGATGAATATTAATCGGCAGTGATTTCTACAGGGTTGCCCTTCAACCGAGTGTTGTTAAGTAAGGACCGAGGAAACTGACACAGTGAAATCAAAAAATTTTTTTTTTTTTTTTTTTTTTTTTTTGCAATGAAGCTGACATGCACTTGTGTGGCCGGTATTTGCAATTTCTGAGGTTGAGAAAGCGATTATTTCAATACATTTATGTGATTATCCTTGGACATTTCATGTTGCTATGACGATCACACTTCTTGGGCTGCTCGCAATCGTTTTAATAACTTTCGACTTTGACTCAATATTTAAGGGTGAAGATGGAATCATCAAAATTGCTCTCTTGATCCGGGTCTGTCAAATGTGCGGGCGCTGCCTGGACCAGAAGGCATCGAGGTAGACCGGCGGAGATGGACCACAAAGACGAACTACGTGGACACTCAACACTTGATTATATACAAAGCATTCTTAGCGAGCGTTTGGGTGTTAAACTGTCCGAGTCTTATACTACAAGTAGAACACAGGGGGAGACATGCTTTGGATGGATTGTCATTCAGTAAGATGACCTGGCTTTAATTACTAGAACCAATGCTCAAACAGTCTATCTGGTGATCCATTCAGCTTTTGCTTCCACCCCCCCCCCCCCAAAGAAAAAGTAAGTTGAAAGAAGAGAAAAAAATGGGTATCATCGCCCAAGGTAACTGATATGGGCCCAGTAAATTGCTTTTCTTTCCTTGCAGTTATAACCTTCCATGCTTAGATTGGTTATCTGCGATACCACGCCTGTGTGTATCAATTTGGGGGTGAGTATCTGCGCAGACGCCTCTGAAAGCCTTTCACAGAGTACATCTGGTCTCCCGTGCTGTGTTTGATAGGTTCCATGGAGGTCTGCTGAGCCTGCTTCTCAAAACGAGCGGCTGGGGCTGGATCGCTCTTGAGATGCTCGCTCTTTGTGGCAGCCTGCTCTGGAGCGATAGGCATAGCATCGGCCATAACGACATCGACGACACTTTTGATCGGATCCGAAGTAGGACGAGATGGCTCCTAGCCCATCAGCGTGAAGTCCCACTCCTTAAACGTCTCTCGGAACTTGGTGGTATCCTGTGTCTCCTCTTCTGTCGTCTGTGTGCACTCCTGCCAGATAACCCGTTTCTCCAAGCCCAGCAGCTTCGCCATCACCTTCCGCGGGTATTGCAAGTCAAAGCGGACGTTCTCGTCGAATCGCATTAGCAGACACTTGCTGACTATCTTGCCGCCGTCCTCGTGTCCCTCACCCTCGTCCTCATACCATATCCAGATCCGTACGTAATCTCCAGGCACCTCATCGCTGATACCAAAGTCTTTAACGACAAGGCCTGGTAGACGGAGGTTCTCCGCCTCGACCTTGAACGCAGCTTCCACAAGGCCCTTCGTAATGAGGTCGGCCGGAACTGGCATGAACTGCCAGTGTGCGTGAATGTTGGTGCTCCGGTTGATCTCCCACGTGACACCGCCTAGCTTATGCTTTGACTTCTTCGACACCGTAGCCTGCAGCGCCTCACGGAAGCGCGACATCTCCGCAAATGCCCGATCAGCTCCCTCCTGACCCATTGCGGCGCGGCTGATGGAGGGTACGTGTTCCTGTGGGACGATGATCATATGGGAGGGACAGTCCAGACCATGCTCGTGAAATGTATCCGAAGTGGTGAGAGGTCCCTTGGCAGTAGCAAGGTAGGTATCGTCACCGATCGAACACACCATATGGTTCTCTGCGTTCTCACTGGCCAGACAAAAGAAGCATTGATCTGGACCGGGTGGAGGGAGTCTCTGGCCGCGATTTCCTTTGCGGCGGCGATTATGTCGGTGGTCATCGTGATGGCCATTGGAGAATCGCGAGAAGCCCTCCTCCTCTGGAGCAGAGCGTTTCTTCGCTAGATTTCCTCGAGAAAGGAAGGGCGAAACGGTGCTGCCCTGAGGCAGTGGGCCGGGTGAGGATGTGAGTGAGAAGGCGTACATAGCTTTGGCTTTCTGGGCGTTGCCGAATGGTGCTAACGAGATGAATCGGGTGACTTCTGGATCAGAAGATGGGTCCTTGGGAGGATGGAAGAACGGCTCGCGCTCATAGACGAAGGCGTCTGGAGAGGGACAGAAGTGGTAGCGGGGCTTGAGCGTAGCGCAGAGGTCTGCAATCTCGTCGCTAGTCACCACGCTGGCGCGATCGAATGGAAGCGCCATAGGCGATGCACTCCAGATCGAGGACGGCCACATTGTGGTCAAGAGGATGTCAGCCGAGCTGGCGCCGCGCAGGGCCTTGGCATCATCGGCAGTGTGGAAAGGAAGGTGTTGCTCCTTCGATTGACCGCCCACGATCTCTGTATCTAGTATGCCGGCAAGCGTCACGATGCGCACCCCTTCTGACGTCTTGGTGACGCTCCGCTTATTTATGTAGTGTAGGTTCGGGCAGATCTCGCCATCGTCACTGGTGACTTTCTCGACAATTCGCTCGGGTAGAGGGTGCGTGCCGACAGTGAAGTATGTTGTGACGGGGACTTCGATTTTGCCCGAGATCAGGTCGGTGACGGCGTCGTCATCTGCAGGTCCAAACAAATTCCCGACGACAATCGCAAAAGAGAAATTGTTCTTGGAGTGAAGGACTGCCAGCTTGCTGAAGGCCTGCTGAAGTTGACCATTGACATTTCCAAAAACGAAACTGTAGTATTACTTTGTCAGATGCGACAGCCAGCCCACCGAGTTTCGAGGTCCAGCGCAAGACGAAAAGGGGGGAAGAAATGGAAAGGGTTGGAAAAGCAGGTACCCACATCTTTGGAGCTGACATTTTGAACTATCTCTCCACCAGACCACCGTGATGGAGTGAGAGTGAGAGATGGAGAAATTGTTGATGTAAGGAAGGGAAGAGCGGGAAAGGCACTACCGCAGCGAAAGAGTCGCGAACTATTAACTTCTGGACGTCAAGAGCTAAGTACCTCCGTACTTTCTTATCAAGGTTATCTTAGCGCTGTTTGGCAGTCGGACCCCACATGGGCCTCTGATCCCTGCCAAAAAATTCCAGGTTCGTCCCCAAGAAAGTTCAATCTGGGTGGTCGTCGACTCGACTTGGATAATTCTTCATACACCACATACCTGAAAGCCGGAGTTGAGGTGTGTCTTCAACGACCACCACCCCGACACAGCCAAGATGCCGGCCACCGTCGCCTCAGGAAGGATTGCAAAGGTCCGAAAATCCAAAAATACGACACCACACCAGAAGAATCATCGATGGGAGTCCTTCTCTACCAAGGTCTCCAAGCTCAACTCCCTCGATCCTTTGCGCAAAGTGCGCCGACACGACCTCGACGAAGAAGACCTCTCCGCGACCACCTCCTACTTCCGAAACGGCGTGACAAAATGGGCAGACCTCAATATTTCCAAGCATTTCACGAATTTCAAGCGGGAGGTTCTGCCTCTCTGCGAGACCCTGCCACAGATCGTCCTCTTCCAGGACAAGATCATGGACCTCCTCACCACATACATCAGCGCCCAAGAAAAGGAGGCACTTGAGCCACTGCTAGATCTCTTGACAGCATTTGCGCACGATCTCGGCCTCAAGTTCGAGAAATACTACCAGAGGAGCCTGGAACTACTGGTGGCCATTGCCCGTAAGCCGCAGGATGTCGACGTGATCGAGTGGACGTTTGCTGCGCTGGCATGGCTGTTCAAATACCTCTCGAGACTGCTGGTTCCGGACTTGCGACCCACATACGACATGCTGGCGGGATTACTGGGAAAGGCGAAGCACCCATACCACATCAACAGGTTCGCTGCAGAGGCTATGAGCTTTTTGGTCAAAAAGGCTGCCGCGCCTTCACACCGAGAGATCGCACTGCCCCGAATTGTGGAACATGTGAGGGACGATCTGAAAGATTTGGCGAGGTCGCTGGCAAGGAAGGATCAGGGTCCTGAGTACGATGTGCCTGATTATGAACTCGAGGCAGCATTCAAGTCCAAGCAGTTCGATATGTACCGGGAAGGTGTCATGACAATGTTCTCCGAGGGCATGAAGAGTGCCGGCAACACGCTCCACTCCACAGCGCCCTATATTTTCCAGGCGGTCATCAAAGCTGTACCGACAGAGGAGCTCCAACCCGGCCGTTCCTCATTCTGGACCCCCGTCTGCTGCGGCGTTCTCACTAATGTCATCCACCATTCGACTGTCGATTCGTTCAAAGCCCTCACCGACACTCTCCTCGAATTCATTTCCACAACTCTCGATGGTCCAGAAGCTCAGGAGAATCCATATCGCCTTACATTGTTTCTCCGACTGATCGGGATACTTGCAGGGGTGCGCGATGGTTCTCGAGTGAGTGAATGGGGCATGCTGATGAAGATTCTGGTCAAAACTCTCGATACCCTTTCGAGACGGGGTCAAGATATATCGAGGCTGGCGGGACCGATCATATGGGAAAGCGTGGTGGCTAATGTGGCCATATGTTGGAACCAAGCGCCGATGGATGCACTCATACCCTCTCTCAACGAGTTCAACAAGGTCATGACTGGAGAGCCACTAATGAGATGGTATATCCCGTTTTGCGCTTATCTCGCCGAGCTGAACGCAGCCAGATTCCGCAGTCTCTTTCAAAAGCCATTTCAAAAATTCATTGCGGGCCACTGGTCACAAGACGAAAACGAGGATCTCCTTTACGTGTTGCTCCCGAGACTGGTAGAGTGCGGCGCACTGCCCCCAGGGGACCAGAAGGAAGGCTGTCCCTTGCCGCAGTCTTGGCAAGACCAGATTGTGAGCAGATTTGAAGAGCTTGGAAACACACCCTTTCCGGAGCGAGGGTCTCATGGCAAGAATGCAGATGTCTGGAGAGAGCAGTGCTTGCCAAGATACGCTGCCACCCTCCGAGTTCTCGAGTCGACGAAGATCCATCCATCTACCAATGCCAGAATAGCGGAGTTGCTGCTTAAGAAGCTGAAACTCGCATTACGGCCATCTTCCTCACTCGACACAGAGGAGACCCGATTCATTGTCACGCAAGGGTTTCTGGCGTACTTGGGGATGAGTAAAGCAGCCGGGTCTGTCGACAAGTCATTGCGTCCGTTGCTTCAGGCTGCTGCACCAAGGTTCTCGAGCAATGCAGCCTTCATCGAGGCTCTTCTGGGTTATGAGAAAGAAATGAACCGGGTCGAGAAGGACAGAGGCAGCGAAAGCCCTGTCGCAATGGACGATCCATTTGTCTTGTCGCTCATCAGCAATTTGGCAAGCTCGTCTCGGCCCTTGCGGATGGCATCACTGCGAATGTTCGAAGCTCTCTCCTTCACGCCTGATCAGGACTCATGTCTGGCTACCATGATCTTGGTGGAGCAGTTGCCCCTCGATCATCAAAGTCCTAGAGCCATTGCGGTCCACCTACGTCGTCTCACTCAAGCATATGAGCATCTGAACGAGGGGTCATGGCTGCGCCAAGCGATCCCGGCCTACCTTTTTGGAATGCTCACGATCTCTCTTGCTCCTGTCTGGGACGAAGCTGTGGAGGCTCTGAAACAGATTGCGCAATCCAAGTCAGCTGGCGAACTCATATTCGACCGTGCGTTCGAGTGGCTTCAGAAACCCTCACCCCGATGGACCCCGCCACAGCTGCGTCCCGCCGATTCCAAAAAGTACGCAGGCTCAAATTTCGAATGCATGAATTTCTCGGGGTTGCAGGAGCAGGCTCACAAAATCAACGAGGCGATCGAGGAGCCGTCCGGTGTCCTTCTGAGAGAGTTTGAGCAGCAGCAAACCATCGTTCCCGCCCACGTTGCAAACGCAAGGGGCAAGGCACTCAAAGTCCTCTCCGCCGTCCCAGCTTTGGCTGAGAAACGTTCGAGAAAGATTGTGCCGTTCCTACTATCTCTTGATGATGCTCAGAGCACTTTCTCGGAAGAGGAAGACGAGGCTGCCATCGTTCCGGATGATGACTTCTGGTCGCTGCCAGACAGAAAATCCCTTCTCGGGATTTTCGCTCAGTTCGGGAACCCGAAAGTGCTGTACAAGAGCCGGGAGGCCTTTGCCACCCTGCTTAGCCTTCTGGCGAACCGCGACATCGAGGTCCAGAAGGTTGCTCTGAAGGCTGTTCTCACTTGGAAACAAGAGGGCGTCAAGCCTTATAAGGAGAATCTGGAGTTTCTTCTCGACGAGTCCCGTTTCAAAAACGAGTTGACCGTGTTCCTGCAAGGCGAGAATATAATTCAAGCACAACATCGAGCCGAGTTGATGCCAGTTCTGTTGCGGGTGCTCTACGGAAGGGCAACGTCCAAGAAAGGCGCCGCGAGTGGTAGAAATGGACTTCATGCGACCAGGCTTGCGATTATCAGAAATTTATCGGTCCAGGATATTGGTGGCTTCCTCGACATCGCCTATGGTGATCTCCAGGGCATACGCATTGCAGACGCGTCAGGTCTCAAGCAAGATCTGTTCCTCGAAGAGAGAACCAGTCCCCGCAAGCAGGTCGGCTTCCTGAATATGACTCAGTCCATCATCAACGAACTTGGAACGAGCATTGAGCAATACATGGACGATCTCGTCAATGCTGTCCTTTATTGCCTGTTTTCAGCATCTCGCAACTTGCGTCAAGCAGAGCAACAAGACGAGGAGGAAGACGATGGCAGCGTTGATGATGACAAGACGAGCAACGCCTCACTTTACAAAGCGGCCAGGACGACAGCGCTCAAGTGTCTCTGCGCTCTTGTCAGGAACAACCAAAGCTTCGACTGGGCACCCTATCAGAACTCAATAGTCGCTGAAATCGTGTCTCCCGTCGTTAGCTTGCCCTCGGAAGAGATGGCTCAAGGCGTGTCGTGGACCTGGAGACTTCTCGAGACGTGGTCCTTACTACCGCGTACAGCATGTATCCTAGCCATCGACGACAAGATCATGCCCAAGATTGCTGATTGCATTGGTTTTGAGAAGAGCAAGACCGAAGTCAGGATGTTTGCTCTTGGTATCATACAGAATCTGGTCAAGCTTGCGCAAGCACCGGAGGTTGGGTCAGAATTCGATGGTCTCGTTAAGGCAGAGCTTCTTGATCCTTTCGCAGACAAGATTCTGGGTGAAATCGGGGCCCTACTGAGGGCACGGCAGGACATCGAAAACAGAGTATTGGAAACTTGTGTTGATACTGTGGTTGAACTGTCTTCTGTCGTAGACGGCTCGCGGAACGCAAGGAATCTGGTCGACATTTCTACACATCTCCTGAACCAACCTGCACGGCGCGTCAGTCCCAAAGTCAAGGGTTCGCTGCTCCTAGTTCTGGAGCACTACATCACTCTCGATGACATCCATAATGACTCGGCGTTGAAAAACAGTGTCTACAAGACATTGGCTTCGCTCTTCGGTTTCTTCAAGGACAAGCGCAACAGGGAGTCTTTGTCGAAGGTCTTATCAGCCTTTGCGACACGGGAGCCTGCCGTTGAAGAGATTGCTCGACTTTGTGCGGACCTGAACTCCTATGTGGCGGAGAGGCTGGATGAGCCTGACTACGACCGTCGTCTCTCTGCCTTCAACGCCGTGTCTCAGAGGCAGACCCCTTTGACGATCGATCAATGGATGCCGCTACTCCACAACATGGTTTTCTTCCTCAACCAAGATGAAGAGTTTGGCATCCTTTCCTCCAACTCGGTCGACAGCCTGTGCAAATTCGTCAATGCTGCGGCTGGGGCTTGGGCAACAGAGATGCAGGCCCCTTACGTTGATGTTCTCGGCGAAGTTATCTTGCCGGCAATCCATGCTGGGGTTCGGGAACCTTCAGAGACTGTCCGACGCGAGACTATAAGATTGCTTGCCCACTTGGTTACCAGGCTCGGAGAGTGGGCGCCAGTGGCTGATCTGGTTGTCCTAGCACCGTCAGTTGAGGACGACTCCAATAAAGCCTTCTTCGCCAACATCCTCACGCCTTCCGTATCGAAACAACTCCAGGCTGTCCAATTACTCGCATCGGTTAACGAGCGCGCTGAGTTGAGCGGCAAGAATATCAGCCACATATTCCTACCGCTTCTGGAGCACTTCATCTGGGGCCGTGCCGGCAGTGACGACCATGGACTGGGTGCGCAGGCCGCCGCCGCAATTGCCAGTCTTGCCGGGTCTCTCGAGTGGTCACAGTATAGGGCAGTGCTGCGACGGTACATATCGTACCTGACATCGAGACCTGAAATGCACAAGCAGGTCATCCGCTTACTGGACAAAACTGTCGAGTCTTTGGTCTCAGCTGTCGATGCTGCTAACGGGGCGCCTATGGAAGTTGACACCACTACCGATGTCTCTGTTGTTGGCTCCAAGCGTCGCCTTTCTCGGACCCTGCCAGCTCAGGAGAAGATGGCAGATGAATTTTCCGCCTACTTCACACCTCCCTTGTTGGAGCATCTCCATGACAAGAATGAAGAGACTGTCAGCGCGAGGGTGCCAGTTGCTGTGATCTTGGTCAAGCTCTTGCGACTGCTCCCAGACAACCTACTCAGCCAACAGCTCCCCAGCGTTCTGACGAACATATGCCACATCTTAAGAAGTAAAGCCTGGGAGGCCCGAGAGATGTCACGGACCACACTGGCCAAGATTGCGTGCATCCTGGGCGCTCCATCTTTCGGTTTCATCCTCAAGGAGCTGCGTGGTGCCTTGAAAATGGGAACACAGTTACACGTTTTGTCCTACACGATGCACACTTTGCTGTTGGCTGTGATACCCGAGTTCCAACAAGGGGACCTTGACTACTGCTTGGAGTCAATGGTCGCAGTCATCATGGACGATGTTTTCGGCGTGGCTGGACAAGAGAAGGACGCTGAAGGTTACGTGAGCAAATGGAAGGAGGTGAAGAGCAGCAAAAGTCAGGATAGCATGGAACTCATCGCCTCGACGGCGTCAATTACAGCTCTTGTGGAGTTGGTCAAGCCTCTGCAGGCCCTTCTGCTGGAGAAGCTTGACCTTCGTATGGTCCGCAAGATTGATGAGCTGCTCAACAGGATTGCGTCCGGCCTGCAGAAGAACCCGGCGTCTGATAGCAGGGATACTATGGTGTTCTGTTACGAGGTTGTGCAAGAGGTGTACAACAGCAGAAAGCCCCGCGCGGAGGCTACCATTGACCCAAGACTGAAGCGATATCTCGTTCAGCGGGGTGCCAAGAGGGAGGATCGTGGTGCAGCGAGCAAGCATGCCCACAAGCTCATGCGCTTTGCCATCGATATCCTCAGATCCGTGCTTCGCAAGCATGAAAACCTGCGGACTGCAGCAAACATCAGTGGTTTCCTTCCGATCCTTGGCGATGCCATTGTCGCGGGAGAGGAAGAAGTCAAAATTGCAGCATTCAAGCTGCTCACAGTCTTGGTGCGAGTGCCGTCTCGGACACCCGAGCTGAATGACCTGTACAAGGTTGCCTCTAAGGATGCTATCAGGTGCATAGCCCAATCAATCTCGACGACCACAAAGTTGTCTCAGACCGCCCTCAAGCTTCTAGCTGTCATCCTTCGAGAGCGTCGCGAGGTCGCCGTCAAGGACGCGGCCATTGATACGCTCCTTGGCAAACTCAAGGACGACCTCACGGAGCCATTGTACCGACACGTCACGTTCAACTTCTTACGCTCAGTACTGGATCGCAAAATCGAGACAGCCGTCGTCTATGACACGCTCGACTACGTGGGCACTGTCATGATCACCAACGACGACAAGGACACACGTGATTTGGCTAGGGGCGCATTCTTCCAGTTCCTGCGGGAGTACCCGCAGAAGAAGAGCAGATGGGCCAAACAGATCGAGTTCATTCTCGCGAATTTCAAGTATCCTCGTGAGGGAGGTCGCTTGTCCGTCATGGAGATTGTGCATCTGCTCCTTATGAAGTCCGCAAATGACTTTGTCAAGGAGATTGCTGCGACATGTTTCTTCCCGCTTGTTTTACTGCTTGGCAACGATGACAGTGAACGATGCAGGCTTGCTGCTGGCGAGCTCATCAAGGAGATCTTTCGCAAGGCCGATCATGACCGGCTGCACGAGTTCCTGGCGCGGCTGAGATCTTGGGTCGAGCAAGATGGAAATCTGTCGGTGCTGAAGCTTGCCTTCAAGATCTTCGGGCTCTACTTCGAAGCGAGGGATCCTAGCGAGAAAGACAAGAAAGATCTGAAGCTACTGATCGGCAAGATCACTGGTGTCCTCGAAGATGAGGACAAGGCGGATTGGGAGCTGGTCAACACGGCCTTAGACCTGATGCACATCCTAGTCGACCGGCACCCTGCCAGGATATTATCCAAGGACACCACTGGGCTTTGGATTGGCGTCTTTGGCTGCATGTCCCATGAGCGCCCGACTGTAAAACTTAACGCCGTCAAGCTACTGTCGAGGTATCTGACCGACTTCGCCGGCAATGCGTCGGGATCAAGCAGAGGGCAAGCAGTCATCGGTTCTCACGGACAGAAACTGGACCAGGACCAGATTGCGCAGGTGATCCGCCTGCTGCTTGGGACCCTGAGGGGCCTTGAGGTTGACGAATCCCTGGCGCAGGAGAGTCTACAAATCTTGGTCTTCCTCTCTCGCTTCCTGGATGACACACCAGCTGCAGGCGACACTGATGACGCCTCTGACGAGGAGGGCGACGGGGAGAATGACTTGAAAGAGCAAGACGAGGAAGACGCCCAAGAGACACAAGCCACAAATATGAGTATGCGGTACATTTTCTCTCGCCTCGCCGCCACCATTCGCCGCGAAGTCCCACCGCGGGCCCCAGCACTAGTGAGCAAGCTTGCCGCGATGGAAGCCCTCGAGGCGCTGGTCACACAATCCGACGCAGCAGTCCTCACAGTCTCGGCGCGCACGATCCTCCGACCTCTCCGCAACCTCACCGACGCCTCCATACCCGCTCCATTCTCGACAGACGAGGTCTTCAAGACGCGCTACGAGATGCTCATGACCAAAGCGCAGGGGATTATGGACACACTGCAGACGAAGCTTGGCACTGCGGAGTACACAAAACAGCTGCTGGCGGTCGGCGAGGACATGCGCGAGAGGAGGATGGCAAGGTCGAGCAAGAGGAAGGTAGAGGCTGTTACGGCGCCGGAGAAATGGGGGCGGGAGAAGAAGAGAAAGATGGACAGGAAGAAGGATCGGAGAAAGGAGAGAGGACTGGAGCACCGGAGTGCTAGGAGAGGATACTAAGCTGTTGAGGGGTGATATATATGTGTGTATCTTACACACGAGATTGGTTACAAAAATTGAACCTGTACATGTTGACTTGAATGCCCTGGGCTTCATTCCCTTGATTTGGAGTTGTGAGGGGATTTGCCTTATCTATAGAATGGAATCTAGATCATCCTGGGGTATTCCGAAACGCCGACCTATGCCTTGTATGCGAATATGTCTTGCCGCAACTTATTCTTTTTCTCGTCCTCTCCATTGCTGCTGTTCCCTGCCTGACAGATCGCTGAGACACTAACACAATCTTTTAGAACTCGAGCCTCCTAAGCCTTCCCAAAGGTCGAACCCGGTGCTTCAGCGTCTCCATCGGCCTCCTTGGCCTCTTTTCTAGCAGCAGGTACCGGATCCTTGCCCTCGCCCGTCCTCTCCTCCCTGCTCGTGGTGCTCCCGTCCTCCCAGAACTCCAGATCGCCGTCCTCGCCCAATGTGCCCCGCTTCACGAGCTGCCCGCGCTCCTTCATCAGCTCCTCGACCGTGATGCTGCGGTTGCCAAAGATGTTGAGGTGGTCGCTAATGATGTGTCGGTTCCGGCAGGAGGGGCAGGTGATGAGGACGGAGCCGTGGTGGTAGCCCTGCTTGGAGACGTTGTGGGCGGAGCGGGTGCCGCAGGGGACGCAGGTGAAGGTGAGCTCGTAGGAGGGCTGCTTGGACGTGTTTGGCTCTGGGATAGAGGAGGAAGAGGAGGTAGGTGGAGAGGAGGGTGGACGTGGGATCGAGTGTGCGTAGCGGGGGAAAGTCGTGATGAAGGGCGTGGTGAGACGCGATGGTGTTGATGGAGGAGGTATTGCAAGGCGTGTTGGTGTAGAGAGAATGGATGTCTGTTTTGTGCTGTACAGATGCCTCCGTGTTGCCAGTTGCCTTGTTATGGACCTCATATTGCCCGACAAAGGATGTAGGCTTGATGGAAAGATCTTCATGGTGAGGTGTTGGGCTGATGGTTGTTATCAAGAAGGGGTTTCAATGTGAAGTACTAGTATGGCAGAAGTATACCTTACAAAATATTTGAGCCGTCCCTTGAGTCTACAATGACGTGCATTTTTCAAAGCTTTTGTGGCAGGCAAATCAGAAGCTCCTACTGAGCATGGGCTCAAATGTGGGGGTTCCTTCTAGATAAGTGACCAATCAGATGACAGGAATGACTTGCCAAGGTTCAGAGGGCTTGGAGGGGCAATTCACGGCGAAGGCTTACATACGCTCCATAGTACTGTACTTGATGTACTATGGTACTATGGTATAGTGCTGTATGCTGCTTGCTGGTGTGGGGTTAGTGTGCCCTTGATCTTTCGGGGCGGAAGCAGCATCACCAACTCCATATCGAAGTTCGCAGATCGACAAGGTGCTTTCCCAGCTGGGGCTTTCCGGTTGCCTCTGTGGTGAGCTCTGTTGTCGACACTTTCTTTTGTTCCTCACGATCAGAGACTTGACTGTAATCAAGGGTTGAAGTTGATATTCACACCCTTCTTGTCTGTTCCGGGACCCCCCGCCTCCTTCTGCTGTCCCCCTCTCCTTCCTCTATTTAACCCCTCCCATCTCTCCTCTCGCCAGACTCCTCCTCTCTCTTTCTCGTCCTCCCTCAAATCATCATAGGAGATCTGCTAGAAGACTTCTTTGTCCTCTGCTTGGCTCTCTTTCTCTTCAGTCTCTTGTCTTTGAACCCACAAACCACTACCTACCAGTCCAGATGGGCAAGCAATGATGCATAGATCATCAAACAAGATTCGGCCTCCTCGTAAGGTATGTATCGGGTTTCCTTGTCAGCCAGGCAGTTATGTCCGGACTTAAGGAACAGCTCATCTACTGTTAAGCCGTTTCTCAAGGAGTCTCCTTGCCCCATCCTCCCGTTTCCTCTAGAGACCGCGGCTTCGTTGGAAAGCAGACACAACTGACGTGAAGAAACAAAAAGCCCGTCGGCCGTGGCCCTCCCAACGGCCAGCTTACCGAGGAGCAGGAGTTCGACGCCTGCTGGTCCATGCTCTGCGGTGCCCTAACCGATATCCACCGACGTGATGCCGGCAAACTCTCCTTCGAACAGTTGTATCGCGCTTCCTATAAGATTGTCATAAAACGACGAGGCTTGGAATTGTACGAGAAGGTCGGCGCTTTCGAGGAGAAATGGTTCCGCGACGAGGTCATCCCCCCCATCTACGAGCTGGTCTCGGGAAAACTTGTCAACCTGGCCCTGGGCGACCTGCCCGGTACCTCTACAAACGAGCGGCGTGAGATGGGCGAGAAGTTCCTCAAGGGTATGCGGGACTCGTGGGAGCGTCATGTCAGCGCCATGGGCATGATTACAGACATTATGATGTACCTCGACCGAGGCCAAGTCCACCACGCCGGCCAGACCAGCGATCGGCCCCCCCTCTATATGGTCGTCCTCGGCCTGTACCGCGACAACATCCTGCGCTTCGAGTTTCCCTCCATTGAGGGCCCCCTGACCAACGTAATCAACGCCGTCGTGCTCGACCTGATCAATATGGACCGCGGTGGCGAGATCGTCGACCGAAACCTCGTCAAGAGGGTCCTGGTCATGTACGAACAGTTGGCAGAGACGGACGAGACGATAGACGACAACCGCCTGTACATTACCACATTCGAGCCAGCCTACATTGAGGCGGCCCGTCAATACTATGCCCAAGAGGCCGATCGCCTGCTGCAGGAGGGAGACGCGGGCACCTGGATCCGCCAGACGAACCGTCGTCTGCAGGAAGAGGTGGCGCGGTGCGAGACCACAGTCTCCAAGCTGAGTCAGGCCAAGATTCTCGCTGTCGTCGAGGATGAGCTCATCACGAAGCACCTGGACAAGTTCCTGGCGCTGGAGACTACTGGTCTCCGCGCCATGATCGATAATGATCGCTTCGAAGATCTGTCTATCCTCTACCGCCTGGTCTCCCGCCCTGGAGTCAAGAATGGCATCGACAAGCTGAAAAAGATCCTCTCTGTGCGCATCGTGGAGCTTGGAGTGGAGATCGAGAAGGGTCTGACCGAGGCCAACCTCTCTGGCTCGAATGCCAAAACTGATGAGGATGCCGCCCCGACTGAGGGTGCTGAGAAGACGAAGGCATTGACCGGCACCGCTCGACAGACGGCTGCGGCCGTCAAGTGGGTCGACAATGTTCTGCGCCTCAAATTCAAGTTCGACAAATACTTGTCTGACTGTTTCGAGGGTTGCAAGATCTTGGAGTCTGCCGTCACCAAGAGCTTCGCCGACTTCATCAACCTGTTTCCCCGCTGCGCAGAGGTTGTCTCACTCTTCATCGACGACACCCTGAAGAACGGCATGCGAGAGAAATCGGAGGCTGAGATTGATGCGACGATGGATCGGGCTATCACGCTCATCCGATACCTGCAGGACCGTGACATGTTCCAGCGTTACTACCAGAAGCATTTGGGACGACGGCTCCTGCATGGCAAGAACGAGAGCCACGAGGCCGAGAAGCAGCTCATCTCGCGCATGAAGCAGGAGATCGGCAGCCACTTTACGTCCAAGTTCGAGGGCATGTTCAAGGACATGGACACCTCGGCTGACCTGACGTCCGGATACCGCGATCATATCCGTGCCCTGGGAGATGTGGACCGCAAGAACGTCGAGCTCACCATCAATGTGCTCACCAGCAACAATTGGCCTTCCGACAGCATGTCTTCCTCCAAGCCTGGTGGCAGTGATGGTCTTAGGGTTGAGTGCACCTGGCCTCTTCAGATCAAGCGGCTGCAGGAGAGCTTTCTAAAGTACTACCTCAGCGAGCGTAACGGTCGAGTCCTCACATGGATGGGCAGTCTCGGCACTGCCGATATCAAGTGTGTCTTTCCCAAGGTCCCTGATAAGGACAGTGGACCTCTGAGCAAGGAGCGCCGGTACGAGCTCACCGTGTCCACCTACGGCATGGTAGTCCTGATGATGTTCAATGAACTGCCCGAGGGCGAGTGGCTCAGCTACGAGGACATCCGGGCCACCATCAACATCCCTTCAGGCGAGCTGAACCGCACCCTCGCGTCTCTGTCACTTGCCCCTAGGTCCAAAGTCTTGTTGAAGGAGCCCATGAACAAGACGATCAAGTCTGGCGACAAGTTCGCCTACAATACTTCCTTCGCTAGCAAGACTGTCAAGATCCGAGCCCCCATCGTCAGCGCCCAGTCCAAGGTCGAGGACACGGATGAGCGCAAGGAGACGGAGAAGCGTAACGATGAGAGCCGCGCCCACATCGTGGATGCCGCGATCGTCCGGATCATGAAGTACGTATTGCGCTCTGCATATATTCTATTTCAAGTGAACCTGACTAATCCTCCACCCCTCTTCTTTCCCCTTTTCTAGGGCCCGCAAGGAGCTTCCGCACAACCGCGTTATCACCGAGGTTATCAACGTCCTCCATGGCCGCTTCAAGCCTGACGTGTCTCTCGTCAAGAAACGCATCGAGGATCTCATCTCTCGAGAGTACCTTGAGCGTGCTGAGATCAGCGACGCTACCCAGCAGGTGTACCGTTACCTAGCTTGATGATCCCCTTCCCATCATCAAAATGGTCCTCTTCGAAGGGGTAGAGAGAGTGACTCACGCATTGTAGTGTTTTTATCTGGTTGTTTCTGTTATTTCCCCGAACCCAATACCTTGTGCTTTTTACCAACAACCAACTAAAACGAGGCAAGGCGTCTGGTCATTTTGCGAACTTGAAATCAGCATTGCTGCATAGTCGGCCGGGACCGGCATCTGGTAAAGAATCATGGATCAAGGAAGCACAGGCATTCAGAGAATTACCCATTTGGTTTTGCATGTGAATCGGCCGCCCTGGATGACTGGATGTATGCATAGGGCAAGATACCAGTGGGCCAGTCTTTTGAGTTCCGGGGGGCCAGCTGCACTGGGCGTTTTACGGTTCGATATTTTTACGATAGGTCTGGACCACCATGTGGCCAGATTGAATTCAAAAGTGCGTTTTTTCCCCAACGTGCTGGGTCTTTTCGTTCTTGTTCCTGCCGTTGAAGGGTCGAGTTTACAAGGAGCGTATACCAGTCGCCATCTTGCGGGGTGGCTACTTTGACTTGCGTGAGTGTAGACAGGATACGCGAGAGGGAAGAAGGATATTGACTGAATTCTTACCTAGCAGGCAGGAATCCAGCACCTCGAACTAGAAAGGCCTGACTACAGAGGATTGCGAGACTTGGGAGTTTCATGACCGCCTGTAGCAAACTGTGTTATATCGTTCTCCCCACCTTCCCACCTCTAACCTGGCAAGCCTCATATGCTCAGCCCTCAGATAATGCTCTGTTCTCTCACCCGCTGCACCTGGTCAATCTCAACCCCCCTCTTTCCCATTCTCTGGCTCATGTGTATGTGCAAATCAAAAGGCATCTCGGGTTAACAGTAATGACCTGCGGCGTGGTAGTAGAAGCTGAGAGACGGATAGCCATATGAGGCGGTGCCGGGAAAGTAGACTAGTGGAGAGGCCATTTGGTAGCAGGGAACTGTGGTAGTGGTCGTGGTGGTGACGGTGGTCATCATGGCAGTAGCAGGAGGAGGAGAATATGGTTGGAGGTGGTGGCTGGGTAGGGTGGCAATGGAGGTGCCATTGACGGGAAGTCGGACATTGCGAGGCGGGTAGGTGCCTGGGACCGGGACGCTGTAATAGGGACCTCCAGTGTAGGGCCGGGTGTAGATTATGTTGGTTGCCATCGTGGCTAGAGAGCTATGTTGTGGTACTTGTTGAGGCGAGGCTCAAGGTGGTTTTGGTTTTCGCTACTGCTGCTACTGCTACTGCTATTGTTGAGGCTGGAGAGCAGGTGGGACAAGGGCGGCTGCGAGCAAGAAGGAGGAAGGTTTGATGTAGTCTTGAAGGCAGATCCATGTTGCCTCTCTGAATGCAGTCTGCTAAGAAGAAATGGTACTGGATGTTTTGTTTGTCACGATGTCCTCATGGCGAGATGGTTGCGTGTGATGGTTAGTCCATAACCAGTCAGACAGACTGGGCAAGGCAAGAAGAAACTGTTCACTAAAGCCACTCCATACAGCCAGTAAATGGCTAGATAATATGCTTGAATGAACTTTGGGTGTCGTTTGATATGATACTGTAGTATACATTTAACACTGGTAGTGGATAGACTCGATGAGAATCCTTGGGGAGCTCAAACAGAGAAGCCGCCATCTCGATATACCTTGACACCTCGCCTACATAAGAAATATATGTCTTGATTATTTAGAAAAACCCAAAAAAGGGCATACTGTGACTGGCATTATCATGCCAATTGAGCCTTAGGCCTGGAGGAGTAGAATGGTGATGATGGCATTCTATGGGGAAAATGGGTTGTGACTGCCGTGTTATTTTTTTTTTGGTGGTCAAGAGAGAGAATTATTGAGACGTTGGTCCGTGCTCTCCCTCGGGCTAACTCGGAGGCCAGCTTACGACGAGATATGATTGGCTAACTATAAGGCAGAAAGGACCCACCCCACTGCTAGCCTCTGGGCCCCATCTCCCCCGAGGAAAGGACCTCTGCCCTGCCCTGCCCTGCCGTGGCCACTTTCGCTGAAGCGGGCCAGCGCAGTTTTTGCTCTCGTCCTCGTTCCAAGGTCCCCTTCCTAAACAACGCAACCGCTTTCCTTGCCCATCGAATCTCCTCTCCACACAGTTGCAAGGCAATTGCAATTGTTTTTTTTTCCTTTTCTCTCTAGGCACATAGAGAATCCCCATCAATATGTTCCGAACCGCCCTCCGCCAGAGCACGCGCGCCGCCGGTGCCCTCTCTGCCTCGAGCAGAGTTGCTGCCGTAAGTTTTGAGCCGAAGAGAGGGCTTTGACGACATCACCACCCACCCACACCCACACATCCACACACACAACACTTTTCCACCACGCCGACCCGACCTCAATCCCATCGAGAACTACCTCCAGACGGTCCCGAAAAGCTTCTACAGGCGCTGCCGAGCTCAATTGAGGCCCACGCGCGCCCGCTCGGCTTGTGCGCGAGGTCCTGCCCGAGCTCCATTGGAGCGTGCGAGGTTTTCCGGGCTGCCGAGCTGGAGCTGTTTTCGATCCGACCGGGGTGGTTGGCGTGGGTGGTTGGTCGGGGAAAGTGTGGAACGAACATCTAGAGACACAAACCGAGACACCACACGTCGTGCCGCACCACCATCACATCAGATATTGGCTGCAACACTGCTGACGTACCCTCTCTTTTTGTTGAATACAGGTTCGGACCGCCGCTCCCGCCGTCGCCTCGATACAAGCTCGCACCTATGCCGACAAGGCTACCCCTACTGAGGTCTCCTCCATCCTGGAGCAGCGCATCCGTGGTGTGCAGGAGGAGTCCAACCTCGCCGAGACTGGCCGTGTCCTGTCTGTCGGGTACGTTTGAAATGAGCAATCGTTAGGCATTCACCGTCGCCGTCGCCGTCGCCATCGCCCATCTCCACGAGTCAGCAGGCCTACGGTGGTGATGATGACGATGGCGGTGGTGGTGTCATCTGGATCAGGGGAAGAAATGCGGGCACTGAAGTCGTGCCATTTGATGGTGGGATATCGTGGCTGACAGTTAGCTTTACAGTGATGGTATCGCTCGTGTGCACGGTATGGCCAACGTCCAGGCCGAGGAGCTGGTCGAGTATGTCTATCTCACATCCAAACCCACGCCGTCGAGATTGGTGTCTGACATGTATCACTACCTAGGTTTGCCTCTGGCGTCAAGGGCATGTGCATGAACCTCGAGGCCGGCCAGGTCGGTGTCGTGCTTTTCGGTTCTGACCGTCTCGTCAAGGAGGGCGAGACCGTCAAGCGTACTGGAGAGATTGTGAGTGATCCCGTACGGCGACAACTGTTGCTTCGAGCTGCTGAACTGACCCTACTTCACCCTCTCAGGTCGATGTCCCCGTCGGCCCTGAGCTGCTCGGCCGTGTCATCGACGCTCTCGGCAACCCCATCGACGGCAAGGGCCCTCTCAATACCAAGGAGAAGCGCCGTGCCCAGCTCAAGGCTCCTGGCATTCTCCCTCGCCGCTCTGTCAACCAGCCGGTGCAGACCGGTCTCAAGTCCATCGACGCTATGGTTCCCATCGGCCGTGGCCAGCGTGAGCTGATTATCGGTGACCGTCAGACCGGAAAGACCGCCGTCGCTCTGGATGCCATGCTCAACCAGAAGCGGTGGAACAACACTAACGACGAGACCAAGAAGCTGTACTGCGTTTACGTTGCTGTCGGCCAGAAGCGGTCCACTGTTGCCCAGCTCGTCAAGACTCTGGAGGAGAACGATGCCATGAAGTACTCCATCGTCGTTGCCGCCACTGCCTCCGAGGCCGCTCCCCTGCAGTACCTGGCTCCCTTCACCGGTACGTCCTTCCCTGTTCATCTCTAGACCTCCCAAGTCTAGCAGGCACCTTCCCGCTGTCCTTTGATCAAATATCCTCCCCGAGCCATCATGTCACCCACTTTGATGCACAACTTGCAAAACCCTTATAGCATCAGTACTAACAACTAATTCGCTTTCACTAGGCTCTGCTGTGGGTGAATATTTCCGCGATAATGGCAAGCACTCTCTGGTGATCTACGACGATCTGTCCAAGCAGGCCGTGGCCTACCGTCAGATGTCTCTGCTACTGCGTCGTCCCCCCGGACGTGAGGCCTACCCCGGTGATGTCTTCTACCTGCACTCCCGTCTGCTCGAGCGTGCCGCCAAGATGAACGAGAAGCACGGTGGTGGCTCCATGACTGCCCTGCCCATCATTGAGACCCAGGGTGGTGATGTGTCTGCCTACATTCCCACCAACGTCATTTCCATCACCGACGGCCAGATCTTCCTGGAGTCTGAGCTGTTCTACAAGGGTGTCCGCCCTGCCATCAACGTCGGTCTGTCCGTGTCTCGTGTCGGCTCCGCCGCACAGCTCAAGGCCATGAAGCAGGTCGCTGGTTCCCTGAAGCTCTTCTTGGCCCAGTACCGTGAGGTCGCTGCTTTCGCCCAGTTCGGTTCCGATCTGGATGCCGCCACCAAGCAGACCCTCAACCGTGGTGAGCGTGTAAGTATTATGGCTGACCTCCCCTCCCATGATCCACCGTGTACGACTATTGTTGCTGATCACATGATATCTCTATAGTTGACCGAGCTTCTCAAGCAGAAGCAGTACTCTCCCATGGCTGTCAACGAGATGGTGCCTCTTATCTTCGCCGGTGTCAACGGTTACCTCGACCCTGTCCCCGTCGCCAAGATCCTCCAGTGGGAGGCTGACTTCCTGTCCCACCTGAAGACCAACGAGTCCGAGCTGATCGCCACCATCGATAAGGAGGGTGCTCTCAGCAAGGAGCTCGAGTCCAAGCTGAAGGATGTCATCGTCAGCTTCACCAAGAGCTTCACCTCCTAAACGGTTTTATAACCTTGGATGACCGGGAAAGAAAAACAAAAAGGGCTATCTTTGAGGAAGGGCGATCTTAGGGGGCATGTGGAGAGAGACACACAAAACGAAAAAGGCGTCTTTACCATGTGTAGTTCGTTTCCCAACTTAGAGAGAGACAGAGACAAGGAGGAGGCAGGCTTTCATGATCGGGGTGCCGGTGACTGAAAGATGGCATGAGTGAGAGGGTGATCTCGGTTGCACCATTGTAAAAATAGAGTCGTCAACCAAACTAGCACTCGATTTCTTTTGTCCGCGAAAGGCATTCAGCTCCAGTACTCCTTTGCTACAGTGCAAGTCTGTTTCCTCAGTATGGTTTCCACCCCTAGAATCTTTATTGCACTTTGCAGATCGTCCTGCGAACGATTACGGAGGTCATTAGGTAAGTTAGGCGAACAGTAACGTACATAAGAGCTTTCTCTTGCAGTACTCCTCGGCCGTGACATCATCACCGGCCCACCACAAGACTCCCGCAACACCGACACATCAGAAGAAACTCGACCATCCATCGTTATTGCATCCTTCTTCTCCCCATAAACGGCTGCCATCTCCGAAACTTTCTCTTCTGCTGAAGAAAACATTGTGTGTCCAATCATACCACTCCTTCGACATCAATTGCTTTTACACACACAAGCACCTAGAGCAGACCCGCGCTTCCCGACATTCCTCCTCGACGACTGTCCGAGCGAAGCCGGAGCGCGCATACGACCTTGGGTCACGCCCGCCTGAGAAGCACAGGACTACCCAAATGGCATCGGACATGTCTCCCGCCACCAGAGAGCTCCTGGGCCGCGTGCGCCAGTTGGTGCCGCCCATGCTGGACAAGTTTCACAAAGGTTCGCCCACTCGAGATCTGGGCAAGATTGGTCTGCGGCTCTCTGGAGAGATAGTGTGCTGACTATACTTTTTGGCCAACGGCATAGGACAGCAGGGCCGCATAGGAGTGATTGGCGGCAGCGAGGACTACACAGGTGCGCCGTACTTTTCGGCCATGGCGAGCGCGAGATTGGGATGTGATATGGTAAGCTTTGCGCTTCACCCCGTCGAATAGACCATTCAGCTAACCATGTATCTCCCCCCTCTCTCTCCTCTAGTCCCACGTTATATGTACTCCCGGCGCCGCCTCCGTGATCAAGACCTACTCCCCAAACCTCATGGTCCACCCCCTCATGCGACAATCCCCTTCGCCCAACACCTCCGACGAATCCTCCACCACCGACTCCGCAGACACCGTCGCCTCCCCCATCATAGATATGCTCGCCCGGCTCCATGTGCTCGTCGTGGGACCGGGCCTGGGCCGCGACCCGCTGATGCAGGACACTGTAGCCAAGGTCATTAGCGCGGCGCGGGAGAAGAACACGCCTGTGGTGCTGGACGCGGACGCACTGTTCGTCGTGCAGAAACGGCCAGAAATTGTGAAGGGGTATAAGCTGGCCGTCCTGACGCCCAACGTGGTGGAGTTCGGCAGGCTGTGCAAGGCGCTGGGGCTCGAGGAGGAGGAGGGCGAGGGGGAAAAAAAGGAGACAGCCAAGGTTGAGGCCCTCGCTCGCGCGCTGGGCGGCGTGACGGTTGTGCAGAAGGGGTTTCACGACTTCATCAGCGATGGGGAGACGACACTGGTTGTTGACCTCGAGGGCGGGAAGAAGAGGAGCGGTGGGCAGGGAGACACGCTGACGGGGTCGGTCGCGACGTTCCTAGGCTGGAGGCAGGCGTACTTGGAGGGGCTGTGGGATCACGGGGGGAAGCTGGACAAGGGGGAGCTGGTGCAGCTTGCGGCCTTTGGGGGATGTGCTATTACCAGGGTGAGTCTTGACACACACACACACACACACACACACACTCTCTCTCTCTCTCTCTCTCTCTCTCTCTCTCTCTTTGGAAGGAGGGGGGCGGAGGGAGAGGGCTTCCCTTGCTTGCTTACGAAACATGATGGAACATAAAGCTGAATTTTATCTTTCACGATGGCAATAGGCATCTTCTCGCCAGGCCTTTGAGAAGAAGGGCCGCAGTCTCCAGGCGAGCGACCTCACGGACGAGGTCCACATCGCCTTCCTCAAGCTCTTCGGGGAGGATGAGCCGGACGTGGGCAGCCTGAAGCTGTAGGCGAGGGAGGCAGGCTGGGTGATCTTCGATTCGCCACCTACTAAGCTGCTACTCTCCTCTCCGGGGCAGGCGGTATAATACTACGAGCGCAGGCACTCGGGCTATGCGCTTCTTATTTAAGGCGTATGGTTGCAACGGGTATACTTGCTTACTACGTAGAAGCCAGACCCAGCAGTGCCGTGCCAAAGTAAGTAATGTTACAGACAACATGGAAAGCATCAAGATAGCAAGAGTATCAAGTCTGAGGAGTTTATTAGATGATCTCTAGTATAGTTTAGCATTATCTCGTTGAGCCGGTATGTACTGTGTACGGAGAGACGTGTAAGCAGACGTGATAAGCCGAACCAAAGGCCTGCCACTTCTTGAAGGGGGAAAAAAACACAAGAAGTTTACAAAAGTACAGAGAGAAAAGAAGAAGCCACTTGCCCGTCCCCACAAAGAGGCCATTGACCCGGTGTACCCTATGCCTGGCCACCGCCGGCTCTCCTACGCGGAAGAAGAAGAACAAGAAAGAAAATTGAAGAAAAGTCAAATGCCCGCCACCTCTCGCATGCCGTGATGCAGCAAAGGGCCTGGGCCGTGCCGAGATGCAGAGAGCTAGGCACGCAAGAAGGGAGGGCTGGATGTGGATCTCGTGAAAGACATGGGAAGGGGAGGAGGAAGAAAAAAAAAGACGTTGTGTCGAGAGGGTGAGACATCAGTTAGGTTAGAAATGAGAGACCGGGAGAAGGAGGGGAAAAAACGAAGGGGGGTCGTGACGTCGTCGAGGATGCTGTTTATTTTTCTTCTTGTTTTCTCTTTATCTATTCAAATAAACCAAACAAGGACAGAGAATATGTCATATCGATAGATCACATAAGAGAAGATGATAGAAGGCTTGATATGAATAATGAAGCAGATAGAAGAAAGAGCAAGAAAAAAAAAGAAAAAAAAAAGAGATATGATATCGATGAGGTCCCTGCGCATGGGCAGCACTGCTTCTGGTCATGGTGCTAGACCCCATTCAACGCCTCCCACCACCAGCAGTGGATACTTTTCTGCATACCCGGATGAACAAGGGAAACCAGCCGAGAGGCCACAGAGGGGAAAAGAAAGATATTGTCCACACAGTATGGTCGAGGATGGACTTTCTCCACGGCGGGAAACATGGGTGTCACAGGGAGGAACACATTGTTGCAAAAGCGGGAAGCTAGCCGTTCCAGAACCATGCCAACAAGAGATACAAGCCTCCTGTCGCGAAAGGCAAAGCAGCACGAAGCGGAAGGGGAGGGAAGCTGGTCCCGAGCCGTGTACATGGGGCGAGAGCCCGGCCTGATCGAGGGGTCGAGATCAAGAGAGGTAGGATGGATAGATCCTGGGTTGCATCGTGGCCCCGACGTCTTGGTGGATTCTGGCGAGATGCTCAAGCGAGGGTGGCTTGGTCTATATGATTTTGTCCTCCGCGAGAAGAATTGAATACAGACCAGGTCGGCCAGCCTCATCTCGAGATGTCGACCCAAAGAGGGGTGAGATCTCGTCAATGACTTAGGCAGGCGTCATGATTATGCTGTGAGAGTGAGAGCGTATATGCCTTGGCTCCTGTAGAAGACTGTCACTGATGCCCGCGATGGCCAATGGCACAGAAAGAGGAAGGGAAAAGCCCCCCCCCCCCCCCAAAAAAAAAACCACCAGAAAACCAAAGAGGATCTAACCCATGGGCAAGATGATGAGAGGGGCGCCTTTCCCTTACCTACACTAATTAGGTTTTTTTAGGTTATATGGTCCTGTAGGAAGAAGCAAAGTGATCAACGGTCCTCCCGTCTGCGGGTGGAACATGTCTCGAAGGTAGGGAGAGGATGAGGAGGGCCCAGAACCCGTTGACCCAACTCGTGGATGACATGGTCTTCTCTTGTGCACAAAAGAGCAAGAAGAGAGAAAAAGAGAGCCAAATCGAGCCTAGAAAGCAGGGCGTAGTTGGGTTGTACCCGCCCCGGCCCCCCCTGAGGTGACCGATTCAGCGGTGACTGACTTACGGCGCATAGCACAAAGGTCAGGCAATGCAGTGCGACACGTCTGGACCACGGCCTCGGAAGCCTTCGCTTCTGATGGGTACCCATTGGCTGCTCTGGCGGCCGCCTGCGCAACGGATCGGACAAGAGCTCAGCGAGAGGACGTCCCAAACTGTCTCAGTCGAACGATATTCCTCTTTCTCTTTCGCGCGCGTCCCTTGGCCTCTCCTCTTGTTGCCGCGGCTGAGACATGCTGGTGGCGGGGTTGTTGAAGCAGCAGAGTAGCTTCCATGTTTTCTCTCAAATTCCGCTGCTGAGAATAGATGGACAAGAGTTGAAAATATCCATCCGCCTGGGAACCATCCTGATGAAGTAAGTGCTCACGCGGGTGAAAGCTGTTTGTATCTCTGGAGAGGGGAATGAGAGTAAAATGCCTGTCCCGCACCCTGCAGTCCTCGTAGCAAGAAGGCCAGCCGAATGTCTCGACAGCGTCCTGAATCTTGGACTGGGTCGTTCCGGCCTCCTGCGGAAAGCAGTGTGTGTTCCAACAAAGACATTTGAACGGCGCCGTTGACGACTCGGCCCACGCAAGTCTGGCGCCCTCGACAAAGCTCTTGAAGGTTGCTCACTCACTTCTCCTTCACAGGACTGAATCAGAGACCTGCCTCCTCCCCAGCCCAGACTCTAATGCCAACTGAAGTGACGCCAGTGGCGGCGCCTAGGCCAGGCTCAAGTCCATCAATAAGTCCTGATCTTTTTTCTCTGGTTTCTTTGGTTTTTTTTTCTTTTTGGTTTTTTATTGGAGCCATTCATCTTGCGAGGAAATGATGATCGACCAATCACACATATCAGCGAGATTCGCGACCCTCTCCGTCGATCCGGGAGCGAATAAGAAGAAGAGCTGCAAAAGGAAAGCGAAGGTAGACCTCTCGGAAAAGTTTTCTTGGGAACATAATTTGTTTTCTTTTGGGACCCTCCCTGTTGGTCTGTCATACTGTCGTTCATGGTGGACGATGTGACGATGTGACGATGTTTGCAAGGTCAGGAAAAAGATGAACTGAAGTTACTTTTTTGGGACGGGGAAGGGGCAGGGATGGCGAGATTGGATCTGCTGGTGGCTCATTCGTCCTAGCTTGTGCCAAGGTACCAGGGTCGACGACCTAGCCAACCAACCATCCACCCCTTCGCTCCTTCTCTCTCTTCCTTTCCTGGACTTGGTGGACTACAGTAGACTGGACGGGACTTCGGCCCTCCCTGCATCCGTCATGGAACGACTATCCTCTCCTTATGTGTCCATCTCGAAACATTGTTCCCTTGCGCTGCCTGTCTGATTCGGCAGCAACCTCCTACAGTCAGACGCATCCTCGTGAGAGCGTGTGCGCCCCACCAGACAATGACGAAACTGCAGGCGGTAAAGCTGGAGGGAAGAAAGGCGGAGGAGGAGGAGGAGGAGAGAGTCCCCCTCGTGCCCCCTCCCCCCAATTGATCCGTCGTCACTCAAGATTTGAACAACACCGTGCTCAAGGTCCCAGTATTTGGTGGGGCCCTGCCAGCATGATTGCCGCTCACCGGTGATTTGTGGCCATTGCTTGTGTTGAATCGTCCTGCGTGGAGCTCCATCCGCGCGGATCTGGCCCTCCCACCGACGATGAGAGCTGAATGGAGCCACGCGTCAAAAGGAACACGGTCGACAAACTGCTCAGCACACTGGGGTTTTCGAGAGCAAAGAAGAAATTAGGAGGCAGAGAGGCTATATCCTCCCTCGCGCACCAATGTATCCACAGCAACCCTGACAAGCTTGCTTGCTTGACCTGACCCCTCGATCGATGCCTGGGCCGCTCTGCATATGCCGTGATTCGACTCCCATGCATGAGACTACTGCACCACACTAAAGCATCTCGGGATGGGCGAGCCGGACGACGAACCCTTGCTGAGTTGACAGCACTGACAGCGTGGATGGGTAACGCTCTGTCTCTCTCGCGCGCACAGGGCTGAGCCTCATTCAACTTTCTGGGCAAGGCCACTCACTCACTGCTAACATGTACCATAAACCCACGCGCGGCCGTACTCCACTCCCTTCCGAGCTAGAGCTAGCAAGGCACGGCTCCAGATGGAACTCTCTCTCTCAACTTTCTTTCGCCTTGGCCCATATGTAGGTCGACTGCTGGCCAAGACGTTCTGCTATGTGGCTGGTGGTTGTCTCCCGCTTTCTTTTTTCCACGCGGTAAGGGCATATAACATTCCAGTGGCTGCTTCACCATCCAGCTTCTAGAAGTTCAAGCCGTTTTCTCAGAGTCTCATCTTGATTTCTTGATACTGAGATCTTCATCAAAGACGACCCTCGGTGTGTGAAGAAGAACAAGAAAGTGGAGGAAGGGCTTCGTTCAGTATTGGCCATGTCCATACCTAGATAATTCATTGGGACAGGTGTGAGCAAGGCTTGGTCCCTCCAGTCACTGTGAGTGAGTCCTGCGCAACACACCCGCATTGGTGAATTTCACCTTTTGAATCAGACAATGGTACTGACTTCTCTTCCAATACAGAACCTTTTCCAATTGGGCACTGGGTAATTCCCAAGAGGGCCACACAAGATTCAGCTCTCAGGGAACACAATAACACATCACTTGGCGCCCGACACAGGTACATGATTATACATTGTGTCCCACAACGAAGCCTTCACCATCACCAGCATTGAAGGTACCCCCATTGTTCTCACACACACTTTCACGAGCCCTCAACTTGGGAGTCACTCAACACACTGACTCCCTCTTCAAAGCTGAAAGTAAAAAAGAAAATAATTGCTCTGAGGTTGCGCCTGCCTAGACTCTCCTAGCCTGCTTCCCCCTTCTTCCTAACGACTGTCTGTGCACCCTCAACCGAATCGTTTACACATCGCTCCGAGACAATTTTACCTCAGAAATTACATACCCTCGTAAGACGATCGGTACCGTCGACCCTGGACCACGAGCCCCAGAGACAATTTCTCGACAACGAATAACCGGCCCTCGTTTCTGTCCGACCGTGGAAAGCCTCCCACCGATTCTTTGCTTCTCCTACGCTGGGCCAGCCTCATGGGCGGGCAAGGATAGCGAGTCCTTATACGACGAGAATCCCACACTATCTCCTTGTCCCGCCAGCCACTTGAGTTCTTGCTTTTCGTACGTGCTCCCACATCGCTCGAGGAGGTCCTGCATGAGCACTGCACAGCAGATGCGGTGGCAACCTTGGATGGATGCAGCTGACAGGATAGATTACGCACGCAGCCCCCCTCCTCGACCCCCGTCACCATGGCCAATGGGTTGGACAAGCTGGAGCGGTTGTTCTCCAACAAAAAGAAAGCCGCACACAGCCGTCACACCTCCGAGTCTTACATAAACGGAAGTGTTCCCGACCCTCACGCGCTGCCACAGGAATCCACTGCTTCCTCCTCACCGTGCCAGTTCCCCCAGTCTCCCTTCATAAGACCAAAGGCCAATGTGATGCAACCGCGCAATGAGCTTATGCGCTGCTCTCCTCGATCTGTTGCTCGCACCGACTCGTCCAGATCAAAACGATTTAGCAAGACGTCATCAGCTGGTGACAGCCTCAAAGAAACGATGAGTGATCGACGTCGACCCAACAGCTACTCCACGACCGCCTCATTCCACATCCCCAGCAGGACCTCGTCGCTCTTGTCGAGGAGAAACGACAGGTTCCCCGGCGGGCTGGTCCAGTTGCATCTTCCTCGTGAAACCTCATTCGCTGATGAATCTACACAATCCAACCTGTCTTCAGAGGCAAGAACATTGCCCCGCAAGGGTGAGAAGCCGACCACCACCTCCTCCTCCTTCACCGCCTCCTCCTCCACCACCTCCGCCACCACTACCATCCGGAGGGGTTTGTTGGATGCTTTGCCAATCTACCCAGCAGCGCGAGTCGAAACGCCTCCGCCCTCAGATCAGGATGAGATCAGCTTTCCCTCACTTCCCCAGCATGGACACAACCCTTCGACAGTCTTGCTACAGCTCACACCAGAGCCGTCTCCTGAGATGACCCCCCAGCGCGACTCACCGCTCAGTGAGCCCAAGTCAAGCCCTGGAGTCAAGAGGGAGACGGCATCTGCACCATCGCCACCATCCAGACGTGCCACCGATGCAAGTGCGCCACTGCTGCTGGATGACGACTGGCGAGACCCATACATTCACGATCCTCAGAGCAACAACACCAGCACCAGCACCAGCACCAGCACCAACACTAGCCCAAATGCAAAAGTCGTCTTCCACGACCCTCCTGTCGAAGACTTCCTCTCCATGACTTACGAAGACCTTGCTGAGGTTAAAATGACCTACCCATCAGATCCGCCCCCGACGCGTGCACCTCCCCCACCCGTCCTTCCGCCAAATGCTCTCTCGCCCTTGTCGCCCGTGCCGCCCGTGTCGCCCATGTCGCCCATTTCGCCCGTGTCGTCATTGGTTCGCAGTCCGATGCCCTCCTCTTCACCTGCAATAGCCTATAGCCAAGTAGCTGCCTGGGAGGCCGCACGCATTGCCAAGAAGTTTGACTTCGATGTCGTTTACGTCGCCAACTTCTGGCCGGCCAGGATGAACCACCTCCACAACCAGCGGAAGCCAAGCACTGCAGCAGCCATCTCGGATTTGTCGCCCTCCTCGGCGGCGTCGTCTGCCAATAGCTCCTTCTCGCACTCTCTACCCGCCTCGCTGCTCTCCTCGCCTACATCTGGCCGGCATACAACAGCGACGCGCAGCTCGACCCCGCGCAACTCCCTCCAGGGCACGACCTCATCTTCCCACGTGCCCTCGGAGCTCTTCGCCGAGCCTCTGGTCCCCATGTCTGACTGCTGTCCTGAGTCAGGCAAGCCTGTACGCAACCCCGGTCCGATGAGAGGCTGCCTCCTGGCGGGCTACGGTCTTGAGACCATCGCCGCGCCGTTCAACCTGAACACGAGAGTCCACAAGAAGATCCTGCGCACCGCTGGCTGGATTGAGCACCGCAACAGTGCCGCCAAGGAGAACGAGTTCGCGCGGGGTTATGCACGGTCGTTCTACACGGGCTCGACATTTCCTGTCGCCGCAACGCCTTCCACGCCGAGACGTTCATCAGCGCCGCATGCGTCTGTACAGACTTCATTTGCTGCGAAGTCGACGCCAAGCACGCCGCTGCCTCTATGCACAAAGGACGACCCCAAGAAGCACGAGATTGTGCAGAGCAAACACAAGGTCAACCGCGGCCTGGTCTTTGTAGCATATCGTCGGCCTCGCGGTCCAAGTGGCTCGGTGAACAGCAGCACGGCGGAACTGGAGGCGCTGGGAAAGGAAGCTGAGGCACTGGTGGAACTGATACTGGATTTCCATGTGGAGAGAAGACGTTGGGAGGCTGCCCAGGAGGCGAGACGGGCGAGTGGATGAGAAGTCCCCACCCAAGAGCATCTCACCTTGACCTTGCTCCCTCGCATTGCAAAATTTGCTTCCCTTCTGGCTTGATGAAACACAACATCAAGATAGGAGACGGGAAGCTGACAGTGTGTTTTGGAATTTTGTTTTTTGTTTTTTTTTTTGCACGATGAGCCCCTGAACGGGTTGACGCTCAGGAAGGATGGGTCGATGCAGAGGATGTGACATCGAACCTCCTCCATATTGCCTACTCGTACGACACCCACATAGCCGTCAGCGCGAAGGGCGCAGAAAGAAGCTTGGGTGGAGGACAGCATAGATCTCATGAGGAGAGCATGGAATCATCACCAGATGGCAACATCCTCCGACAGATAGCTCGCATTCGTCTTGACTTGGTGAGACGGAGGTGCTGCTTGTCCTAGGATGCCCTATCTCTTTTATATTCTCGAGTCTTCAATGCTCGAGATGAAACGATGCTACTGATGCTTGGCCGGAGACGTAGGCTTCTATCTAGTTAGCCGGCTGGCAATCAATGAAATGATTATGACCAATATCTTGCTTGTCCTCCTCCGTCTCTCCTCTTCTGTGACGCTAATGATGGAGGCAGGGTTTGTGTTGGGCCCTTGGACAAGTGAGTTGGCTGTGCCACCTAGACCCTGTTCAGCGTGGCCGTCTTGGAGATACAAAGATACCGACGCAATACTTTGTTTGCTACCCGTACCTCCTCCCTATGAGAATGTAGAGAAGATTTGGCAAAGAGGGAGAGCTGACAATGGGCTGGGCTTCGAGGTTCCCCCATTAGGTCAGCTTCCAGAGGTGGACTTTCAGCCAATGGACTTACATGTTTTTCTTTTAGCCCCACAGCCCGGCGAATTTGCCCTTGACCAACCCAAAAGGGCCTACACACACAAAGGCGGGAAGAGACGAAAGGGAATATGACCAGTGTGAAACTGGGGACAAGAAAGCCTTGAAGGAAGGGAAATTGATGGATGGATTTTAGGCATCTTTCTTTTCTTCCTCTCCCTTTTCGAACTTGGTGGTGTTAGAATTCTTGATTGCAGAGCACAGCGTTGCACAGTTGATCACGTACTGAGAGAAGGGAGAAGGCAATGAAGAAGGGTTTTGGAAGAGAGAAGATCCTCCGAGGAATGCACCATATTCGCGACTGCGCTGTATAAGTACTGTATGCAATAGATGATTTTAATTTTTCTCGAGGAAAAGAAGAGTTTTTCAAGTCTTCTTCGTACTTGTGACGCTGTTTCGTTGAGCATACTGCGCCTGTTTTTTCTGTCCTGGTTCTTTGCGTTTTCTGAACGCGCTCACATGGTCGTGGCTTAGAAGTCTAGTGACAGCGACGGTTACAGTGCTGGTGACGCCAGTGGGTTCTTGCCTATATGAGCTCACAATGACCACGTCCAAGCACATACGACCATAGGTAGTGGAGAACTTGGGATCCCGTCTGCTCTCCCCTAAATAAGCCACTAACCGCCGGATTAGTAGTTAAGTGGGTGACCATTAGCGAATACCCGGTGTTGTATGTTTTTGTTGTTTTTCTTTTTCTTATTCGTTCTGTCTCATCTTTTTCCAAGGAAGCTTCATAGAAATCTGTGATACGCCTTGCATACATTATTTTAGTTGATGGATACAAGGATTTGGAGGGCAAGTTTTCCAAAAAGCTGGCGAGATTGTTTGAGCGGTAAAATGCAGTCCTGAATTGGTCGCCTTATCTCAGTCCAGTCCGACAGCTTTTAAGATCCTGACAGTGTCACCAAATTTATCAAACCCAGAAGCCGTCTCCGTCAGCACCGTATTTCTTTCGTCTCTCACTTTTTAGTTCCCTCCTCCTTTGAAATCAGTGCCCAAGTACAGATGGACAGATCCCTCTCAGATTTTAGTGGAGGTCGAGACAAGGGATTGTGCTGAGTCATCATGTACTATGGCTTGTACTAAGGCTGCCTGCGTTTATAGATAGTACTGTATGACCAGGACAGGGATGATAAGGTGCGACATGGCGGCGGCCGAGGTCAGAGGGAAGCTATCTGTCGTCCGTTGTCCGTTGTTCGTCATCAAGGACCCTTTTTGGAGAACAACAAAGATATCCTCGAGCATCGATACCGAATTGGGTTGTCAATAGCAGGCACTGGCTGTCCTGACCCGACTCGTCGCCAACCTATCATTCCTTCTCTCATACGGGCGCCATAGTGCTCGACCCTCGACTCTCGGTCGCAAGGGAACTCGTCCACGCTCCTTTGAACTTGGTCGCCACAAGGAGAGTCTGCCACTTTGCTGTGCTGTGGTTGTCGAATTGACCAAGCCTTTCAGCTGGGGATCGATACGCCACGATGCATGATCGTCCTCTCGGCACAACTGTTTACTTCTCTGTATTGTCTGGACGCATCTGTCTGACCAGAACAATCCAGCCCTGGTCAAACTAGCTTGGAGGGCCCGGGCAACCAACTCCTTCGTACGAAACTTGTCTCATATCTACTTGACGCTTCCACCGTCGATTCTCGAACATGGCTTCCTCCGATAAGGGACCGCTCATCGGTCCTGTCGACGGCCCCGCAAGCCCCAGAATGTCCCGCGAGTCCGACTCATCTGTCTCGACCACGAGCATCGTCTTCGATCGTATCAGCGAGCGTCTATCGAGCCATAACCGCTCCTCCTCCAGACGCCGTACCTCTCCAAGCCCGCGCCGAGGCAATGATGCCCCATATGGCGACGACGACACCCTCACAGACTTTAACGAGGAGGATCCCCTCAAGGAAGAGACCACCAGCGACCTGGAGACGGGGCCCTTCCTCGGGAATGGCGCAGCGGTCACAGGGCCGAAGCGTATGGACAAGACGCTGAAGCGTATGCTTTTTGTCTCTGCTGGCGTCTTTGTTGCTGCCTGGGTCGTCGCCCTCGTCATGTTCATATCCTCAAAGTCCTACAAGCACCCTTCCGACTTTGAACACGATCCGCAAGCTACCGTCTCGCGGGGTAGTGGCAAGAAGCTCACCCTGGACACCGTCATGTCGGGGTCGTGGATGGCCAATACACATACTCTTGCGTGGGTTGCTGGCCCGAATGGAGAAGACGGGCTGCTGCTGGAGCAGGGCGACTCGACAGACGGGTACCTGGTCGTAGGAGACGTCAGGAACAAGAATCCAGAGCTGGCCCCCAGCATTAAGACTGCAGAGACGAAAGTCCTGATGAAGAACGGCTGGTTCTCCTACGGCGGGCTCCAGCACCAGGCGTCCACGGCAACACCTTCTTCCGACATGAGCAAAGTGCTCGTGCGCAGCGATGACGAACGCGTCTTCAGGCACTCCTCCACAGCCAAGTACTGGCTCTTCGATGTGGCATCGCAGAGCGCCGAGCCGTTGGTTCCTGGGGATGCCGACGCGATTATCCAGCTGGCCAAGTGGAGCCCCGCGAGCAACGCGGTGGCGTTCGTCAGGGACAACAATCTATACGTGCGCTTCATCGGGTCGCAGGACCTGCGACAGGTCACAAATGATGGCGGTGCAAATTATTTCTACGGCCGCCCTGACTGGGTGTACGAGGAGGAAGTTCTCGGCGGCGATACGGCCACCTGGTGGTCCCAGGACGGCAAGTATCTTGCCTTCTTCCGGACGAACGACACGGCGGTGCCCGAATACCCCGTACAATACTTTGTTTCGAAGCCCAAAGGCAGCCAGACGGAGAGCTCTGACAGCTACCCGCAAGAGATGAACATGAAGTACCCCAAAGCCGGCGCGCCGAACCCCGTCGTAGACCTGCTCTTCTACGACGTCGATCGAGGTGACCAGTTCGAGGTCAAGATCGACGGCGGCTTCGCAGACGACAACCGGCTGATCACCGAGGTTGTGTGGGCTGGCCAGAATGTCATCATCAAGGAGACGAACCGCGTGTCAGACATCATGCGTGTCGTCCTCGTGGATGTGGCTTCGCGCACGGGCAAGACTGTGCGGACCGACGACGTTGGCAAGCTGGACGGTGGCTGGTTCGAGATATCCCAGAACACACGCTATATCCCGGCGGACGCCACCAAGCAACGGCCGTACGATGGCTATATTGATACTGTCATCTATGATGACGGCGATCACCTCGCCTACTTCACACCCCTCGACAACCCGGACCCCATCATGTTGACAAAGGGGAAATGGGAGGTTGAGCAGGGCCCTTCCGCAGTGGATCTGAACAAGAATCTCGTGTACTTCATTGCGACCAAGGAATCCTCGATCCAGCGGCACGCCTACAGTGTCAAGCTCGACGGTACCGGTCTCGAGCCCGTGACAGATGTCAGCAAGGAGGGCTACTACAGCTTGTCATTCTCTTCTGGTGCTGGCTATGCCCTTGTGAACTACCAGGGGCCTAACATACCATGGCAAAAGGTGATCAGCACGCCGAGTCAGTCCGAGAAATACGAACATGTTGTCGAGAAGAACGCAGACCTTGCGGATCGTGCCAAGAAGTACGAACTCCCGATCAAGATCTATGGAACCCTGGAGGTAGATGGGGTCCAGCTGAACTACGTCGAGCGACGTCCTCCGCACTTTGATCCCAAGAAGAAGTACCCAGTCTTGTTCTTCCAGTACAGCGGCCCGGGATCGCAGTCAGTCAATAGGAGGTTTGCCGTGGATTTCCAATCCAGCATTGCCAGCTTAGGGTATCTCTGCGTCACGGTCGACGGCCGCGGCACTGGCTTCATGGGGCGCAAGAACCGCGTGATCGTCCGCGAACACCTGGGCCACTGGGAAGCTCACGACCAGATTGCGGCGGCGAAACACTGGGCGTCTCTGCCCTACGTCGATCCCGCACGGCTCGCCATCTGGGGATGGTCCTATGGTGGTTACAACACGCTCAAGACGCTGGAGCAGGATGCAGGCCAGACCTTCAGCTACGGCATGGCGGTGGCTCCCGTGACGGACTGGCGGTACTACGACTCGATCTACACGGAGCGGTACATGAAGACGCCACAAGAGAACGAGGCCGGCTATGATGGAACAGCCATCAATAATGCTACTGCTCTCGGGGAGAACAAGCGGTTTCTAGTCATGCACGGCACAGGGGACGACAATGTGCATGTGCAGAATACGCTGACGCTGCTTGACAAGCTGGACCTGGCCAGCGTGGAGAACTATGATGTGCACGTGTTTCCGGACAGCGATCACAGCATTTACTTCCACAACGCCAACAAGATCGTGTACGAAAGTGAGTAAAAAGACAAGGCTCCATCTCTGCTCTGCTCCAATAGACCATCGCTAACAAGGTTTGCTATAGAACTACAAAACTGGATCATCAACGCCTTTAATGGCGAGTGGCTCAAGGTCAGCAATGCAGTGCCCATCGACAAAAGACGCATTGTAGCTCAGATTGAGGCCGCGATGGCATAAGCCTGTAAGACCGGCGTGTCTTGCCGCTGGCGTTTTGTTATTATTATAGAGGGCAGTTAGTATGGCGTTCGGCTGGCGTTTTCTTTTCTTTTCTTTTCTTTGTCTCTCTGCTTCTCTCTCTGAAGCATTGTTCATCTCGCGTACATCCGTTACCGAACACGGGACCGAGTCGCTGAGTGTAAAATCGCTACACGTATCCATACAAGTACTGGGCGCATTCAAGAATAATACGATCACTACGGTATCGTCTTCGTGCTCCCCTGGCCAGACACCCCGAGCTCGCTGGAGAAGAGGCTGTAACGTTGTGCACACCGTCCACTGGGCGCCAAGAAGCAATACTTGGCAGGACTGCATGAACTCGGGACTGAGTGTACTGGCTTCACTAATCATAACTTGTCGGCGTGCCATGCAGATTGCTTCGACATTGGTGAGATGGGCCTGGTCTGATATCTGCTACCTACACGTATCTGAATAAATTTTCTACTTAGAGTTTCGGGCGTGCCAGAGGACCTGGCGGCAAACTTTATTTCCCACAGCACATCCTGACGATCCGGAATGGGCCACCTTGCCCCAGCGAGCCTGGCCAAACAAAATGACATGTCGAGATTTCCAGGAGTTGCAATGCCTATTCAGAGCCCCACGCAGATGATGCTTGGCCCAGACGAGATCCCGACTCCTAACAGCTTCTCTTCCCTCTCTACCTCCACCCAAACGTTGTTTCGAAACACCCTAACCGTGCTCGGAAGACACTGGACACATGCATTTATTCCCCTTTTCAACATCTCGGAGGGTGCGGCCCCTTGAGCCCCTCCCTTGTCTAATTCAGCAAAGAACACCCCTGTTTTCTGTGTATTCTTCCAAATTGAGCCGGCCATTATTTCCGTCGCGATGGCATCAGGGCAGGACATCGCAGTGCACAAAATGGACAGGTCGCCCTCTCCGTGATGTGGCGGGATCTTGTCGACATGTTGCAAGGGCTCTTTTGAACTTGTGTTTACTGCTTCTTCTTCTTCTTCTTCTTCTTCCTCGTCTTCTATATTCTCCAGGTCGCTGCCCTGTTTGTTGTCTAAGAAAGTAGTCTTTCCTTTCAATCACAAAAGCTCGTCCTCGCTTCTTCTTCTTCCCCAAAGATGTTTCCTTCAGCCCCCCTTCTTCTCGCCTTCACCGGCGCCCTGGCGGTGTCCGCACTGCCCCGTGCAGTATCCAACAGCACAACCAGCTGCCCCATCCTCCTCGACGGCCGCGTGCCCTCCAACGCGACCCTCGACGAGTTCGACTCGGCCAACGGCCTCTTCAACCCCGACTACGTCAAGGGCAACAACCTGTCGTGGAGCGACATCCTGCTCTTCCCAGCGGCGGTCCCCGCGTCGCGCTTCGACAGCGGCAGCTACAAGCCCCTCGAGGTCACCATCAGCAACGCCTCCATCTTCCAGGCGCAGTACGGCTTCCGGCGGGCGGGCTTGCAGTTTGCGGCCGACACCAACACGGGCAGCCCCGGCTACGCGGGCGTCGTGACGCTGCACTGGAGCGTGCGCCAGGACCCGGCGCGGGCGCTGAACCTGAGCCATGAGTATCTGAACGTGTGGCACGAGAGCGCCGACTACAGCGCGGACCAGATCATGTTCCAGGCTGGCCAGATGATTGACTTTCCTGACCTGCCGAGTGACACGTTCAAGATCTTTGATCGGAACTCGGCTTTGCTTTGGAGCACGGAGATCGAGGAGGATGAGTGGCAGAATTTTGCTGTCACGCTGGACGTGGACGCGAAGTGAGTTGGACCTATCTATTTATTCTCTCCTGCGCCAGCGATTTTCCCTTTTGCATTGTTACGTGCTGACTAGATTCTTCCTTTTTTCTTTTTCTTCTTCACCTTTCTACAGCACTGTCCAGTTTTACTACTCTCTGGGCACTGACGCCTTGACTGCTGTCACCGACACCATCTCGGCTGACCTGTCTGGTGACGGCGAGTACCAGATTGGCATCCTCAAGAAGCCCACGGGGTCCTCGGATGTCGTCAACTCCGGATACCAGGAGGCTCCGTTTGAGGAAGGCCAGATCTATGGTGGTCTGTTTGTGGAGGATAGTACAGGTGGTTGTATCTCTCTGTAACCAACTGATTGGCACGATGATGCGATCAGAGAGGGATGGAGAGCGGCTATGTAGTTTGGGATTTTTTGGTCTGACTACTTAGTATTGTTGCCTGTCACCGTCCTGCGATATTATTGTAAAAGGGAATTTGATCAGTATAAATGTGATACATAAGTTGTTTTACACTTGGGCACGTGATTTCTCATAGTTCTAACGAATTATTATTAATGTTACCTCTCTAGCCTCCCTTTTGCTCATGGCAAGAGCAATTGACTTTCCCTTCTCGAGGCCAGCTTGACTAGATCTCCCCTGCTGCTCTCTTCCTCCTCCTCCTCCTCCTCCTCCTCCTCCTCCTCCTCCTGCTGCTGCTCCTGCTGCTGCTGCTTCTCAACTTTTCTTCATTCTTTTGCTGGACCAGTAATCTCAGATGAACGCGTAACAACGACTCGACAATTTTTTCAAGCGCTAATGCTGCTATTTTCGGACTTCTCTCGTGTAAAAAAAGGAAACACTTCACATGTCAACCTGCAAGCCAAGCAAGCTCATGTTCAACCTGCTCATCTCCCTCGAAAACACCTGCCGCAACCAGGTGTGCCCCTCTTTGAGCAGTTGCTTAATTACCCTCCAAAGGATGCCCCGAACTCAGTAAGCTCCACCATCCCACCGTTAAATGCGCCGGCCGAAATGGATAATAGCGTACAAGCTATACGAAGATCTGCAAGGTCGAGGAGCGGTTCGCAGAAACGGTATGTGCACGTGAAAAAAGGTGCAGAGGCAATCATTTGGAAGTCTATACTAGAATTGACTACAACTCACATGCCAAGTTGGGTCTTCTCGTGAAGTTCGAGGCTTGAACCACAGGGCCCACGACGCATTCCTGGCCATTGAACATCAATTGAATGCTTACAAACAGACGATGAAACGATCCTCCGAAGCTAATTGAGTAGACCTTGTCAATTGAAACTGTTTTGAGTCTCGTGTGTCTGAAGCCGGGCTTTATCATTGACACCCGTCGCCGGCGTCACTTTTAGTATCTTGACGGTTCTCTTCTGTCGTGAACCAGTCTTTCCCCAACAGACCTTTGATGCGTGTTCTTACCGTCGTTGCCCTCCATCATCCTTGCAGAAAACTATCATCTAACGACAGGATGCAGGATCTCCTAAGACCTAACCATATGAGGGTGAGAGAGCCCTTCCAGACCGACACCGAGGTTGCTATTCCTGCACTCGACAATGAAAGCCATCCAGCATGTCAACATGTGAAGCGGGGAAGAGACCTCGTGTCTCGACAAGTCTATGCACTACATTCCTTGATGAACAATCCGCCTTCTGCCTCTTCGTCGGAAACGGCATCAACGCATCATAGCTTCAACATGGCAATTGGATCTACAGATCCGTGGCAGTTGAATGAGAGGGCCCCCTCCTGGGATGCCCAAGTAGAAAGGGTCATGACCTGCCCTGCCCTGAGGGCAGGCGTGCTTTCTATTTGTCCTTCTTCCTTCACTTTCAACGCTTCTTGGTGATTACACCTTCGCTCATCGGTCACTTAAGAATCATCCGCGCGAGAATAAGGATGTATGCAAAATTCGTTGCCACAGCTTTGCTGGTGGCCCTTGGGTCTGCTGGACCCCTCATGCCCCAAGACATCGGTCATGGTGCCGCCCTCAACCCACGACAGAACCCGATGGAATGGTCCTACCAGGGTTGCTGGACCGGGGACGTCAAGAGCGTTGCCCAAAAGGAGTCGTACATCGATGAGACAGGCATGACACAGCAGGCATGCGCCAGCTTCTGCGGAGGCCACGGCCTCACGGCGGCGGGTATCAACCAGGGCGGCGAGTGCCACTGCTGGGATTTTATGAGCGTCGATCTGAAGAAGGTGAAGCAACTGGATGAGGCGCAGTGCAACCTGCCCTGTGCGGGCGGAGATGGTGACCAGGTCTGCGGTGCCTCTGGCGAGGGCCACATCGTGATGCTCGTCCACGAGGAGGCTGTGAGCGAGTCCGAGAACCTGTGGGCCGAGAAGGGCCCCGAGTACGCAAAGGTCTTTGGCCTGGATGTCTCGGGATGTCCAAAGTGTCCGAGCTGTCGCCCATGCCCAAAGCCTTACCCTTACCCGCCGAAGCTGCCCACGCTCTATCCGACGACATGGCTCACCAGGACGACTACGACCTCCCCTTCGGTGAGTTTCTTTCTTACTCTTATGACCTTGACTGCTGCTATGGGCCGTCGAAAAAATATTGTTCAGAAGCTTACAGTTTGCCTAGGTTTCGTCATCAACGAGCTCATCGTCCTCACGCACAGGTCGCTCATCAAGCAAAATTTCAAGCACGACTTCGACAACCTCATCTACTAGAAGTACGAGCACTCGATTGATAAGCACTGGCTCTCTGAGTACATCAACTACATCAAGAAGCACAATTTCGACAACTTCAACCAGGACCAGTTCGGTCGTGACTTCAACAAGCAGAACAACTTCCTCGAGAGCTACATCTACGAGTACTGCACCGTCAAGCATCTCGACAAGCATACAGTCAACAAGCAGACTATCAACAAGCAGACTGCCAACAAGCACAACATCAACAAGCACACCATCGGAAAGCACACCGTCAACAAGCACACTATCAACAAGCAGACTATCTACGACGAGCAGACCATCAGCAAGCACAGTATCAACGAGTTCATCGCTCAGCTCTTCGAGTAGTGTATTTACCAGCACAACAACCACAAGTTCACTGCTATTATCCTCATCCAGATCATCCTCAAGCGCCACATCCACAAGTACTACATCACCAAGCACATCAACAAGCACACTGTCAACAACTTCATCGCACAGCTCGCCAACAGGTTCATCGCCCAGCTCATTGCACAGCCTATCATCCAGTTTATCTTCAACTCCTTCAACGACCAGTACACTATCTAGCTCGTCTTCAAGTCCTTCAGCATCTAGCTCAGTTTCATCGTCCAGCCCGTCGCACAGCCTATTATCGAGTTCATCTTCAACTCTATCAAGCACCAGCTCAGGTTCATCGTCCAGCTTATCGTCCAGCTCATCGCATAGCCTATTACCCAGTTCATCTTCACATCTTTCAACTACCAGTACACTATCTGGCTCGGGTTCATCGTCCAGCTCATCGTCCAGCTCATCGCACAGCCTATCATCCAGCCCATCTTCATTCCTATCAAGCCACAGCTCAGAAAGCACCAGCTCAGATTCGTCATCCAGCTCGTCGCACAGCCCATCACACAGCCTATCTTCAACTTTATCAAGCACCAGCTCAGATTCGTCATCCAGCTCGTCGCACAGCCTATCATCCAGTTCATCTTCAACTCTATCAAGC